>CM076851.1:101975227-102575227 GCA_039519185.1 Astragalus membranaceus
TTTGACTAACCACCAAGGGCATCCTCGTCATTTACACATCATTATCATTAACTTTGGCCACTAGGGGCAAAACAGTCATTTTGACACTACCGTGTTTAAAACTGTTGTTTATACACCAAAAGGGATTTTTAAAGAGTTCCACGTCATTTTTCCAATGTCACTGGGACGACCACCGGGACAGCCACTTGGGCGCCCACAAACAGTCAGAAATTAACACTTTTTCATTTTAAAAATTGAACCCACAAATAGACAACGTAAAAAGCTTCATGACACTTTTCGAATCGTTCAAAACGGACGTCTAAGTCAAAAGTTATGATAAAAACAATTTTGGAAAAATTAGGCAACATCCAGGGAACAGGCGCCTTAGGCGCCCAGGCAACCAGGCAACAAGTGCACAGGCGCCCAGCGCCCAGGAGCAACAGCGCGCCACACAGCGCAACAAACAACACATGACACGGGCGCCTAGCGCCCAGGGGCAGCAACGCACGCACAACACAGCGCCATAGGCGCTCAGCGCCCAGGCGCGCACACGCACACACAGACACAACACGGGCGCCAGCGCCCAGGCGCGCACAGCGCGCAACACACACAGACACGGGCGCCTAGCGCCCAGGCGCGCCCCCACGCGCAACAACAACACAGAACAGGCGCCCAGCGCCCAGTAACCAGCAGCAACATCCAGAATTTTCCCAAAACGCTTTTTAATACTGAAAATTGTTTTCTTAACAATTCTAAATCATAAAACCTCAACATTTTCCCAGCAACTAAACATACACATATTTCAATCAATTTCTCAAAAATTCAATTGGCATTATCTTCCCTATCCCCTTGGCGCCCTAGGCGCCTATACACCATCCACCCAATTTTGCGAACAACACAAGCAACATCCAACACAATTTCAGTTTCATGCTCAATTCGAATGTCACAATTTACCAACACAAACGCATACACATCAAGAATTTCAGTCTCATGATTAATCCCACTTCGCATACACGCATACATATAATGGCCAAATACCAACAAAGCATCAAGAACATCAAGAATCATGCATACATCAATTCGCATACATCTATATATAAAATCCAACATCAACAATGCATCAAGAACTCTATTCTAACCCTAGATCTAGGACTCATCATAGGAACTATTAAATAGAGTGATAGAGCTCCCCTAACCTCGAAATTGAAGAACGGAGGCTCCGGAGATAGTCACGTACAGGACCACAGCAACAAGATCACGTTCTCGCTCTTCCTTGGTTGCGACTTCTCTCCTCTTCCTCTTCTCTCCTTACGGCGCCCTTCCTTGCTCTCTCTCTATCTCACGCTATTCTTCTTTCTTTCTTGCGTTTTCTCTCTTGTTTTCGCGAATGGCCACCAAAAACCTAGCCCCCCAACTAGCTAACCACTTCGCCTACATTGTGGATCATGGGCTTGGGCTTTCCACTTAAGCCCAAGTCATGCAAGTGGCGCCTCCACTCCCTCCTAATACCACCAAATAAATAAAATTCTAATTAATCACATTATTATCAAATAATTTCAAATAAAATCCCCAATTACTTAATTAATTAAATTAATTAAATAATTTTAGGGTGTTACAACTCTCCCCCACTTAGAATATTTCGTCCTCGAAATTTACCTGATCAAACAACTCTGGGTAGGACTCGCGCATCTTGCTCTCTAGCTCCCAAGTCATACTCTCGCCGGCAGCTCCTAGCCAGACCACTTTCACTAATGCAATCTCTTTGCCTCTAAGCGCCTTCACTTCACGATCCTCAATCCTTACGGGCATCGTCTCCACAGTGAGATTATCCCGCACCTCTACATCGTCCACTTGGATCACATGAGATGGATCCGAAACATACTTCCGAAGTTGCGACACGTGAAACACGTCGTGCAAGTTCGAAAGATTTGGCGGTAAAGCCACTCTATAAGCCACATTTCCAATTCTCTCGGATATCTGATAAGGACCAACGAATCGAGGAGTGAGCTTCTTCGATTTCAACGCCCGACCAACACCGGTAATAGGAGAAACCCTCAAGAACACATGCTCACCCTCCTGAAACTCTAAATCCTTCCTCCGCTTGTCATGATAACTCTTCTGACGACTCTGCGAAGCCTTCATCTTCTCACGGATCATCTTGATCTTCTCCGTAGTCTCCCGGACAATCTCCGGTCCCAAAACTACACTCTCTCCCGAATCATACCAACATAATGGCGTCCTACACTTTCGACCATACAATGCTTCAAACGGTGCCATCCCGATACTGGAATGGTGACTGTTGTTATAGGTAAACTCAATCAACGCAAGATATGAATCCCATGAACCCCGCTGTTCCAATACACAAGCCCTCAACAAATCCTCTAGCGATTGAATTGTCCTCTCTGACTGACCGTCTGTCTGGGGATGATACGCCGAACTCATTTTTAACTTAGAACCCAATTCTTTCTGCAAACTCTTCCAAAACTCGGAAGTGAACCTCGGATCCCTATCTGACACAATACTCTTCGGAACACCGTGCAGCCTCACAATCTCCTTGACATATACCTCGGCCAACCTCGACACCGGATAAGTGATATTAATAGGAATAAAGTGAGCAGACTTCGTTAACCTATCAATGATCACCCAAATAGCGTCATGACCCTTAGCTGTATTCGGTAACCCCGTCACAAAATCCATTGCTATGCTATCCCATTTCCACTCTGGAATTTCCAACGGTTGCATTAGCCCTGCAGGCTTCTGATGCTCTACCTTAGATTTCTGACAGGTCAAACAGGCATACACAAACTGCGCCACATCTCTCTTCATACCATACCACCAAAACATCTTTTTCAGATCTTGATACATCTTCGTTGCTCCAGGATGGATACTCAACTTGCTACGATGACCTTCCTCTAAAATTGCCTTTCTCATCTCTTCATCGTCAGGAACACAGATCCTACCCCGGAACCTCAACACACCACTGGAATCCAATTTGAATTCTTCATCCTCAGATTGACCAACCCCATTAATTAAATCCACTAACTTAACATCTGACTTCTGAGCCTCTCTGATGCTGCCCAGGAATTCATTGTCGATCTTTAGCATTCCCAGCTTGACACTGCGAGGTGTCATCTTACAAACCAAACTCAAGTCTCTGAATTCCTCAATTAACTCTAATTCTTTCACCATCATTGCCGACATATGCAAGGACTTTCTGCTTAAAGCATCAGCCACGACATTAGCTTTGCCGGGGTGATAATTCAAACCAAAGTCATAATCCTTCAGGAGTTCCAACCACCGACGCTGTCTCATATTCAACTCTTTCTGATCGAACAGATACTTTAGACTCTTATGATCACTGAACACTTCGAACCTTGAACCATAAAGGTAGTGCCTCCAAATTTTAAGCACAAATACCACAGCAGCCAACTCTAAATCATGCGTAGGGTAATTTTTCTCATGAATCCGCAATTGCCTCGACGCATACGCAACGACCTTCCCATCCTGCATCAACACACCACCGAGACCCATCTTCGAAGCGTCACAATACACAACGAACGGTTCCTCTGGATTAGGCAACGTCAAAACAGGCGACGTCGTCAATCTCTTTTTCAGTTCCATAAAACTTTCCTCGCACCGAGCATCCCAAACAAAAACTTTACCCTTGCAAGTCAACTGAGTCAATGGAAGGGCCAACTTGGAAAAACCCTCGATGAACCTCCTGTAGTACCCAGCCAAACCCAAAAAGCTTCTAATCTCAGTTACGGACTTCGGAGACTCCCACTCCAACACTGCTTCTACTTTTGCCGGATCAACCGCAATACCATTTCCAGAAATCACGTGCCCAAGGAAACTCACCTCTTTCAGCCAGAACTCACACTTCGATAACTTAGCGTACAACTTTTTCTCTTTTAAAACTTCCAACACTGACTTCAGGTGCTCAGCATGCTCTTCATCTGACTTAGAATAAACTAGAATATCATCTATGAAGATTACCACAAACCGATCTAGGTAATTATGGAAAATACGGTTCATATATTCCATAAATACACCAGGAGCATTGGTCACACCGAACGGCATCACAGAATACTCATAATGCCCATACCTTGTCCTGAATGCTGTCTTCTGAACATCCTCATCCTTTACTTTAATCTGATGATATCCGGACCTCAAATCGATTTTGCTGAAAACACGAGCACCCACTAACTGATCCATCAGATCGTCGATTCTCGGAAGCGGATACTTATTCTTGATAGTTACCTTATTCAACTGACGATAGTCCACACATAACCTCATGCTCCCATCTTTCTTTTTCACTAACAATACCGGAGCTCCCCACGGTGATACACTCGGTCTTACAAACTTCTTCTCAAGCAATTCTTCAAGTTGCGTCTTCAACTCAGACAGTTCCGACGCCGACATTCTGTACGGAGCCATAGACACAGGCCTCGTACCAGGTACAAGATCAATCGAAAACTCAACTTCTCTTCCGGTGGCACACCCGGAATCTCATCAGGAAAAACCTCAGGAAATTCACGTACTACCTTCAGTTCTTCAATAACAGCCTGACTCTCAGCAGACAACGAAGCCATCAACGCAAATAACTGAACTCCTTCTTTCTTCAATTTCTTCAACTGATCAGCAGACACCAAAACCGAACTTTCTTCACCGAAACTAACCGACTTGCTACGACAGTTGATATGGACGTGATTATTCTCTAACCAGTCCATGCCTAAGATTACATCCAGACCTCTCAATGGCAAACAACAAAATTCACAATAAAGTCCCTGCCGAAGATCGACACGGGACACTGAGAACACACCTGGGACGTAATCACCGACCCCTTCGCAGGAGTATCGACAACCATATCCCCACACATAGCAGATAAAACAAGACCCAATTTTACAGCAATCAACAGATAATAAAACAATGGGTAGCACCAGTATCAATAAGAGATTTCAGAGAAGTACCATTAATAAAACACGTACCTCTAATCAGACCATCATCATCATCAGGCTCCTCTCCCGCCAATGCAAATACCTTCCCAGTAGACCTTTCCTTTTTCGGCTTTGTACACTTGGTACTGATATGCCCAGACTCACCACAGTTGAAACACACCACATCCTTGACTTTACACTCAGCTGCCATATGACCCTTTTTACCACAACGGTAGCAATTTCTGTCATCCGACCTGCATGTAGTACTCTTGTGGCCAGGCTTGCCACACTTATAACAGACGATGCTAGCAGGGGCATCTCCCCCACCAGAACCCTTACCTCCAGCAGCTCTCTGATAACCCTTACCCGCAGGAACCTCATACGGCTTGCTTCGACTCTGAAACTTGCCCCTTTTCTCAGAAGTAGCTTTGTAGCGAGCAGTACTGTCCTCCTCGAAGATCCTGCAACTGTCAACCAGATCTGCGAACACACGAATCTTCTGATAACCAATGGCCTGTTTAATATCAGGCCTTAACCCATTCTCAAATTTGATGCATTTAGAAAATTCAGCTGTAGCCTCACTGTAATGTGGATAAAATTTGGCTAGCTCCACAAATTTTGCCGCATAGGCAGTCACAGACATACCACCCTGCTTCAGCTCCAAAAACTCTATCTCTTTCTTCCCGCGGACGTCTTCAGGAAAATACTTCCTCAGAAATTCCCTGCTGAATACCTCCCAAGTAATCTCTTCCTGCACAGCCTCTAACCTCTGCCTAGTAGCCAACCACCAGTCGTCGGCCTCCTCGGCTAACATGTGGGTACCAAAGCGGACCTTCTGCTCAACAGTACAGTTCATCACCCTGAAAATCCTCTCGATCTCCTTCAGCCAAGCCATAGCACCATCTGGATCATATTTGCCCTTAAAGGTGGGCGGATTCTCCCTCTGGAAGGTTGTCAGACTCCTAAAACCAGCATTATCCCCAGCATTCTGCTGACCCTGCATCGCCTGAGCCATAGCTTGCAATGCAGCAGCAAGAGCAGCGTCGTCTCGTCTGGCCATTCTAGCACTGCAACAGAAAACAGAATTCAGAAACGAGTAACAAACTCAATGTTACTCAACACGACGACTCAACTACCGGCCGGACAGACCGAACTGCTCTGATACCACTAATGTAACACCCCTTTCTACCCGTCACTTTGTTTATAAAAATCAGAGTTTGAAAAAAAAAAAATCTCGTTCATAGGAAATGTTACACATACTCAAAACAAACGTCGCTTATCCAACTTTAAAAACGGTTTAACTCAAATTCATACGTCCACGTAGCACATCACAATATCAAAAACTCAAGCCTCATGGTTAACGTCACTTATAAAACTTCTCATAACACAAACAACTACGCAGCGGAAATTTGTAAAACATAACCAAATAGTCCACATGGACAAAATAATCAAAAATCAGTAATAAAGGCCGAGTTCATTATCCCCCCTGAGTGCTACGTATCAGAGCATGACGACTCGACTCGAAAAGTGAAGCTAATACCTTCACTGGGAATCACCTGCACGTTACCAACACGAGGGCAACATTCAAACAGGAAAGGGTGAGCATCATTTCAGTCTATATAATAGAAAACATGATAAGCACTAATCATAGGCTACGCACTAGAATAATCAGCATCCAATACACAAAACATCCACATCACAGTCATCATTCACATCATGTACAAACTCATCTCATGTCATGTAGATTTATGAAATGCAACCCACTCGCGGGTATATGCATGAAGGTACCTTTTCACAAAACGTCGCTTAGCCACTCAGGCCTCATCATCACTTAGCCACTCAGGCCTCAAAACATCACTGGGTTTTATGCATATGGGCATGAGACTCTATGACATGCACCACTCACTTCACAAAATCACACAATTACTCAGATCACAGTCAACAATGTGACCCATCACTTACCTGTTTGCTCGCACGGAGCACAGCACCTGTCAAATTCATAATCATCACACAACATCACTAGGCCACTTAGACCTTAACCTCACTTAGCCACTCAGGCCCCAATTGTCACTTACACATAATCATCACTTAACTCAAACATTAGCCACTGAGGGCAAAAACGTCATTTGACTAACCACCAAGGGCATCCTCGTCATTTACACATCATTATCATTAACTTTGGCCACTAGGGGCAAAACAGTCATTTTGACACTACCGTGTTTAAAACTGTTGTTTATACACCAAAAGGGATTTTTAAAGAGTTCCACGTCATTTTTCCAATGTCACTGGGACGACCACCGGGGACAGCCCCTTGGGCGCCCACAAACAGTCAGAAATTAACACTTTTTCATTTTAAAAATTGAACCCACAAATAGACAACGTAAAAAGCTTCATGACACTTTTCGAATCGTTCAAAACGGACGTCTAAGTCAAAAGTTATGATAAAAACAATTTTGGAAAAATTAGGCAACATCCAGGGAACAGGCGCCTTAGGCGCCCAGGCAACCAGGCAACAAGTGCACAGGCGCCCAGCGCCCAGGAGCAACAGCGCGCCACACAGCGCAACAAACAACACATGACACGGGCGCCTAGCGCCCAGGGGCAGCAACGCACGCACAACACAGCGCCATAGGCGCTCAGCGCCCAGGCCCGCACACGCACACACAGACACAACACGGGCGCCAGCGCCCAGGCGCGCACAGCGCGCAACACACACAGACACGGGCGCCTAGCGCCCAGGCGCGCCCCCACGCGCAACAACAACACAGAACAGGCGCCCAGCGCCCAGCATAGGCGCCCAGCGCCCAGAAACCAGCAGCAACATCCAGAATTTTCCCAAAACGCTTTTTAATACTGAAAATTGTTTTCTCAACAACTCTAAACCATAAAACCTCAACATTTTCCCAGCAACTAAACATACACATATTTCAATCAATTTCTCAAAAATTCAATTGGCATTATCTTCCCTATCCCCTTGGCGCCCTAGGCGCCTATACACCATCCACCCAATTTTGCGAACAACACAAGCAACATCCAACACAATTTCAGTTTCATGCTCAATTCGAATGTCACAATTTACCAACACAAACGCATACACATCAAGAATTTCAGTCTCATGATTAATCCCACTTCGCATACACGCATACATATAATGGCCAAATACCAACAAAGCATCAAGAACATCAAGAATCATGCATACATCAATTCACATACATATATATAAAATCCAACATCAACAATGCATCAAGAACTCTATTCTAACCCTAGATCTAGGACTCATCATAGGAACTATTAAATAGAGTGATAGAGCTCCCCTAACCTCGAAATTGAAGAACGGAGGCTCCGGAGATAGTCACGTACAGGACCACAGCAACAAGATCACGTTCTCGCTCTTCCTTGGTTGCGACTTCTCTCCTCTTCCTCTTCTCCTCCTTACGGCGCCCTTCCTTGCTCTCTCTCTATCTCACGCTATTCTTCTTTCTTTCTTGCGTTTTCTCTCTTGTTTTCGCGAATGGCCACCAAAAACCTAGCCCCCCCAACTAGCTAACCACTTCGCCTACATTGTGGATCATGGGCTTGGGCTTTCCACTTAAGCCCAAGTCATGCAAGTGGCGCCTCCACCACTCCCTCCTAATACCACCAAATAAATAAAATTCTAATTAATCACATTATATCAAATAATTTCAAATAAAATCCCCAATTACTTAATTAATTAAGTTAATTAAATAATTTTAGGGTGTTACAACTCTCCTCAAGGATCATCTTCTTCATCTCAATATCATCGGGAACACAGATTCTGTCTCTAAATCTCAACACACCCTGGGAATCCAACCTGAAATCCCCATCCACATTCTGATCACCGCAACTAACAAGTCAACCAGCTTCACATCTAATTTCTGGGCGTCTCTGATACTAACCAAGAAGTCATTACCAATCCTCAGCATACCCAGCTTAACACTCCGCGGTGTCACTTCACAAACCAGACTCATATCACGGAATTGCTCAATCAATTCCAACTCTTTTACCATCATTGTTGACATATGCAAAGTCTTTCGACTTAAAGCATCAGCCACGACATTAGCTTTTGCCGGGGTGATAGTTTAAGCCAAAATCATAGTCTTTCAGCAGCTCTAACCAACGCCTCTGCCTCATATTCAGCTCCTTCTGATCAAACAAGTATTTCAAACTCTTGTGGTCGCTGAATACCTCGAATCTAGTGCCATACAAATAGTGCCTCCAAATTTTTAGCGCAAACACAATAGCAGCCAATTCCAAATCATGAGTAGGATAGTTCTTCTCATGAGTCCGCAACTGTCTGGACGCATAAGCGACTACCTTCCCATCCTGCATCAATACGCCCCCTAAGCCCATTCTGGAAGCATCACAATATACCACAAACGGTTGATCCGGCACGGGCAACACTAACACCGGAGATGTTGTCAATCTTTTCTTCAACTCTTGGAAACTCTCTTCACACTTAGCATCCCAAACAAAAATTCTCCCTTTACACGTCAATTGAGTCAACGGAAGGGCTAGCTTTGAGAAACCCTCAATGAACCTCCTGTAGTAACCGGCCAACCCCAAGAAACTCCTAATCTCAGTCGCAGACTTTGGGCTTCCCATTGTAACACTGCATCACCTTAGCTGGGTCTACAGCTATGCCATCACTAGAAATAATGTGACCCAAAAAGCTTACCTCACGCAGCCAGAACTCGCATTTGGACAACTTAGCATAAAGCTTCTTCTCTTTCAATACCTCAAGCACTAATCTTAAGTGCTCTGCATGCTCCTCTTCAGACTTGGAGTATACCAGAATATCATCTATAAAAACTACCACAAACCGATCCAAGTAACTATGGAAGATACGGTTCATGTACTCCATAAACACTCCTGGTGCATTGGTGACACCAAACGGCATCACAGAGTATTCATAATGTCCATATCTCGTTCGAAACGCTGTCTTCTGGACGTCCTCATCTTTTACTTTAATCTGATGATACCCTGACCTCAAATCAATTTTACTAAAAACTTTAGCACCCACCAGCTGGTCCATCAAATCGTCAATTCTCGGAAGAGGGTACTTATTTTTAATAGTCACCTTGTTCAAACTGTCTATAATCCACACACAGGCGCATACTCCCATCTTTCTTCTTTACTAATAAAACCGGAGCTCCCCATGGTGACACACTAGCCTCACAAATTTCTTTTCAAGTAACTCTTCCAACTGCTTCTTCAATTCAGATAACTCAGAAGCTGACATTCGGTACGGAGCCATGGACACAGGCCTAGTACCAGGCACAAGGTCAATCCCAAACTCTACTTCCCTCTCGGGTGGCACACTAGGAATCTCATCAGGGAACACTTCAGGGAATTCACACACCACCTGCAATCCTTCAACCATAGCTTGGTTTTCAGCAGACATAGACGCCATCAAAGCAAATAGTTGACCACCATCCTTCATTACCTTATGCAGCTGATCCCCAGACAACAAAACAGACTCTCCCTCCTCAGAGGAAAGAAACTCACAGACTTGCTGAAACAGTTGATGTGCACATGGTTATCCACTAACCAGTCCATACCAAGAATAACATCCAACCCTCCCAAAGGCAAACATATAAGGTCAACCAGAAAATCTCTGCCAAATACTGACAGAGGACACTTAGCACACAATAGAGAAGTAGTCACCGAACCCTTAGCCGGAGTGTCGATAACCATTTCCCTTTTCATATCAGACAATACTAGATTTAACTTTTCAGCACAAGCAGCAGCAATAAAAGAATGCGTAGCACCAGTATCAACTATGGCAATTAAAGGGAAACCATAAATAAAACAAGCTCTCGAATCTCATTAGGCCCCTCTGAACCTGCTAGCGCGAAAACTCTTCCATTGGATTTCTCTTTCTTCGGTTTGGTGCATTTAGAACTGAAATGACCAGCTTCACCACAATTGAAACACACTGATTCCTTACGATCACAGTTAGACGCCATATGACCTTTCTTCCCCACAACGGTAACACATTACCTCCGTCTTGCAATCGAAACTTTTGTGACCCGGCTTGCCACAGGTGTAGCACACTATATCAGCGGAAGCACCTCCCCCACTAGGCTTCTTACCCTCAGAAAATTTCTTACCAGCACCTGCCTTCCACTTATTTTTACCCCCAGACACATCATATGGTTTGCCCCTAAACTGAGTATTCCTCTTTTCTTTCCCAATCTTGTAGGCAGCAGAACTGTCTTCTTCATAAATTCTACTCTTGTCAACTAGTCTAGCAAAATCGCGTATCTCATGATACCCAATTGCCTTCTTAATGTCAGGTCGCAGGCCACTTTCAAATTTCACACATTTAGAGAACTCTGAATCAGCATCATTGGCGTAGTAAGGACAGAATTGAGCCAGCTCTTCAAATTTGGCTGCATACTCAGCCACAGTCTTATTTCCCTGTTTCAATTCTAGAAATTCTACCTCTTTCTTGGCCCGAACGTCTTCAGGGTAGTACTTTCTTTTAAACTCTCTTGTGAAGACATCCCAAGTAACCTCTTCACCAGCAGTGTTCAACCTATGCAGCATCCCTAACCACCACTTGTCAGCCTCTTCCGCCAGCATGTGCGTCCCAAACTTCACTTGCTGGGCAGCAGTGCAATCCATAACTCGGAATATCCGCTCTATCTCATTCAGCCACGACAAGGCTCCATCGGGATCATACCGACCCTTGAAGGTGGGTGGGTTTTCCCTCTGAAACGTTGCCAGGTTACGGGCATTCACATCGGCAGCATTGTGTTGATTTCCAACAGCTTGGGCTATGGCCTGCAGAGCAGCAGCCAAAGCAGCATCATCCCTTCTAGCCATCTCAACCTAGCACTGCAGCATAAACGACAATTTAGAACTAAAACAAAACACCTAATTGTCATACACAATATGACAGACAGACATACTTGGTCGGACAGACCGAACTTTTGCTCTGATACCACTAATGTAACACCCCATTCTACCCGGCTAATTTCCATAGAGATCAGAGTTTCAAAATTTCTTTTTGAATGGAATGCTACACACGTACTTGATGTAACCATTCACAATACGCAACACCATTTAATAAATTAAGGTACTCTTGATTTTACCAACAAAATCCACGCATAATAATTTGAACGACTCGCAGCGGAAAAATAACGTAAACTCAAAATGCCAAACAACGGCCTCATCGGAAACATTAGGTCAATGCACACGAAAATCAACAACAATTAAATATCATGAGAAGTCCTAAGCCAACCCCCTAGGTGTCACGTATCAGAGCAGACCGACTCGGGAGTGAAAGGAGTAAGCCTTCACTCAGGACTACCTGTGGTAAACAACAACAGAAGGGTGAGTCTCAACTACATAATAAAGATTATAATAAGAAGTATATTACATCATAGCATCACACTCACACAGTCACACAGTAGCATAGTCTATACAATCACCAACTAGCATGCTTATCATGAGGATGTATGCAAACCAGTTATGCATGTGGTACCATTTTCCCAGACCGCAGCCTTATCATCATATTATCAACTCAGACCGCAGCCTTATCATTTCAATTTAGAACTCAGACCGCAGCCTTATTATCATAATTAACAACTCAGACCGCAGCCTTATGTATGCATGAGACTCCATGACAAAACCACAATCATAATTATTAACAACACGGTCCATGTATCCTATATCACATCTTTAATTAATCTTAGTTTTAGCCCCCATGGCCTCATCACCAACCAACTCATTATTTTCTCCTCACAATCACGTCCCTAGGACTAGGATAACACTTAGGGACCAATCTAGCACCATTAGACCCGAAACTCAAACACAAGTCACGGGCGCCCCACTAGGCGCCCTAGGCGGCCACACTTGGCGCCCACACCACACCCAAACGCACAAACATAGTAGACCACCTTAAAAATTGAAACCGCTCTAGCCAAAATGTTCAAAATGGGATTTGGTCACGTGAATACAGAAATTGGCTAAGTAAAATATGCTCAGAACATGATGTGTGCACAAGGCACCCCCAAAACAAGTCAAAATGATGCCCAATAGGACAACTTTCAAACCACAAGTGCAAATCTGGAAATTCTTTAGCCAAAACACTTAAAATATGATTTTGTCAGGTGAATACAAAGTTTGGCTCGGTAAAATATGCTCAGAACATGATGTGTGCACAAGGCACCCCTAAAACAAGTCAAAATGATGTCCAACCGGACAATTTCAAAACCACAAGTGAAAATCCAGAAATTCTTTAGCCAAAGTGTTTTAAATAACATTTGGTCAGGTCAATACAAAGTTTGGCTCGGTAAAATATGCTCAGAAAATGATGTGTGCACAAGGCACCCCTAAAACAAGCCAAAATGATGCCCAACCGGACAATTTCAGAACCACAAGTGAAAATCCAGAAATTCTTTAGCCAAAGTGTTTTAAATAACATTTGGTCAGGTCAATACAAAGTTTGGCTCGGTAAAATATGCTCAGAAAATGATGTGTGCACAAGGCACCCCTAAAACAAGCCAAAATGATGCCCAACCGGACAATTTCAGAACCACAAGTGAAAATCCAGAAATTCTTTAGCCAAAGTGTTTTAAATAACATTTGGTCAGGTCAATACAAAGTTTGGCTCGGTAAAATATGCTCAGAAAATGATGTGTGCACAAGGCACCCCTAAAACAAGCCAAAATGATGCCCAACCGGACAATTTCAGAACCACAAGTGAAAATCCAGAAATTCTTTAGCCAAAGTGTTTTAAATAACATTTGGTCAGGTCAATACAAAGTTTGGCTCGGTAAAATATGCTCAGAAAATGAGTTTGCCCAAAAACATGATTTATGCGCCTTGCCTAAGCATAGACAGCAACTTGGCGCCTCCCCAGGCGCCACAGGGCAGCAACACAGGCGCCCTGCCCAGAACACACACACGCCCAGCAACAGTAAACAGCGCCCAGCGCGCCAATTCCCCCCCCCCCCCAGCACTTGGCGCCCAGGCGCCCCATCACAACCAAACACCAATTCTCAATTATTTTTCCAAAACTCAAAATACCACAACAATCACAAATCACACTGCACTTTTTCCAGCAACATCCAATCTCACATATATAAATCAAGAACACTTCAAAGCACAAAATTAACACATGAAATCCAAACCTTAGCATAGGGAAATCAAATCAATCACACTAATTATCAATTCCAACTAACCTAAACAATTCTAACAATTAACAAGTAGTGTCAAGTGGGGTCCTATGGTTTACATACAACCTATTATATTCTCTATTATAGAGTGAGACTCCCCTAACCTTGATTATGACGAGCTAGAGCCTTTTCCACCGAAGCACCGACAAATCACCGAAATCAAGAAGCTCCTCCTTTTCACACAATCACGCCCTTTCTCTCTTTCCCTAGGAGCATTGCGAATTGATCAAAATAGAAAGGGTTAGGGAAATTCGAAACCTAAGCAATTGATAGAGAAAGGAAATCGAATCATAGGAGATTATGAACCCTTACCTAGGAGCAAGGCGCACAAACCCTAACTCCAAGCTTGAAATCGCCCTTCCTTCTCTTCTCCTCTCTTCGACTTTCTTTCTTTTCCTCTCTATTTCGACTTTCTTTCTTTCCTTTGACACTAGTGGGGCGCGACCTAGACCCCTAGTGTCTAAAGAGCGCCTAAGCCAACGGGCTTGGGCCTCTTGGGCCGTCACTTGAAATTCCGGTATTACCAACGCCATCCCCTTCAATTAAAATAAAAATACCATATCATCACATAATAAAATAAAATAGTGTAACACTTTAAATAATTTAATCAATTACTTAATTAAATTATTTTAGGGTGTTACAACTCTCCCCCACTTAGGAAATTTCGTCCTCGAAATTCATACCTGAGTCAAATAGCTCTGGATAGGACTCCCGCATCCTACTCTCCAGCTCCCACGTCACGCTCTCGCCAGAAGCTCCCAACCATACCACCTTCACTAAAACAATGCTTTTCCCTCTTAGCTCCTTCACTTCTCTATCATCAATCCTCACTGGCATAGTCTCCACAGTGAGATTATCCCGCACCTCAATATCATCCATATGGATCACATGAGACGGGTCCGGAATGTACTTCCGAAGTTGCGACACGTGAAATACGTCGTGCAAGTTCGAAAGGTTAGGCGGTAAAGCCACCCTATAAGCAACCTTTCCGACCCTCTCGGTGATCTGGTACGGTCCAATAAATCTAGGAGTCAACTTCTTTGCTTTAAGTGCACGCCCAACACCAGCCATAGGCGTGACCCTCAAGAAAACATGCTCTCCAGCCTGAAATTCCAAATCCTTTCTCCTTCTATCATGGTAACTCTTTTGCCGACTTTGGGACTCTTTCATTTTCTCCCTGATCATTTTTATCTTCTCTGTAGTTTCTCTCACCAATTCAGGTCCAAGAACAACACTTTCGCCCGATTCATGCCAACACAAAGGAGTTCTACACCTCCGCCCATACAGTGCCTCATAAGGAGCCATCCCTATACTCGAATGGTAGCTGTTGTTGTAAGTGAACTCAATCAACGAAAGGTGTGTATCCCACGCACCTCCCTGCTCTAAAACACACGACCTCAATAAGTCCTCCAATGACTGAATGGTTCTCTCTGTCTGCCCATCAGTCTGAGGATGGTAGGCTGAACTCAACCTCAATCTGGACCCCAATGCCCCTTGCAAGCTCCCCCAAAACTCCGAAGTAAACCTCGGATCTCTGTCCGATACAATACTCTTCGGGACACCATGCAACTTCACAATCACCTTAATATATATCTCGGCCAATCTCGCTACCGGATACGTGATGTTGATAGGAAGGAAGTGAGCAGACTTCGTCAACCTATCCACGATCACCCAAATAGAATCAAATCCCCGAACGGTTCTCGGTAACCCAGTCACAAAATCCATGGAAATGCTATCCCATTTCCATTCCGGAACATCTAAAGGTTGCATCAACCCCGCAGGCTTCTGGTGCTCAACCTTTGACTTCTGGCAAGTCAAACAGGCATACACAAATTGTGCTACATCTTTCTTCATACCAGGCCACCAGAATAATTTCTTCAAGTCATGATACATCTTTGTAGCCCCTGGATGAATACTCAGCTTGCTCCTATGACTCTTGTAACCCCCTTTCTACCCGTCACTTTGTTTATAAAAATCAGAGTTTGAAAAAAAAAAAAAAATCTCGTTCATAGGAAATGTTACACATACTCAAAACAAACGTCGCTTATCCAACTTTAAAAACGGTTTAACTCAAATTCATACGTCCACGTAGCACATCACAATATCAAAAACTCAAGCCTCATGGTTAACGTCACTTATAAAACTTCTCATAACACAAACAACTACGCAGCGGAAATTTGTAAAACATAACCAAATAGTCCACATGGACAAAATAATCAAAAATCAGTAATAAAGGCCGAGTTCATTATCCCCCCTGAGTGCTACGTATCAGAGCATGACGACTCGACTCGAAAAGTGAAGCTAATACCTTCACTGGGAATCACCTGCACGTTACCAACACGAGGGCAACATTCAAACAGGAAAGGGTGAGCATCATTTCAGTCTATATAATAGAAAACATGATAAGCACTAATCATAGGCTACGCACTAGAATAATCAGCATCCAATACACAAAACATCCACATCACAGTCATCATTCACATCATGTACAAACTCATCTCATGCCATGTAGATTTATGAAATGCAACCCACTCGCGGGTATATGCATGAAGGTACCTTTTCACAAAACGTCGCTTAGCCACTCAGGCCTCATCATCACTTAGCCACTCAGGCCTCAAAACATCACTGGGTTTTATGCATATGGGCATGAGACTCTATGACATGCACCACTCACTTCACAAAATCACACAATTACTCAGATCACAGTCAACAATGTGACCCATCACTTACCTGTTTGCTCGCACGGAGCACAGCACCTGTCAAATTCATAATCATCACACAACATCACTAGGCCACTTAGACCTTAATCTCACTTAGCCACTCAGGCCCCAATTGTCACTTACACATAATCATCACTTAACTCAAACATTAGCCACTGAGGGCAAAAACGTCATTTGACTAACCACCAAGGGCATCCTCGTCATTTACACATCATTATCATTAACTTTGGCCACTAGGGGCAAAACAGTCATTTTGACACTACCGTGTTTAAAACTGTTGTTTATACACCAAAAGGGATTTTTAAAGAGTTCCACGTCATTTTTCCAATGTCACTGGGACGACCACCGGGGACAGCCCTTGGGCGCCCACAAACAGTCAGAAATTAACACTTTTTCATTTTAAAAATTGAACCCACAAATAGACAACGTAAAAAGCTTCATGACACTTTTCGAATCGTTCAAAACGGACGTCTAAGTCAAAAGTTATGATAAAAACAATTTTGGAAAAATTAGGCAACATCCAGGGAACAGGCGCCTTAGGCGCCCAGGCAACCAGGCAACAAGTGCACAGGCGCCCAGCGCCCAGGAGCAACAGCGCGCCACACAGCGCAACAAACAACACATGACACGGGCGCCTAGCGCCCAGGGGCAGCAACGCACGCACAACACAGCGCCATAGGCGCTCAGCGCCCAGGCGCGCACACGCACACACAGACACAACACGGGCGCCAGCGCCCAGGCGCGCACAGCGCGCAACACACACAGACACGGGCGCCTAGCGCCCAGGCGCGCCCCCACGCGCAACAACAACACAGAACAGGCGCCCAGCGCCCAGCATAGGCGCCCAGCGCCCAGAAACCAGCAGCAACATCCAGAATTTTCCCAAAACGCTTTTTAATACTGAAAATTGTTTTCTCTAACAATTCTAATCATAAAACCTCAACATTTTCCCAGCAACTAAACATACACATATTTCAATCAATTTCTCAAAAATTCAATTGGCATTATCTTCCCTATCCCCTTGGCGCCCTAGGCGCCTATACACCATCCACCCAATTTTGCGAACAACACAAGCAACATCCAACACAATTTCAGTTTCATGCTCAATTCGAATGTCACAATTTACCAACACAAACGCATACACATCAAGAATTTCAGTCTCATGATTAATCCCACTTCGCATACACGCATACATATAATGGCCAAATACCAACAAAGCATCAAGAACATCAAGAATCATGCATACATCAATTCGCATACATCTATATATAAAATCCAACATCAACAATGCATCAAGAACTCTATTCTAACCCTAGATCTAGGACTCATCATAGGAACTATTAAATAGAGTGATAGAGCTCCCCTAACCTCGAAATTGAAGAACGGAGGCTCCGGAGATAGTCACGTACAGGACCACAGCAACAAGATCACGTTCTCGCTCTTCCTTGGTTGCGACTTCTCTCCTCTTCCTCTTCTCTCCTTACGGCGCCCTTCCTTGCTCTCTCTCTATCTCACGCTATTCTTCTTTCTTTCTTGCGTTTTCTCTCTTGTTTTCGCGAATGGCCACCAAAAACCTAGCCCCCCAACTAGCTAACCACTTCGCCTACATTGTGGATCATGGGCTTGGGCTTTCCACTTAAGCCCAAGTCATGCAAGTGGCGCCTCCACTCCCTCCTAATACCACCAAATAAATAAAATTCTAATTAATCACATTATATCAAATAATTTCAAATAAAATCCCCAATTACTTAATTAATTAAATTAATTAAATAATTTTAGGGTGTTACAACTCTCCCCCACTTAGAATATTTCGTCCTCGAAATTTACCTGATCAAACAACTCTGGGTAGGACTCGCGCATCTTGCTCTCTAGCTCCCAAGTCATACTCTCGCCGGCAGCTCCTAGCCAGACCACTTTCACTAATGCAATCTCTTTGCCTCTAAGCGCCTTCACTTCACGATCCTCAATCCTTACGGGCATCGTCTCCACAGTGAGATTATCCCGCACCTCTACATCGTCCACTTGGATCACATGAGATGGATCCGAAACATACTTCCGAAGTTGCGACACGTGAAACACGTCGTGCAAGTTCGAAAGATTTGGCGGTAAAGCCACTCTATAAGCCACATTTCCAATTCTCTCGGATATCTGATAAGGACCAACGAATCGAGGAGTGAGCTTCTTCGATTTCAACGCCCGACCAACACCGGTAATAGGAGAAACCCTCAAGAACACATGCTCACCCTCCTGAAACTCTAAATCCTTCCTCCGCTTGTCATGATAACTCTTCTGACGACTCTGCGAAGCCTTCATCTTCTCACGGATCATCTTGATCTTCTCCGTAGTCTCCCGGACAATCTCCGGTCCCAAAACTACACTCTCTCCCGAATCATACCAACATAATGGCGTCCTACACTTTCGACCATACAATGCTTCAAACGGTGCCATCCCGATACTGGAATGGTGACTGTTGTTATAGGTAAACTCAATCAACGCAAGATATGAATCCCATGAACCCCGCTGTTCCAATACACAAGCCCTCAACAAATCCTCTAGCGATTGAATTGTCCTCTCTGACTGACCGTCTGTCTGGGGATGATACGCCGAACTCATTTTTAACTTAGAACCCAATTCTTTCTGCAAACTCTTCCAAAACTCGGAAGTGAACCTCGGATCCCTATCTGACACAATACTCTTCGGAACACCGTGCAGCCTCACAATCTCCTTGACATATACCTCGGCCAACCTCGACACCGGATAAGTGATATTAATAGGAATAAAGTGAGCAGACTTCGTTAACCTATCAATGATCACCCAAATAGCGTCATGACCCTTAGCTGTATTCGGTAACCCCGTCACAAAATCCATTGCTATGCTATCCCATTTCCACTCTGGAATTTCCAACGGTTGCATTAGCCCTGCAGGCTTCTGATGCTCTACCTTAGATTTCTGACAGGTCAAACAGGCATACACAAACTGCGCCACATCTCTCTTCATACCATACCACCAAAACATCTTTTTCAGATCTTGATACATCTTCGTTGCTCCAGGATGGATACTCAACTTGCTACGATGACCTTCCTCTAAAATTGCCTTTCTCATCTCTTCATCGTCAGGAACACAGATCCTACCCCGGAACCTCAACACACCACTGGAATCCAATTTGAATTCTTCATCCTCAGATTGACCAACCCCATTAATTAAATCCACTAACTTAACATCTGACTTCTGAGCCTCTCTGATGCTGCCCAGGAATTCATTGTCGATCTTTAGCATTCCCAGCTTGACACTGCGAGGTGTCATCTTACAAACCAAACTCAAGTCTCTGAATTCCTCAATTAACTCTAATTCTTTCACCATCATTGCCGACATATGCAAGGACTTTCTGCTTAAAGCATCAGCCACGACATTAGCTTTGCCGGGGTGATAATTCAAACCAAAGTCATAATCCTTCAGGAGTTCCAACCACCGACGCTGTCTCATATTCAACTCTTTCTGATCGAACAGATACTTTAGACTCTTATGATCACTGAACACTTCGAACCTTGAACCATAAAGGTAGTGCCTCCAAATTTTAAGCACAAATACCACAGCAGCCAACTCTAAATCATGCGTAGGGTAATTTTTCTCATGAATCCGCAATTGCCTCGACGCATACGCAACGACCTTCCCATCCTGCATCAACACACCACCGAGACCCATCTTCGAAGCGTCACAATACACAACGAACGGTTCCTCTGGATTAGGCAACGTCAAAACAGGCGACGTCGTCAATCTCTTTTTCAGTTCCATAAAACTTTCCTCGCACCGAGCATCCCAAACAAAAACTTTACCCTTGCAAGTCAACTGAGTCAATGGAAGGGCCAACTTGGAAAAACCCTCGATGAACCTCCTGTAGTACCCAGCCAAACCCAAAAAGCTTCTAATCTCAGTTACGGACTTCGGAGACTCCCACTCCAACACTGCTTCTACTTTTGCCGGATCAACCGCAATACCATTTCCAGAAATCACGTGCCCAAGGAAACTCACCTCTTTCAGCCAGAACTCACACTTCGATAACTTAGCGTACAACTTTTTCTCTTTTAAAACTTCCAACACTGACTTCAGGTGCTCAGCATGCTCTTCATCTGACTTAGAATAAACTAGAATATCATCTATGAAGATTACCACAAACCGATCTAGGTAATTATGGAAAATACGGTTCATATATTCCATAAATACACCAGGAGCATTGGTCACACCGAACGGCATCACAGAATACTCATAATGCCCATACCTTGTCCTGAATGCTGTCTTCTGAACATCCTCATCCTTTACTTTAATCTGATGATATCCGGACCTCAAATCGATTTTGCTGAAAACACGAGCACCCACTAACTGATCCATCAGATCGTCGATTCTCGGAAGCGGATACTTATTCTTGATAGTTACCTTATTCAACTGACGATAGTCCACACATAACCTCATGCTCCCATCTTTCTTTTTCACTAACAATACCGGAGCTCCCCACGGTGATACACTCGGTCTTACAAACTTCTTCTCAAGCAATTCTTCAAGTTGCGTCTTCAACTCAGACAGTTCCGACGCCGACATTCTGTACGGAGCCATAGACACAGGCCTCGTACCAGGTACAAGATCAATCGAAAATTCAACTTCTTTCCGGTGGCACACCGGAATCTCATCAGGAAAAACCTCAGGAAATTCACGTACTTTCAGTTCTTCAATAACAGCCTGACTCTCAGCAGACAACGAAGCCATCAACGCAAATAACTGAACTCCTTCTTTCTTCAATTTCTTCAACTGATCAGCAGACACCAAAACCGAACTTTCTTCACCGAAACTAACCGACTTGCTACGACAGTTGATATGGACGTGATTATTCTCTAACCAGTCCATGCCTAAGATTACATCCAGACCTCTCAATGGCAAACACAAAATTCACAATAAAGTCCCTGCCGAAGATCGACACGGGACACTGAGAACACACCTGGGACGTAATCACCGACCCCTTCGCAGGAGTATCGACAACCATATCCCCACACATAGCAGATAAAACAAGACCCAATCTTTTACAGCAATCAACAGAAATAAAACAATGGGTAGCACCAGTATCAATAAGAGATTTCAGAGAAGTACCATTAATAAAACACGTACCTCTAATCAGACCATCATCATCATCAGGCTCCTCTCCCGCCAATGCAAATACCTTCCCAGTAGACCTTTCCTTTTTCGGCTTTGTACACTTGGTACTGATATGCCCAGACTCACCACAGTTGAAACACACCACATCCTTGACTTTACACTCAGCTGCCATATGACCCTTTTTACCACAACGGTAGCAATTTCTGTCATCCGACCTGCATGTAGTACTCTTGTGGCCAGGCTTGCCACACTTATAACAGACGATGCTAGCAGGGGCATCTCCCCCACCAGAACCCTTACCTCCAGCAGCTCTCTGATAACCCTTACCCGCAGGAACCTCATACGGCTTGCTTCGACTCTGAAACTTGCCCCTTTTCTCAGAAGTAGCTTTGTAGCGAGCAGTACTGTCCTCCTCGAAGATCCTGCAACTGTCAACCAGATCTGCGAACACACGAATCTTCTGATAACCAATGGCCTGTTTAATATCAGGCCTTAACCCATTCTCAAATTTGATGCATTTAGAAAATTCAGCTGTAGCCTCACTGTAATGTGGATAAAATTTGGCTAGCTCCACAAATTTTGCCGCATAGGCAGTCACAGACATACCACCCTGCTTCAGCTCCAAAAACTCTATCTCTTTCTTCCCGCGGACGTCTTCAGGAAAATACTTCCTCAGAAATTCCCTGCTGAATACCTCCCAAGTAATCTCTTCCTGCACAGCCTCTAACCTCTGCCTAGTAGCCAACCACCAGTCGTCGGCCTCCTCGGCTAACATGTGGGTACCAAAGCGGACCTTCTGCTCAACAGTACAGTTCATCACCCTGAAAATCCTCTCGATCTCCTTCAGCCAAGCCATAGCACCATCTGGATCATATTTGCCCTTAAAGGTGGGCGGATTCTCCCTCTGGAAGGTTGTCAGACTCCTAAAACCAGCATTATCCCCAGCATTCTGCTGACCCTGCATCGCCTGAGCCATAGCTTGCAATGCAGCAGCAAGAGCAGCGTCGTCTCGTCTGGCCATTCTAGCACTGCAACAGAAAACAGAATTCAGAAACGAGTAACAAACTCAATGTTACTCAACACGACGACTCAACTACCGGCCGGACAGACCGAACTGCTCTGATACCACTAATGTAACACCCCTTTCTACCCGTCACTTTGTTTATAAAAATCAGAGTTTGAAAAAAAAAATCTCGTTCATAGGAAATGTTACACATACTCAAAACAAACGTCGCTTATCCAACTTTAAAAACGGTTTAACTCAAATTCATACGTCCACGTAGCACATCACAATATCAAAAACTCAAGCCTCATGGTTAACGTCACTTATAAAACTTCTCATAACACAAACAACTACGCAGCGGAAATTTGTAAAACATAACCAAATAGTCCACATGGACAAAATAATCAAAAATCAGTAATAAAGGCCGAGTTCATTATCCCCCCTGAGTGCTACGTATCAGAGCATGACGACTCGACTCGAAAAGTGAAGCTAATACCTTCACTGGGAATCACCTGCACGTTACCAACACGAGGGCAACATTCAAACAGGAAAGGGTGAGCATCATTTCAGTCTATATAATAGAAAACATGATAAGCACTAATCATAGGCTACGCACTAGAATAATCAGCATCCAATACACAAAACATCCACATCACAGTCATCATTCACATCATGTACAAACTCATCTCATGTCATGTAGATTTATGAAATGCAACCCACTCGCGGGTATATGCATGAAGGTACCTTTTCACAAAACGTCGCTTAGCCACTCAGGCCTCATCATCACTTAGCCACTCAGGCCTCAAAACATCACTGGGTTTTATGCATATGGGCATGAGACTCTATGACATGCACCACTCACTTCACAAAATCACACAATTACTCAGATCACAGTCAACAATGTGACCCATCACTTACCTGTTTGCTCGCACGGAGCACAGCACCTGTCAAATTCATAATCATCACACAACATCACTAGGCCACTTAGACCTTAACCTCACTTAGCCACTCAGGCCCCAATTGTCACTTACACATAATCATCACTTAACTCAAACATTAGCCACTGAGGGCAAAAACGTCATTTGACTAACCACCAAGGGCATCCTCGTCATTTACACATCATTATCATTAACTTTGGCCACTAGGGGCAAAACAGTCATTTTGACACTACCGTGTTTAAAACTGTTGTTTATACACCAAAAGGGATTTTTAAAGAGTTCCACGTCATTTTTCCAATGTCACTGGGACGACCACCGGGGACAGCCCCTTGGGCGCCCACAAACAGTCAGAAATTAACACTTTTTCATTTTAAAAATTGAACCCACAAATAGACAACGTAAAAAGCTTCATGACACTTTTCGAATCGTTCAAAACGGACGTCTAAGTCAAAAGTTATGATAAAAACAATTTTGGAAAAATTAGGCAACATCCAGGGAACAGGCGCCTTAGGCGCCCAGGCAACCAGGCAACAAGTGCACAGGCGCCCAGCGCCCAGGAGCAACAGCGCGCCACACAGCGCAACAAACAACACATGACACGGGCGCCTAGCGCCCAGGGGCAGCAACGCACGCACAACACAGCGCCATAGGCGCTCAGCGCCCAGGCCCGCACACGCACACACAGACACAACACGGGCGCCAGCGCCCAGGCGCGCACAGCGCGCAACACACACAGACACGGGCGCCTAGCGCCCAGGCGCGCCCCCACGCGCAACAACAACACAGAACAGGCGCCCAGCGCCCAGCATAGGCGCCCAGCGCCCAGAAACCAGCAGCAACATCCAGAATTTTCCCAAAACGCTTTTTAATACTGAAAATTGTTTTCTCAACAACTCTAAACCATAAAACCTCAACATTTTCCCAGCAACTAAACATACACATATTTCAATCAATTTCTCAAAAATTCAATTGGCATTATCTTCCCTATCCCCTTGGCGCCCTAGGCGCCTATACACCATCCACCCAATTTTGCGAACAACACAAGCAACATCCAACACAATTTCAGTTTCATGCTCAATTCGAATGTCACAATTTACCAACACAAACGCATACACATCAAGAATTTCAGTCTCATGATTAATCCCACTTCGCATACACGCATACATATAATGGCCAAATACCAACAAAGCATCAAGAACATCAAGAATCATGCATACATCAATTCACATACATCTATATATAAAATCCAACATCAACAATGCATCAAGAACTCTATTCTAACCCTAGATCTAGGACTCATCATAGGAACTATTAAATAGAGTGATAGAGCTCCCCTAACCTCGAAATTGAAGAACGGAGGCTCCGGAGATAGTCACGTACAGGACCACAGCAACAAGATCACGTTCTCGCTCTTCCTTGGTTGCGACTTCTCTCCTCTTCCTCTTCTCTCCTTACGGCGCCCTTCCTTGCTCTCTCTCTATCTCACGCTATTCTTCTTTCTTTCTTGCGTTTTCTCTCTTGTTTTCGCGAATGGCCACCAAAAACCTAGCCCCCCCAACTAGCTAACCACTTCGCCTACATTGTGGATCATGGGCTTGGGCTTTCCACTTAAGCCCAAGTCATGCAAGTGGCGCCTCCACTCCCTCCTAATACCACCAAATAAATAAAATTCTAATTAATCACATTATATCAAATAATTTCAAATAAAATCCCCAATTACTTAATTAATTAAGTTAATTAAATAATTTTAGGGTGTTACAACTCTCCTCAAGGATCATCTTCTTCATCTCAATATCATCGGGAACACAGATTCTGTCTCTAAATCTCAACACATCCTGGGAATCCAACCTGAAATCCCCATCCACATTCTGATCACCCGCAACTAACAAGTCAACCAGCTTCACATCTAACTTCTGGGCGTCTCTGATACTAACCAAGAAGTCATTACCAATCCTCAGCATACCCAGCTTAACACTCCGCGGTGTCACTTCACACACCAGACTCATATCACGGAATTGCTCAATCAACTCCAACTCTTTTACCATCATTGCTGACATATGCAAAGTCTTTCGACTTAAAGCATCAGCCACGACATTAGCTTTGCCGGGGTGATAGTTTAAGCCAAAATCATAGTCTTTCAGCAGCTCTAACCAACGCCTCTGCCTCATATTCAGCTCCTTCTGATCAAACAAGTATTTCAAACTCTTATGGTCGCTGAATACCTCGAATCTAGTGCCATACAAATAGTGCCTCCAAATTTTTAGCGCAAACACAATAGCAGCCAATTCCAAATCATGAGTAGGATAGTTCTTCTCATGAGTCCGCAACTGTCTGGACGCATAAGCGACTACCTTCCCATCCTGCATCAATACGCCCCCTAAGCCCATTCTGGAAGCATCACAATATACCACAAACGGTTGATCCGGCACGGGCAACACTAACACCGGAGATGTTGTCAATCTTTTCTTCAACTCTTGGAAGCTCTCTTCACACTTAGCATCCCAAACAAAAATTCTCCCTTTACACGTCAATTGAGTCAACGGAAGGGCTAGCTTTGAGAAACCCTCAATGAACCTCCTGTAGTAACCGGCCAACCCCAAGAAACTCCTAATCTCAGTCGCAGACTTTGGGCTCTCCCATTGTAACACTGCATCAACCTTAGCTGGGTCTACAGCTATGCCATCACTAGAAATAATGTGACCCAAAAAGCTTACCTCACGCAGCCAGAACTCGCATTTGGACAACTTAGCATAAAGCTTCTTCTCTTTCAACACCTCAAGCACCAATCTTAAGTGCTCTGCATGCTCCTCTTCAGACTTGGAGTATACCAGAATATCATCTATAAAAACTACCACAAACCGATCCAAGTAACTATGGAAGATACGGTTCATGTACTCCATAAACACCCCTGGTGCATTGGTAACACCAAACGGCATCACAGAGTATTCATAGTGTCCATATCTCGTTCGAAACGCTGTCTTCTGGACGTCCTCATCTTTTACCTTAATCTGGTGATACCCTGACCTCAAATCAATTTTACTAAAAACTTTAGCACCCACCAGCTGGTCCATCAAATCGTCAATTCTCGGAAGAGGGTACTTATTTTTAATAGTCACCTTGTTCAACTGTCTATAATCCACACACAGGCGCATACTCCCATCTTTCTTCTTTACTAATAAAACCGGAGCTCCCCATGGTGACACACTAGGCCTCACAAATTTCTTTTCAAGTAACTCTTCCAACTGCTTCTTCAATTCAGATAACTCAGAAGCTGACATTCGGTACGGAGCCATGGACACAGGCCTAGTACCAGGCACAAGGTCAATCCCAAACTCTACTTCCCTCTCTGGTGGCACACTAGGAATCTCATCAGGGAACACTTCAGGGAATTCACACACCACCTGCAATCCTTCAACCATAGCTTGGTTTTCAGCAGACATAGACGCCATCAAAGCAAATAGTTGACCACCATCCTTCATTACCTTATGCAGCTGATCCCCAGACAACAAAACAGACTCTCCCTCCTCAGGAGGAAAGAAACTCACAGACTTGCTGAAACAGTTGATGTGCACATGGTTATCCACTAACCAGTCCATACCAAGAATAACATCCAACCCTCCCAAAGGCAAACATATAAGGTCAACCAGAAAATCTCTGCCAAATACTGACAGAGGACACTTAGCACACAATAGAGAAGTAGTCACCGAACCCTTAGCCGGAGTGTCGATAACCATTTCCCTTTTCGTATCAGACAATACTAGATTTAACTTTTCAGCACAAGCAGCAGCAATAAAAGAATGCGTAGCACCAGTATCAACTATGGCAATTAAAGGGGAACCATAAATAAAACAAGTACCTCGAATCTCATTGGGCCCCTCTGAGCCTGCTAGCGCGAAAACTCTTCCATTGGATTTCTCTTTCTTCGGTTTGGTGCATTTAGAACTGAAATGACCAGCTTCACCACAATTGAAACACACTGATTCCTTACGATCACAGTTAGACGCCATATGACCTTTCTTCCCACAACGGTAACACATTACCTCCGTCTTGCAATCGAAACTTTTGTGACCCGGCTTGCCACAAGTGTAACACACTATATCAGCGGGAGCACCTCCCCCACTAGGCTTCTTACCCTCAGAAAATTTCTTACCAGCACCTGCCTTCCACTTATTTTTACCTCCAGACACATCATATGGTTTTCCCCTAAACTGATTATTCCTCTTTTCTTTCCCAATTTTGTAGGCAGCAGAACTGTCTTCTTCATAAATTCTACTCTTGTCAACCAATCTAGCAAAATCGCGTATCTCATGATACCCAATTGCCTTCTTAATGTCAGGTCGCAGGCCACTTTCAAATTTCACACATTTAGAGAACTCTGAATCAGCATCATTGGCGTAGTAAGGACAGAATTGAGCCAGCTCTTCAAATTTGGCTGCATACTCAGCCACAGTCTTATTTCCCTGTTTCAATTCTAGAAATTCTACCTCTTTCTTGGCCCGAACGTCTTCAGGGTAGTACTTTCTTTTAAACTCTCTTGTGAAGACATCCCAAGTAACCTCTTCACCAGCAGTGTTCAACCTATGCAGCATCCCTAACCACCACTTGTCAGCCTCTTCCGCCAGCATGTGCGTCCCAAACTTCACTTGCTGGGCAGCAGTGCAATCCATAACTCGGAATATCCGCTCTATCTCATTCAGCCACGACAAGGCTCCATCGGGATCATACCGACCCTTGAAGGTGGGTGGGTTTTCCCTCTGAAACGTTGCCAGGTTACGGGCATTCATATCGGCAGCATTGTGTTGATTTCCAACAGCTTGGGCTATGGCCTGCAGAGCAGCAGCCAAAGCAGCATCATCCCTTCTAGCCATCTCAACCTAGCACTGCAGCATAAACGACAATTTAGAACTAAAACAAAACACCTAATTGTCATACACAATATGACAGACAGACACACTTGGTCGGACAGACCGAACTTTTGCTCTGATACCACTAATGTAACACCCCATTCTACCCGGCTAATTTCCATAGAGATCAGAGTTTCAAAATTTCTTTTTGAATGGAATGCTACACACGTACTTGATGTAACCATTTACAATACGCAACACCATTTAATAAATTAAGGTACTCTTGATTTTACCAACAAAATCCACACATAATAATTTAGACATCTCGCAGCGGAAAAATAACATAAACACACAATGCCAAACAACGGCCTCATCGGAATCATTAGGTCAATGCACACGTAAATCAACAATACTTAAATAACATTAGGAATCCCTAATCCAACCCCCTAGGTGTCACGTATCAGAGCAGACCGACTCGGGAGTGAAAGGAGTAAGCCTTTACTCAGAACTACCTGTAGTAAACAACAACAGAAGGGTGAGTCTCAACTACATAATAAAGATTATAATAAGAAGTATATTACGTCATAGCATCACACTCACACAGTCACACAGTAGCATAGTCTATACAATCACCCACTAGCATGCTTATCATGAGGATGGATGCAATACAGTTATGCATGTGGTACCATTTTCCCAGACCGCAGCCTTATCATCATATTATCAACTCAGACCGCAGCCTTATCATTTCAATTTAGAACTCAGACCGCAGCCTTATTATCATAATTAACAACTCAGACCGCAGCCTTATGTATGCATGAGACTCCATGACAAAACCACAATCATAATTATTAACAACACGGTCCATGTATCCTATATCACATCTTTAATTAATCTTAGTTTTAGCCCCCATGGCCTCATCACCAACCAACTCATTATTTTCTCCTCACAATCACGTCCCTAGGACTAGGATAACACTTAGGGACCAATCTAGCACCATTAGACCCGAAACTCAAACACAAGTCACGGGCGCCCCACTAGGCGCCCTAGGCGGCCACACTTGGCGCCCCACACAACACCCAAACGCACAAACATAGTAGACCACCTTAAAAATTGAAACCGCTCTAGCCAAAATGTTCAAAATGGGATTTGGTCACGTGAATACAGAATTTGGCTAGGTAAAATATGCTCAGAACATGATGTGTGCACAAGGCACCCCTAAAACAAGTCAAAATGATGCCCAATAGGACAACTTTCAAACCACAAGTGCAAATCTGGAAATTCTTTAGCCAAAATACTTAAAATATGATTTGGTCAGGTGAATACAAAGTTTGGCTCAGTAAAATATGCTCAGAACATGATGTGTGCACAAGGCACCGCTAAAACAAGTCAAAATGATGCCCAACCGGACAATTTCAAAACCACAAGTGAAAATCCAGAAATTCTTTAGCCAAAGTGTTTTAAATAACATTTGGTCAGGTCAATACAAAGTTTGGCTCGGTAAAATATGCTCAGAAAATGATGTGTGCACAAGGCACCCCTAAAACAAGCCAAAATGATGCCCAACCGGACAATTTCAAAACCACAAGTGAAAATCCAGAAATTCTTTAGCCAAAGTATTTTAAATAACATTTGGTCAGGTCAATACAAAGTTTGGCTCGGTAAAATATGCTCAGAAAATGATGTGTGCACAAGGCACCCCTAAAACAAGCCAAAATGATGCCCAACCGGACAATTTCAAAACCACAAGTGCAAATCCAGAAATTCTTTAGCCAAAGTGTTTTAAATAACATTTGGTCAGGTCAATACAAAGTTTGGCTCGGTAAAATATGCTCAGAAAATGATGTGTGCACAAGGCACCCCTAAAACAAGCCAAAATGATGCCCAACCGGACAATTTCAAAACCACAAGTGAAAATCCAGAAATTCTTTAGCCAAAGTGTTTTAAATAACATTTGGTCAGGTCAATACAAAGTTTGGCTCGGTAAAATAAGCTTAGAAACTGAGTTTACCCAAAAACATGATTTATGCGCCTTGCCTAAGCATAGGCAGCAACCTGGCGCCTCCCCAGGCGCCACAGGGCAGCAACACAGGCGCCCTGCCCAGAACACACACACGCCCAGCAACAGTAAACAGCGCCCAGTGCGCCAATTTCCCCCCCCCCCCCCCCCCCCAGCACTTGGCGCCCAGGCGCCCCATCACAACCAAACACCAATTCTCCATTATTTTTCCAAAACTCAAAATACCACAACAATCACAAAACACACTGCACTTTTTCCAGCAACATCCAATCTCACATATATAAATTAAGAACACTTCAAAACACAAAATTAACACATGAAATCCAAACCTTAGCATAGGGAAATCAAATCAATCACACTAATTATCAATTCCAATTAACCTAAACAATTCTAACAATTAACAAGTAGTGTCAAGTGGGGTCCTATGGTTTACATACAACCTATTATATTCTCTATTATAGAGTGAGACTCCCCTAACCTTGATTATGACGAGCTAGAGCCTTTTCCACCGAAGCACCGACAAATCACCGCAACAAAGAAGCTCCTCCTTTTTCACACAATCACGCCCTTTCTCTCTTTCCCTAGGATCAAGGCGAATTGATCAAAATAGAAAGGGTTAGGGAAATTCGAAACCTAAGCAATTGATAGAGAAAGGAAATCGAATCATAGAAGATTAGGAACCCTTACCTAGGATCAAGGCGCACAAACCCTAACTCCAAGCTTGAAATCGCCCTTCCTTCTCTTCTCCTCTCTTCGACTTTCTTTCTTTTCTTCTCTATTTCGACTTTCTTTCTTTCCTTTGACACTAGTGGGGCGCGACCTAGACCCCTAGTGTCTAAAGAGCGCCTAAGCCAACGGGCTTGGGCCTCTTGGGCCGTCACTTGAAATTCCGGTATTACCAACGCCATCCCCTTCAATTAAAATAAAATACCATATCATCACATAATAAAATAAAATAGTGCAACACTTTAAATAATTTAATCAATTACTTAATTAAATTATTTTAGGGTGTTACATATCACACTCACCAATTCAGCTCACCACTCACACCAACACCAATTCAAATAGACCAGCTTAGGACATTGACACAACATAGGGAAAGTGGGTAAAAATAGCCATTTGGACACTTGAACACCATCAGCCAGAAACACCAGTGAAAATAAATTATTTTTGCATAAAATTGAGACTATTGGATAGGCACTGAAATTAGCTTCAAAACGCATTTTGAACCGTTGAATTTGGATAACCGAGTCAAAAGTTATATTAAAAACAGTTTAGGAAAAATGTTAGACATTCTGGAAACAGGCGCATGGGCGCTGGGCGCCCAGGGGCAACACAGCGCTTGGCGCATGGGCGCTTGGCGCCCAGGAGAGGCAACACGCAACAGCGCACAGGCGCATAGGCGCTTGGCGCCCAGGAGCAACACGCGCAACAGCGCACAGGCGCTAGGCGCCCAGGGGAACAAGCAGCAACATGGCGCCCAAGCACTAGGCGCCTAAGGCCAACATGCTACACAACTCATTTTGCTTCGAAATTCATTTTACACGAGCCAAATGCTCAGGACATGAAAACTCAATAAAAATTTTATCAAAAGCTGAACTTTAATTTTGGCGCCCATGCACTAGGCACCTAGTGAAATTACGCAACTCAACTCCTTTCTTGACCAAAATCAGTTTTCATGAGCCATTTTACCCAAGTATAAAAACCTGAAAACAATTTTCACAAAACTATCACCAGAACTTTGGGGCCCTTGGCGCCCATGACTCAAGCAACAAGTGCCAAAACTGGCAGCACAGGAACACAGGAGGCAACACAGGCAACAGGGACAGCACACTGCTGGGCAACACAGGCAACAGAATTTTTTGGAAAACTGGCACAGCACACTGCTGGGCACTTGGCGCCCATGACCATGGCGCAAAACAGAATTTTCAGCAACAATCCATATGGCGCCTAAGGCGCCTAGGGGCATCCAAACAGAAATTCTCCCACTCTCAATTACCAATTAAAATTCACCAAAACGCCCAATTACATATATGATACTAAGGTTCACCATGATCCTCCGTTTTCAACAAACAAGTGTCAACAAGTCATATATTCAAACATATGACATACAATTCACATTTTGCAATAATCAAACATCAATTCATGCGATTTTCAACATAGGCAATCCATGATCATATATTACAACACTACGATTAATTCAATCAACACGCAATTCATTCATATGATTTATCCTAGAACCTAACCCTAGGCACTACAATTCGCATAAGCCATTAAAGATAAAAAGAGGACCCCCTAACCTTATGGAAATCGAATTTGCTAGCCAAGCTCCAAGTGAAGAATGCGCACCACCAATGAGCCTCCTCTTCTTCTCTTTGAGCTTCGCCCCTTCCTTCTCCTTCTCTTCGCAACTCTCCTCTTCTCTCCTTCTTACGTTACTTTTTCTTTCTTTTCTCACTTGGGTGAATTTTGCCACTCACTCCCTAGACCCCAAATAATTCGACTCCTATGCCAAAGAAGTGGGCCACGGGCCTAATTGTGGATCACGGGCCCTTGCTCGCACCACTTAAATAGTAACAGCACCTCCTAATAAAATAAAATAAAATACTTAAACTCGAATTATTTAATTAAATTAAATAAATATTGTAAGCCTTAAATAACTTAATTAAATAAATAATTAAATTATTTTGGGGCGTTACAACTCTCCCCCACTTAGAATATTTCGTCCTCGAAATTACCTGAATCAAACAACTCTGGATATGCTTCCCGCATCTTGCTCTCCAGCTCCCAAGTCATACTCTCACCAGCAGCTCCTAACCAAACCACTTTCACCAAAAGAATTTCTTTCCCTCTCAGAGTCTTCACTTCTCTATCTTCAATCCGCACAGGCATAGTCTCCACGGTGAGATTATCCCGCACCTCTACTTCATCCATCTGAATCACATGAGACGGGTCCGGAACATACTTTCGAAGTTGTGACACGTGAAACACGTCATGCAAGTTCGAAAGATTAGGTGGCAAAGCCACCCTATAGGCAACACTTCCCACCCTCTCCGTAATCTGATACGGACCAATGAAACGGGGAGTTAACTTCTTAGATTTCAAGGCACGCCCAACACCAGTCACCGGAGTGACTCTCAGGAACACATGATCACCTGCCTGGAACTCTAAATCCTTCCTTCTCTTATCATGATAGCTCTTTTGTCGACTCTGCGACGCTTTCATCTTCTCACGGATCAATTTTACCTTCTCAGTTGTTTCTCGCACAATTTCAGGCCCCAACACTGCACTCTCCCCAGATTCATACCAACACAACGGAGTCCTACATCTCCGACCATACAATGCCTCAAACGGTGCCATACCAATACTAGAGTGAAAACTGTTGTTATAGGTGAATTCTATCAATGAAAGATGAGAATCCCATGAACCTCCCTGCTCAAGAACACATGCTCTCAACAAGTCCTCTAATGACTGAATAGTCCTCTCCGTCTGACCATCTGTCTGCGGATGATAAGCGGAGCTCAACCTCAACTTAGAACCCAAAGCTTCCTGCAAACTTTTCCAAAACTCAGATGTGAATCTTGGATCTCTATCAGACACAATACTAAGCGGAACGCCATGCAACTTCACAATAGTCTTAATGTAGATTTCTGCCAACTTTGGAACTGGATAAGTCATATTAATTGGTAAGAAATGAGCAGACTTAGACAACCTGTCCACAACCACCCATATAGCATCAAACCCTCTCACTGTATTTGGCAAACCAGTTACAAAATCCATGGAAATGCTATCCCATTTCCATTCCGGAATCTCCAATGGTTGCATCAACCCCGCAGGCTTCTGATGCTCAATCTTAGACTTCTGACAAGTCAGACAAGAATACACAAACTGAGCCACATCTTTCTTCATACCAGGCCACCAGAACATTTTCTTCAAATCTTGGTACATTTTCGTAGCCCCGGGATGAATACTCAACTTGCTTCTATGGCTCTCCTCAAGAATCATTCTCTTCATCTCAGCATCGTCAGGAATGCAGATCCTATCTCTGAATCTCAATACACCTTGGGAATCTAACTTGAAATCTCCATCCACATCTTGATCATTCACAACCAACAGGTCTACCAACTTTACATCTGACTTTTGTGCTTCTCGGACACTAACCAAAAATTCATTTCCGATCTTCAACATCCCCAATCTGACACTCTGCGGTGTCACTTCACAAACCAGACTCATGTCCCGAAACTGCTCAATCAATTCTAACTCTTTCACCATCATAGCCGACATATGCAAACTCTTCCGACTTAAAGCATCAGCCACGACATTAGCTTTGCCGGGGTGATAGTTCAAGCCGAAATCATAATCCTTCAGCAATTCTAGCCAACGTCTCTGTCTCATATTTAGCTCCTTCTGATCAAACAAGTATTTCAGACTCTTATGGTCACTAAACACTTCAAATCTGGTACCATACAGATAGTGCCTCCAAATTTTTAGCACAAACACGATTGCAGCTAGTTCCAAATCATGAGTAGGGTAGTTCTTCTCATGGGTCCTCAACTGTCTGGACGCATAAGCTACTACCTTACCCTCTTGCATCAATACACCTCCCAAACCCATCTTGGAAGCATCGCAATATACTACAAACGGTCGATCAGGAACAGGCAAAGTCAAAACGGGCGATGTGGTCAACCTCTTCTTCAACTCATTAAAGCTCTCCTCACAGCGTGCATCCCACACAAAAGCTTTTCCCTTACACGTCAATTGAGTCAACGGAAGTGCCAACTTCGAGAAACCTTCAATAAATCTCCTATAATAACCAGCTAATCCCAAGAAGCTTCTGATTTCTGTAACTGACTTCGGGCTCTCCCATTGAGACACAGCATCAACCTTGGCTGGGTCCACAGCTATACCATTACCAGAGATAATATGACCAAGGAAACCTACTTCATTCAGCCAGAACTCACACTTAGACAATTTTGCATACAATTTCTTTTCTTTCAGCACTTCTAGCACTAACCTCAAATGTTCTGCATGCTCCTCTTCTGTCTTAGAATACACCAGAATGTCGTCAATAAACACAACGACAAACCGATCCAAGTAACTATGGAAAGTACGATTCATGTACTCCATAAACACACCCGGCGCGTTGGTAACACCAAACGGCATCACAGAATACTCATAGTGCCCATATCTCGTTCTGAAAGCGGTTTTCTGAATGTCTTCATCCTTTACCTTGATCTGGTGATAACCTGACCTCAAATCGATTTTACTAAACACCTTAGCACCTACCAACTGGTCCATCAGATCATCAATTCTGGGAAGCGGATACCTGTTCTTTATTGTCACTTTGTTCAATTGCCTATAATCGACACAAAGTCTCATGCTCCCGTCCTTCTTTTTCACTAACAATACCGGAGCACCCCACGGTGACACACTTGGCCTTACAAATTTCTTCTCAAGCAGATCTTCTAATTGCTTTTTCAATTCAGACAACTCTGAGGCTGACATTCGGTACGGTGCCATAGACACAGGCCTAGTACCAGGTATAAGGTCAATGGCAAACTCAACCTCCCTCTCTGGCGGAACACTTGGAATTTCATCTGGGAACACTTCAGGGAACTCACACACTACTTGAACCCTTTCAATGATTGCCTGATTCTCAGCAGACAATGACGCCATCAAAGCAAACAGATGAACTCCCTCCTTCATTACCTTATGCAAATGACCAGCAGGCAACAACACTGATTCTTCCTCTTCAGGAGGAAAGAAACTCACAGACCTCCGGAAACAATTAATATGCACATGGTTATGCACTAACCAGTCCATACCAAGAATGACATCCAACCCTCCCAACGGCAAACAAATAAGATCAACAAGAAAATCTCTGCCGAATATTGACAGAGGGCACTTAGCACACACAAGAGAGGTAGTTACTGAACCCTTAGCTGGAGTGTCAATAACCATCTCCCTCATCATAGAAGATAAAACAAGGTCCAATTTCTCAGCACACAAGGCAGCAATAAATGAATGCGTAGCACCAGTATCAATAATAGCAATCAAAGGAATACCATTAATAAAACATGTACCTCGAATCTCATTAGTGTCCTCTGATCCTGCGAGAGCAAACACCTTTCCATGGGACTTCTCTTTCTTCGGCTTAGTACACTTAGTACTAATATGACCTGATTCCCCGCAATTGTAACACACCACATCCCTTTTTTCACATTTTGCAGCCACGTGACCTTCCTTACCGCACTTGAAACATTTATTATCTGAGCAGTCAAAACTCTTGTGACCCGGTTTGCCACACCTGTAGCACACAACCTTCGCAGGGGCATCTCCCCCACTTGTTTTCTTATTATCAGCATACCTCTGCTTACCCTTACCAGCTGGAGCCTCATACGGTTTACCCCGGTTCTGAAATTTACCCCTCAGATCCTTCATGACCCTGGAGTGAGCATTACTATCATCCTCATATATCCTGCAACTGTCGATCAAATCAGCGAATACCCGAATCTTCTGGTACCCTACAGCCTTCTTAATATCAGCCCTCAGCCCATTCTCAAACTTGATACACTTTGAGAACTCAGAATCAGCATCCGCATAATGGGGATAAAACTTAGCCAATTCAGTGAACTTGGCAGCATACTCTGTCACTGACATGCTTCCTTGCTTCAGCTCAAGGAATTCTATTTCTTTCTTACCTCTCACATCTTCAGGAAAATATTTCCGCAAGAACTCTCTACGGAAAACAGCCCAAGTTATCTCTTCATTGGCAGTCTCTAACCTCTGCCTCACCTCCATCCACCAATCATCAGCTTCCTCTGCCAGCGTATGGGTACCATACCTGACCTTCTGCGCATCATTACAATCCATGACCCGAAATATCCTTTCAATCTCTTTCAGCCATGCTAGAGCACCATCTGGATTATACTTGCCCTTAAAGACAGGTGGATTCTCTCTCTGGAACGTGGCCAAACTGCGAGTCCCAGCATTTTCAGCACCATTCTGCTGGTTCCCAACAGCCTGGGCCATAGCCTGCAAAGCAGCAGCAAGAGCAGCGTCGTTCCTCCCAGCCATTTCAAACTATCACTGCAGCACAAACAGAAATTTAGAACTAATCTAACAATTCTATTTGTCATAAGACACTATGACAGGACGACTTGGCCGGACAGACCGAACTGCTCTGATACCACTAATGTAACACCCCTTTTCTAATAACTTTACTTTTAATAAAATCAGAGTCTCTTTTTTTTTTTGAAAACAATTAAAGTGAGTGCTACACTTACTCCATAAAAATCAAGATACATAACACCATAAGAAAAAGGTTTAGTTCGCATCAACTAAATCCAATCACCATCAGCAGCGGAATAATAATCAGTTCAAAATTAAAGCCAATACATCACCAATGAAAACTAACAGTTTTAGGAAAATAAAGCATAAACATAAGGACACCCCCCCCCCTGGTGCTACGTATCAGAGCGTGACACTTCCTACCAGACGAAGGCATAAGAAATCCTTCACTCGCTATTACCTGCACGTTGCCGACATAAGAAGCAACATAAAAGCAGTAGGGTGAGTCTCTTTTCATAATTAATAACATATGAGAATTAAGCACTGCATAGGAAAAGGAAACCAGGCACACCAATTCATAACAATAGGAAACATTCGCATCAGCATACTAAATTCCAAACAGCACTATATAATATATGATTATGTATGTAATGCAACCCAAACTCCACGGGTACATGCATGTCGGATCCGTCACCAATACAAATAGGCCGTAGCCTCTGCTCACCAAATCAAACTAGGCCGAAGCCTCTGCTCACCAATTAAAATTAGGCCGTAGCCTCTGCTCACCAATAATGCATATGTCCATGAGATGCTATGGGAATGCATTACAACACACCAAGTCCAAGCAATTTATCATTTAAAATTCATGATCTCACCATTGTATATTAATCAGCTCACCAAATTAAAATTAGGCCGTAGCCTCTGCTCACCAATCTCACCCTATCACACTCACCAATTCAGCTCACCACTCACACCAACACCAATTCAAATAGACCAGCTTAGGACATTGACACAACATAGGGAAAGTGGGTAAAAATAGCCATTTGGACACTTGAACACCATCAGCCAGAAACACCAGTGAAAATAAATTATTTTTGCATAAAATTGAGACTATTGGATAGGCACTGAAATTAGCTTCAAAACGCATTTTGAACCGTTGAATTTGGATAACCGAGTCAAAAGTTATATTAAAAACAGTTTAGGAAAAATGTTAGACATTCTGGAAACAGGCGCATGGGCGCTGGGCGCCCAGGGGCAACACAGCGCTTGGCGCATGGGCGCTTGGCGCCCAGGAGAGGCAACACGCAACAGCGCACAGGCGCATAGGCGCTTGGCGCCCAGGAGCAACACGCGCAACAGCGCACAGGCGCTAGGCGCCCAGGGGAACAAGCAGCAACATGGCGCCCAAGCACTAGGCGCCTAAGGCCAACATGCTACACAACTCATTTTGCTTCGAAATTCATTTTACACGAGCCAAATGCTCAGGACATGAAAACTCAATAAAAATTTTATCAAAAGCTGAACTTTAATTTTGGCGCCCATGCACTAGGCACCTAGTGAAATTACGCAACTCAACTCCTTTCTTGACCAAAATCAGTTTTCATGAGCCATTTTACCCAAGTATAAAAACCTGAAAACAATTTTCACAAAACTATCACCAGAACTTTGGGGCCCTTGGCGCCCATGACTCAAGCAACAAGTGCTAAAACTGGCAGCACAGGAACACAGGAGGCAACACAGGCAACAGGGACAGCACACTGCTGGGCAACACAGGCAACAGAATTTTTTGGAAAACTGGCACAGCACACTGCTGGGCACTTGGCGCCCATGACCATGGCGCAAAACAGAATTTTCAGCAACAATCCATATGGCGCCTAAGGCGCCTAGGGGCATCCAAACAGAAATTCTCCCACTCTCAATTACCAATTAAAATTCACCAAAACGCCCAATTACATATATGATACTAAGGTTCACCATGATCCTCCGTTTTCAACAAACAAGTGTCAACAAGTCATATATTCAAACATATGACATACAATTCACATTTTGCAATAATCAAACATCAATTCATGCGATTTTCAACATAGGCAATCCATGATCATATATTACAACACTACGATTAATTCAATCAACGCGCAATTCATTCATATGATTTATCCTAGAACCTAACCCTAGGCACTACAATTCGCATAAGCCATTAAAGATAAAAAGAGGACCCCCTAACCTTATGGAAATCGAATTTGCTAGCCAAGCTCCAAGTGAAGAATGCGCACCACCAATGAGCCTCCTCTTCTTCTCTTTGAGCTTCGCCCCTTCCTTCTCCTTCTCTTCGCAACTCTCCTCTTCTCTCCTTCTTACGTTACTTTTTCTTTCTTTTCTCAGTTGGGTGAATTTTGCCACTCACTCCCTAGACCCCAAATAATTCGACTCCTATGCCAAAGAAGTGGGCCACGGGCCTAATTGTGGATCACGGGCCCTTGCTCGCACCACTTAAATAGTAACAGCACCTCCTAATAAAATAAAATAAAATACTTAAACTCGAATTATTTAATTAAATTAAATAAATATTGTAAGCCTTAAATAACTTAATTAAATAAATAATTAAATTATTTTGGGGAGTTACAAAATGCACTTGTCACTTTCATTCACTTTGAACTCATTCGATATAATCAAATTATCAAACTTCTCATGCCTTTGTTTGAGAGCTTGTTTGAGACCATACAGAGACTTGTCCAACTTACAGACCTTGTGTTCTTGCCCATGGACTACGAAACCTTCAGGTTGCTCCATATAGATTTCTTCTTCTAATTCGCCATTTAAAAAGGCGGTCTTTACATCCATTTGGTGTACTTCTAAGTTATAAATAGAAGCCAGAGCAATTAGTACCCTTATGGATGTAATTCTGGTAACGGGTGAATATGTATCGAAGAAATCTATGTTCTCTCTTTGTCTAAAACCTTTGGCTACAAGGCGAGCCTTGTACTTTTCAACAGTGCCATCAGGTTTTAGCTTCTTTTTCAGAATCCATTTACAACCAATGGGTTTGCTACCAGAAGGCAGGTCCACCAAGTGCCATGTCTTGTTAGACTCTAGAGAATCCATCTCATCATTTATGGCTTCTTGCCACAAGCCAGCATCCAATGAAGACAGAGCTTCGTGAATGCTAGTAGGATCCTCCTCTAATGTATAGACCATGTAGTCGGGTCCATAGTCTTTAGCAACACGTGCTCTCTTACTTCTTCTAGGTTCTATTTCCCTTTCTACGTTGTTTTCAACGCTCCTAGGCACAGGAAACTTACTAGTTCCAGAGCCCCCACTATTTCTTGATTTAAAGGGAAATTTACTTTCATAGAAGTCAACATCGTTTGACTCAATGGTTACTTTTTCATTCAGGCCATAGAATCGGTATGCTTTGCTGTTTACTGCATAACCAATGAATACACATTCATAGGCTCTACTGGCAAGTTTGACTCTTTTTTGGTCTGGGATCCTTACATAGGCCAGACAGCCCCAAGTTCGGAAATAAGACACATTTGGTTGTCTTTTCTTTATCATTTCATAAGGAGAAATTTTATTCCTAGATTTAGGACCTCTATTCAGTACATAGCATACCGTTCTTAAAATTTCTCCCCACCAGTGTGTTGCAGCTCCAGAATTAAGCATAATCGCAACTGTCAATTCGGTAAGGGTTCTATTTTTCCTTTCTGCTTTACCATTCATTTCAGGTGAATATGGTGCAGTCGTTTCATGTATGATTCCATTCAACTTATAAAAGTCATTAAACAACTGGGAATCATACTCAGTTCCTCTATCGCTTCGAAAACGCTTTATCTTTTTTTCAAATTGATTTTCAATTTCCTTTACAAAAATTTTGAACATGTCAAGCGCTTCACTTTTATTTTTCATAAGGTATACAAAAGTGTAGTCCGAGCAATCGTCAATAAATGTGATAAAATAGCGTTTACCATTTCTGGTCAAAGTTCCGTCTAGTTCGCAAATATCAGAGTGTATTAAGTCTAGTGGCTCTGATTCTCTAATGACGGATTTGTGAGATGATTTTGTAATTTTGGCTTGAGTACAAAATTCGCATTTATGAAAATCGGTTAACGATAGTTTGAGAATTATCCCTAAATTGCTCATATTTGAAATAATGCGCTTATTGACATGACATAAACGAGAGTGCCAAATATTAAAATCACACAACATATAAGCAGAAGGAAAAACTTTATTGATTTCAACATTCAGTTTGAACATGCCATCAGTGGCGTACCCTTTCCCTACAAAAGTACCATTTTTAGTCAAGGTATACAAATCTCCCTCAATAGTCTGAGTAAACCCTGCTTTATTCAGAAGGAATCCAGAAACTAGATTCTTCCTTATCTCTGGAGTGTGCATCACGTCCTTTAAGATTAGATTCTTTCCAGAAGTGAACTTCAGCTCGACATCTCCAATACCTGCAACAATAGTGGTGTGAGCATCGCCCAACAACACTTTCTTATCATCAACTGCCTTGTATGTTTTAAATATAGCACGGTTATTACATACATGGCGAGATGAGCCAGTATCATTCCACCAGTCATCAGATCCACCAACCATGTTGATTTCAGTAATCATAGTAGTAAAGTGCTGCTCTTCAGTCAGGTTAGCCTGCGGAGCAGGATTAAGCCTGTTCCTACACTTGCGTGCCATATGACCAGGTCTCCCACAATTGAAACAAATGAATGGGGGAGCAGCATCATTCTTAGGTTGTGGTGGTGGTGGCGGTGGATTGGCATTTGGGGACTTTGGAGTTTTCCCATTCTTGTGGTTGCGGTTCTTTTGAATATGATTACGGTTCTAATTCTTGAAAGGTTTGCCAGTTGGCTTCAGAACCGCTCCTGCTCTCTTGTTTGAGACAAACAAGATTTCATCTTTCTGATCTTGCTTCCGGGATTCCTTCTCAATTCGGAGTCGAGTTATCAAACTTTCCAAAGAAAACTCTTTGGTCTTGTGCCTAAGAGAATTTTTGAAATCCTTCCAGGTAGGAGGAAGTTTGTCAATAATAACAGCTACTTCAAATTGTTCATCTAAGGCCATGCCTTCAGAGATAATTTCATGAGCTATTTTCTGTATCTCATGTGACTGAGTCTCTACAGATTTGTCATCTGTCATCTTGAAGTTGAGGTAGCGACTCACAGCATATTTTTTAGTACCTGCTTCCTCAGTGTCATACTTTTTTCTCAGAGCATCCCATACCACTTTGGCGGATTTACAGGTGCTGTAAAAATCGTAAAGATCATTACTCAGTCCATTAAGTATGAAATTCTTACATAGGTAGTCATTGGCATTCCATAGTATTATCTCCTTGGCTGTTTTAGTCTGAGCTTCCTCTTCGTCTGTTTCGTCAACTATTGGAATCTCATCGGTCAAGACATTAGCAACCTTTTTCAAAGTTAGGAAAAATTCCATCTTTTGTTGCCAATGTTTGAAGTGAGATCCCTCAAACCGAAACGGCTTATTGAAGTCAGAAACATTTGAACCAGTAATCTCTTCGGTAGTCATGGTTGAAAAATGAAACGTCTTAAAATTGTTGATCCGAGTAGGTTCCCAGGAAAGAGAGGTGGGTCACAGTGGACACTCTTAAGTACCAAGTCTTTCCTAGCCAGAACTTTCCCCAAACCACACTGGTTTCAAGAACAAGCCAAAGAGATTACTGAGATGAGTCGCGGACTAGGTCGCTCTCTTTAAGACGTTTCGCGGCACAGTGAATAACCGCTCGAGATATACACCTCAATATGGTTATTTAACCACTCATAAATATGGCACTTATGCCACTCAAGAAAAATGGCTTGAGGTATGATTTAACGTCAAGCCTAAGATGAAGAAAAGAAATTTTTTTCGAGAGAGGAGAGAATACTGGAGGAAGGATTCATCGTCCAGTTGGTGTGTTTTGCAAATGAGGAGAAGCTCTCCTTTTATAGGTTTTTTCCGCTATAAAAGTGGTTAGCCTATCCGATGTGAGACTTTTTCCAATTCACACACAAAGAGTCTATCCAATGTGGGACTTTTTCCAATTCACACACAAAGAGTTCCAACAACTTACCATTGCTAGTTGTTACGAGATGCTTGATGATGGCTATGACTCGGAGAGAAATGGGGTGTGGAATCAAATTTGGAAGCTACATGTTCCGGAGAGGGTGAGAGCTTTCATGTGGTTGATGATGGTTCATGATAGGTTACTGACCAATAAAATAACCCACTTAATATTTGGGATCGGGTTAGGGTTAGTTATCAACCGTGCGAACTGTCCCATGCTAGTTAAAGGTTTTAAATAATTTAATAATTTAATGTGAAAACAAAAATCAATTAGGCTAAATTATAGTTTTGGTCCCCCTATTTTCAAAAATTCAGACATTTGGTCCCCCTATTTTAAAACTCAGACATTTGGTCCCCCAATTTTAAAAAATCAAAGACATTTAGTCCCAAGAGGAATTTTCAGTTTTTTATGGCTAATAATCAATGACATTTGGTCCCTCAGTTTTAAAAAATCAAAGACATTTGGTCCCCCAATTTTAAAAAATTAAAGACATTTGGTCCCTCTTTGGACTAAATGTATTTAATTTTTTAAAATTGGGGGACCAAATGTCTGAGTTTTAAAATAAGGGGACCAAATGTCTGAATTTTTGAAAATAGGGGGACCAAAACTATAATTTTGCCAATCAATTAAATGTTAGGCCCGTACGAAATATTTAATGAATGCGGGATAGTATCAACAAATAATAGATAGCTTAGTGGTTAAAAAGTTGAAATATTGAATACTAGGGAGGGGGTTCGAACCCCACCCAAGCCTTTTTTGTGAAAACATGCAAAATTTATAATTGGTTCATCTTAAAAATAAAAAAAAAAAAGAGGACCAACCGGTCCGACCCGGTTTTTCACCGGTCCGACCCGGTTTCTTCACCGGTCTGATGACGTCATCACCGGGCCAACTGCAGATCCGGTCCTGCACGCTGCCCGGCCCGGGAAGACCACCGGGTCCCGGTCCGACCGGTCCGACCGGCCGGTCCGGACCGGTTCTGATAACACTGAGTCAGACTCCCTCGTTCTCAGCCTTGTTTCGCCGCCCAAAGAAAACTGTCGTGTTTTCAATGCCATCTTTTCGTGAAAGAAGGAAAGAGAAATGAACGAGAGGAAGGCTTTGGTGGATTCAGAGGAGGGAGACAACTCGTCCATAACTCAGAGCCCGACTCAGTTTCAGTCCTCCAATTTCGATCCCGTCCTCTTCAACGATCTCGTTCAAATTGTCCCTCTTGTTCACTCCCTCATCGTAAATTCTCCTTCCCTTTCCCCAATTTTACTTCTCTTTTCAAATACGCTTCAGAGATTATAGAATTAATTAAATAAGTTAAATCATGTATTAGGATTTAGATGAGAAATAATGGAATTGAACTTTGCTATACTTTACTGTTTTGTGTGATTCAAAAATTATGAATGCATGTGACTTAATAACATAACGAGTCTGAAACTCTTGATTCGTTGTTTAAATTTTCTAATGAATGTTGGTGAATTTGATTAGGATCATAAAGCAAGCAGTTCGTTCACACGTCGGGGTTCAATGATTTTCACCAAAAGACCTTCAAGAGAATGGCTGTCCAATAGAGTAAGGCCGCCACGCTTTTTCCTGCTTATGATTTTGAATTTTGTCACCTTTTTTGCATTTTCATTTTTGTTAGACTTAAAGGTACCATTAATTTGTGTTGGTTAAATACTAAAATGCCCCATTTGTAGTTGTCTTGGGATAATTGATGTCAAAATCAAATAGTCTTGGGACAATTAATTCATAATTTGGAACTCTAAAAGGCTAAATAAACATAGAGGGTATATTAGGAAAAAATGGGTGAACTGTACATTGGATTTTTAATAAAAGCCAATGGTATTTGTTAGATATTATATTATGTATAAAAATCTGCAGAACATGTTTATTCTTGATTACAAAACTTATTTACTCTTGATAAAAGCCAATTGGTATTTGTTACAGTAAATGGAGTTCAATTCCTCTTGACTATAGAACAATGACATAGCTTTTAGGGTCTGCCCGTGTTATGAGTTTTTTGTACTAGATAGATCTATCTTATTGTTATTATGTTAATATGTGATTTTTGGGTTTTACTTCTTTCACTTGCTCATCTGACAATCTAATGTCATTTTTGGAAAAGCATAATTTTTCATCCTCTTGCAGATCAAAGATTTAAAAGGCAGGAGAGCTTTGACATCAGAAAAGGATAAATTGAAGGAGAAGGTGGATGAACTACGAATGAAATTATTGGAGAAAGATAAACTTTTAGAGTCAGCAGAAAACTCAAGAAACCAGATTAACACTCTTAATGAAAAACTGAATGAACTAAAAAACCAGGCTTCAGAAAAGGACTCTTTATTGAAGTCTTCTAAACAACTACTCTTTGATGTGAAGGTAATAGTTTCCTTACATTGTTTTATCTATCAGTTGGCATGATTAGTTGCAAAGTTCTTTAAACTGTAATCACGGTTCAATTTCATCCCTTGTGGTATTCATGAATTTTTTTTAACTTATACATACTCTTTTGGAGGAAAAGTTTTGGAATTTCTCTCTGACTATCACTTTCTATAGCTTAAACTTGCAGACAAACAAGCTGCTCTTGAAAAGATAAACTGGCAAGCAATGACATCCAACCAGAAAGTAGATAAACTTCAAGAAGAGATAGATTCCATGCAAGGAGATATTTCGTCAATTACAGTGCTACTTGAAGGCTTGACAAAAACTGACACGGCTCAATTCACTGATGATTATGATATTAAGCCTTATGACTTCAATCACCTTCCTGGGATAGTGAGTTTATTAGTACTATTTTTCTAACTATGCTGCATATTTTTTTGAACTGATGAAATGTTAAAGATTGCGATAAAAAGAGAGATTATAAGAGGGATAGGTACAAAGTTATCATTCAAATTACATAGTTCTATCTAGGTAAAAGTGCGTATCTGATAATTTATGTGAGACTACACATTTGGATGATTCATGGAAGTACCATTAATTTTTATCTATGAAGCACAGACACGGACACTGAACACGAGACTGACAGACATGATTTTAATTTGAAAAATAGAAGTAATTGAAGTGTTAGTATAGGTGTCCGATGTGTATACAAGACACGTCTTCAACCTGAAGTATCGGTGCTTAAGATTTTTATAACAAATATGTGTGTATCAAATACTACGAAATACTTTGTCTGTGTTTCTGATACTAAACATCTCTATTTGGTTGAACAGGATGACTTGGACAATTTGGAAATGCGGAAAATGGAAGAAGCAACAAAAGCTTATAAAGCTGCTGTTACAGCTGCAAAGGAAAAACAAAATGAAGATTCTATTGCAATTGCTGCCAGTGCTAGGTTGCATCTTCAATCAATGCTTTTCAAAACCGTAAATTATCATTTGATAATTTTACTAGTATTATTTCAAATGTTTACACGTTGGGCCCTTTAGCCTCAAATCACATAACACATATCCTATGTGTGAATGAGTTATTTGTGACTATATATACTTGATTGGGATAGAAACGTAAGATACAACCTTGTAGTACAGTCCAGTGTAATATTGCAATATAATGTTTTACAAAAGCTATTTTTGTGAGATATTCTTAGGTATTCAGACATTCACATGCTCGGTCTCAAAGGATTTGGGATCATGATTCACTGCAGTTAACAATCAACAATGACTAATCTCTATTATAGTTCAAAAAGATAAATATAATGCAAGTTGGAGAGAGATACCTGACATGGGTTCAATCTCTAGCCGGTGCATACGGAAAAACATTTTTTGGGAGAGGTCAACCATTTAAATGGATCTCCGATACCTCGAATGATTAGTTTCCACAGTCGCCGTGGAGGATACATTGGTTTACCAAAAAAAAGAAACGATTATGTGCAGCCTGATGCAACTTTTGGTCTTGCAGTTAGTAATAATGAGCTCCCCTCCCCCTTCTTTTACACTTAGGTTTTTAAGTTTGGCAAAAGAAAATTAGACAAGTGTCGACAATACTCTAACATTTTCTCTCCAACACTGTTTCAATAATTGGATGAAATTTATTAAGTCTGCATTTTAATTAAACTGCAACAAATCCTGATGAGACGAGAGTCACACTGTGTTTTAGGTAATGTGTACACCAAGTTCTCATTTTTCTAAACTAAAGCACTACATATTCTATATTAAAAGTACACAATGAGAGCAATGAAATGTGGTTCATCCAAAAACTGAATATGGTGAAGATCCAACGATGCCCCCCCAACCATTTAGCTACTGGGATGCTCAACTTGGCATTTTGGGACAAATTAAGCACTTCAAGTTATCTTAAGAATTATCCCACTACTAACATTAATACAAAATTATATTAAGAATTATCCCACTACTAACAATAAAAGCCTTGTTTCATTCAGTTGATGTACTCTTCTTTTTAATCTCTTTGCTTGTTTGATTGCTTGTTAACATTAAAATTAGTGCTCATAAACCTGTTAATTGGAGCCAATCTTTTCTAAAATTTAATACAACACCTAAACCACAAAATTTGTTTTAAACAAATAGCCAACAAAATTTATAATAGAACAATATAATCAGCTAGAATTGGCTGGACAAAATAGACTATGTCACACTTGATCAAGATATATCTAGTTCAATATATAATTCTATAACTAAAAATCCAATTTAAACAAAACTGTTCTTAAAAGTCCAAAAATAACTCAACTCAGGTCCAAGGTTATCAACCAAACCAAACTAATCAATAAAGTAAATTTGCTTGGTTGGATATATATATATATATATACTGGTGATTTGGCATTTTCTATTGGACTGCTATGCACAGAAGAATTCATTTTTAGGAATTTTAAAATCGAAAAATAACTAGAACATGATGCCATTAGAATCTACAACACTGAAGTCGCACACATCGAATCTTCTGCTTCTTTAGATGTAGATCTTCTTTAGATTTTGGCATTTTGACAGGGCTTCCAATCATTTCCCAACCTAACCTGTGTCATTCAACAACAACCATAAAGGTCTTGTTAAACAGTACTCTAACCAAACAACAAATACAATTTTTTTTCTTAATCATACTGTAATTTTAAATTATTATTATTATTATTTGATTCCTTAATTAATTAGTAGTCATAAAACATTAGAACTGCAATCGTGACCATGACATCCTAGTTTTTTATGTCTCTACAACCACGATGCAGCTGTGATTAGGCCACATTAGTCGTATTTGACTGCGATGTTGACGTGAAATTGTCCGCAATATAAAACCTTGCTAACAATAATTGACTATAGGCATTGCAACATTAACACAAATAACTTACACAGGGAATGCAAAAGAACCTCTACTGCCCTCAGATAAGTTTGAGTCTCTTGAATCAATAGGCACCACCCTGCCATCTTCTTCAATCTCCTCAGTCTGGCATGATCTTCTGATGTCGTCTCTGTGTTGAGTTCGATTCAAGGTTATGGTCTCTTTTTCCTCATCCTATTAAGAAATGGAAAATTGGAAATCATAGTAAACCATTGAAGATACTAAATTGCTAATACATCAAACAAACAAAAAAAGTTAAGGTGGTAGTATTACACCTCTTTAGAAGTGGTTATTTGTTGATCATTGTCCTTCTGATTTGCATTTGATATATTCTCCTGTATTTGATTGTCACTAACTTGTTCTGCACCCTCACCATAATCAAGCTGCTTTTCATCCCATAAAGGAAACACATAATTCATATTTAGATCATTTTGTTATGTCTATAACTTCTATATAACATATCCATCTCTAGTACATAAACTAATCAAGCTATCATGGTAAAAATAAGGTTTCAAAAAAAAGGCTCGAGAAACGTAATCTAGGCCACAACATCATCGAGGTTGCAACTTGCAATGACAACAATTATCTGCAATAAGTATTGCGACGCGACCACAATTTGAAACCTTAGTAAGGATGAAGATTTGAAGATTCTGGTTATAAGTGCGTACCTTTCGATTCACGCGCCTTGAGCTTTGATCATTTCCATGAACATTACTACTATGAGCCTCATACTTGACACTCTTGCAATCATAGACCACATCAAATTCTCCATCCTCTCTAAAACTAAACACTATATAATTTTCATCTGATGAGAGTGGCCTAATTGAACCATCATCACCACTATTTCCAACTAAAACCCTTTCTTTTTCCTTGCCCATTAGGTTGTTTGGTTGTCTCTTTATGTTGCATTTTTCGCTTGTCGGTGACAAATTCTTGCTATGTATAGGTTTGGCAATGTTGTCTTTTTTCTTCTCAAATGCCATGTTGTTTCTCACTTGAATTTGTGAGGTTGAAACCAATTCATGATCACCTGCATATATTTGTGAGGATTTCAAATGTTCACAAGTGAAATTTTTTTTATTTTTGAAATGTAAAATAATAAACTCATACATCATATATTATTCAATAAAACAAACAAAACCTTATATATACCTAGAGAAAACCTGGATGGCGAGAAACATGATGTCCAGTCCCTAGCTCTCCATTTGATGTGCCATGTCATTGTCAATGGTGAACACATGGTTGAACATATTCTTTGTTTGGTTTTTTAGAAGAGAAGAGAAAGGGTGAAGTGTTAGAGACAAAGATATCATAAGAGGGAATTTAGGATTTGAATTTGAAAATGTGCATTTAAGGTAAAGAGAGAGTTACGATGTTGAAATGCAACCTTAATAGTAGTGGACTGTGATTTTGTAAAGAACGAGAAATCAGTGGGGATTTAATTTGATCAATAATTAGATTCTAGATTTTTTTTTTGCGTGTTAATTTTATTTATGGGGACATAATTGCTGATTTGTTTTTACCATTGGGATGAGGGGGAGTTTACAATGAATCGAGTCAACTAGTGAGGCTGCGCATGATTTGTTTCATTAATTAATAAATTCAATATTTTAACAAAAATAATAAAATAAATTAAAAGTAGTATTTTTTTGACAAGAAGTTGCTGCTTATTCATTAAAAATAATCTGATCATATAAAAACAGATTTTACAAATATTGAAGATTACCTAAACAAGGCCCAAGAACCTTATTATAAGATGGAAGGGATGGATCCTTAACATTTTGGAGGGAACTTTCCCCATTAGAGCCTTATAATAATGTGAGTGGAGACATTGTTGTACCTGATAGCGTCCACAATCGAAATGAAGTTCTTCAAATGAGCATTGGGGGTCCTCAACTTGACTCATGGAATTGTAAAGGTAATTGCATATATAGTGGAAACTAAGGCAGACATGATGTTGCGATTATTTGCTTTCATGCCTAGGTTTAGAGCTGTCAATTTGGCCCACGTGGGCCAGCCCACCCTAGGCCCACATGGCCCATGGACCAAAAAGCCCATGGGCCAAAAAGCCCACCATCCTAAGGCCCCAAGCCCATAAGGCCCATGTGGGCCCAGCCCCGCCCATAGGCCCTGAATATTTATTTTGCAAAAAATGACCCACTCAACTTTGATGGCCCAGTTTAGCCCATGAGCCCTGAATATTTATTTTGCAAATAATGACCCACTCTTGGTGGTGGTGGTGGTGGTGAGTGTGAGATAGTGATGATGGTGGTTGTGGTGAGAGGGAGAAGGAGGTGGTGGTGAGTGAGGGAGAAGAGGAAGGGGGTGAAAGAATGAAAGTGGATGTGTAAATAGTGGAAAAATAGGTGGTGGTGGTGGTGGTGGTGGTGATTGGTGAGAGGAAAAAGGAGGTGGTGGTTGTTGTGTGATGGTGGTGAGATGGAAAAGGAGGTGGTGGTGGTGGTGAGAGAGAAAAGAAGGTGGTGGTTAGTCGAAGATGGTTGTGGTGGTGGTTGTGGTGAAAGGGAAAAGGAGGTTGTGGTGAGAGTGAAAGAGAAGAGGAAGAGGGTGAAAGAATGAAAGTAGATGTGTAAATAGTGGGAAAATAGGTGGTGGTGGTGGTGGTGGTGGTGGTGAGAGGAAAATGAAGGTGATGGTGGTGAGAGGGAAAATGAGGTGGTGGTGGTGAGTAGAAGATGGTGGTGGTGGTGGTGGTGGGAGTGAGAGAGAAGAGAAAGTGGGTGAAAGAATGAAAGTAGAGGTATAAATAGTGGGAAAAACGTGGGGTGGTGGTGGCGAGAGGGATAAGGAGGTGGTGGTGGTGGGAGGGAAAATGAGGTGGTGGTGGTGAGTGGGAGATGGTGGTGGTGGTTGTGGTGAGAGGGAGAAGAATGTGGTGGTAAGAGGGAAGGAGAAGAGGAATGGGGGTGAAAGAATGAAAGTAGAGGTGTAAATAGTGGGAAAAAAATGAGAATAAAATTTGGGGGCCAGCCCACAAAGCCCTGACCCCAACCCACTAAAAAATTTAAAAGTGTGGGCTGGGGCTAAAAAAAGCCCCATTAATAGGGGGCTTCAATTTTATGGGGCTTGATTGGGGGCCAATGGGGCTTGGGGGCTTGGGCCAAATTGACACCTCTACCTAGGTTTATTGTGCTCTCATTCAACTCCTCCACAACATGGATAATATAATCTTGCAATCCCATTCTTTAGCCCATAACTACTCTTCTTTCAATTTATGGATCAAAGAGCAAATATGGATACCCGTCGGTCAGGACTGGTTTCGCTTCTTCCTCCCATTGGAGCTTCAGATTTGGCGGGTCTCAGTTTTCTCAGGTGTCAGTTTTCCATGGGTGGGTTGAATCAGTTGGTGGTTGTGGCGAGGAAACCGCTATTGTCGCTACAGAGTGGAATATATTCTCATCCTTCCCCTTTTGGCTCCTGTCTCTGTCTCCTTTCCTCCCTATCTAGTTGTTGTTGTTGTTGTTGTTTGTGTTATGGAGGTGCTCGCACTAAAATGGGGAAGAAGCATAAAGTGAAGCAATGATGACCAATTGTAACGGCTGACAATACATTTATTAGGACCCCTTTATTCTCTCCTTCTGTCTTGTAACGCTCACTGCAGCTATTTCGTCAATTAATACTAATTAAACTCGACTTATATTATAATGCACACCCTAGAGGCTAATGAAAGGTGTGATATTCAGACTCTAGACTTTATTCTCAACTTCTTGATACTTTGTCTTTGGTCTATCAATTAGATTAGAACATTGGCGCTCATCGTGAGGCCCGATGAAATTTGATCCTACACCTACCCACTATTTCATATTCTTTTCGCGTTATCCAACATTGTGAATACCTACAATGGCACGAATGGATTCTCTAATAGCAGCAGTGATCAAAGATATGATGAACTACTCGTTGTGGTTCAAGTTTTGCAAGCCCAAAACGCGGAACATGAATGCCGAAATGAAGAGCAGCGCCTTCGCTCTCAAGCCCTTGAAGCGAGAGAATGACAGTTCTAAGAACAATTAACAGAGATATGGAGATTTGCCCAGATAGTTTAAGCCACTAGGACTCCTTTGAGGGTTTCTAGTCGTTCAAAGAGGCAATCTAAGCGGTAGAAATACCTCACAGGTTCAGGGAACCTGTCTTCGATGTGTACAATGGCATTGACGATCCTTAGAGCCATGTCGACACATTTCAAACTCAATTGTTTATTAGCAATGGCAATGAACCGTCAGTTGCAAGATGTTTGCAAGAACTCTAATGAAAGTAGCACTCAAATGGTTCAAAGGACTACCATATCACTCGGTCGGTCGATCGCTGCATTTGAGGACATGGCAAGCCGTTCCACCCAACAATTTTTGGCTAACCGAAAGAAACAAGTTGAACTAGCAAATTTATTTGATCTGCGCCAAGGATCTGATGAACCCCTTAAAGGTTATTTGGATCGGTTTAACAAAGCAACTATTCTAGTGGATGAGCCAGACGAGAAATTTTTTGTTGCAGCATTCATGACAGGGCTGAGGAATTGAGGATTTAGCGAAGCACTGTCCATATGGAAACCACAAAAATTGGATGAAGTCAGGGTGCAAGCAAACAAGCATATTGAAGCCGAAGAGACTGCGGCAGGAATGCAGGAAAGAGATACAAAAGAAACATGGAGAGTCGATTATACAACTAATCAGTTGGAGCTCAAGGCCAACAACGCCCTAGCCGAAGGCGCGATAGCAAGAAACTGTCCCTCTCGATGGAGCCCAAATATTGCTTATCCCCCCCCCCCCCCCACTCAATGCCAAACATTCGGCTATCCTTAATGAAGAAATGAACAACGGCACACTAAAGCACCCATCTTCTTTAGGAGGAACGATAGGAAGAAATGTTGAGGCTTATTGAAGGTACCACCGGACAGACAGTCACACAACTAATAATTGTTGGACCTTAAAAAAACAAATTGAGAAGCTCATCCAGAGTGGCCATTGGAAGAAATTTGTCAAAGGAGCCGACTGTGATGGTGAACAACGCAAGCGGCGAGTGAATAGCCCATAAGCCAAACTCTCTGAAAAAAGAGGGAGAAATCAGAACCAAGGAACCACGAAGGAAAGGATGAGCATAAAAAAATGTAACACCCCATGTATTTTGTATTTAATGAAATATGAGAATGCACCTAAAAACATATATCAGAGTAATATATCTTATTAAAGACATTGAACAAACTAAAACTTTGACGAAAACTCATCATACTATCCTCTTATAACCATCATAAGTTACTAAAGGATTATATACAACATCAAACCAAAGGTCCAAAGTCGTTTCATACCTAATTGCCCAACATCTCAAATAGAAATAAAGACATCGATACATAACTTTCACAAAGTACAAGTTATAATATCGCACTACATCATAAAACTAGGGAACTAAGCAACATATCAAGCGGATTTCCAAAAATCCATCATATCATCATCATCATGTAGCACAGCTGCTACTCATGCTTCTTTGCTTTTCCTTTTCCCTGTTTCTCTGTAAAAACCACAAAACATAAACAGTGAGATAAAATCTCAGTGAGTCCTTTCGTGACCCCTCACAACTCGACTCACGGTGTTTTATTCATTCTTTAACTCGTAGCCCAAGTCTGGATAACTATGTACATCATAGCATAAGCACAACACCGGTAACGATTACTCGGTGAACCCAATCCGCTAATATCTGATTAGCGGGCAAACATGGACGGGGCCTAGGTTCTGGGCTCATGACTTCCCTCCCCTATGCTAACATCTCGAGGTCGTCACCCCATATTTTCATATTTAATTTGGCTACCAAAGCCTCTAATGGAACACCAAGTCCATCAATTAACATTTTTATATTTTTAATTTGGCTACCAAAGCCTCTAATGGAACACCAAGTCCATCAATTAACATTTGTTTATGTATTCTCTCTCGATACACATCATACAGTTTATATCAATAATTATAACTCAACCGTCAATCAATTCACATCTCAATCATAAGCATAAGTGACGTATAATCATTCACACATCATTAGGGAAGGTTAGGAAAGAGATTGGAAGAGGTTTGGAATCAAAAGGAATAGTTTTCGACGAGTTTTAAAGTCGGTGACAGAATTCGGAGCCCGGACCGGGCTCATTGCCAAAAATTGCGAATGAGCATCAACAAGAGGCGCACGGTCCGGCCCTCTGAGCTCACGGACCGGGCCTCTTTGACAGCATTGGAAAATTGACCATTTTCGTGTAAATTTGCTATTCCGTTCAATTTCGTTACTCGTTCTGCTCCATTCCTAACACAAACACAGTCTATAACACTCACAATAACCACTTCAACAGTCAATTTCAAGCCATCAATTTAACATAAACCTCAACATATAAAATCACATCAAAACCCGAAAAACGCGAAATAACAGTTTTCGTGACTCGAACTCAACAAACAACAACTAAAACATCACATAGTACACAAAATCGTGAAGAACTCACCTTGAATTCGAAATCAAACTTTTTTCACAAAAACCCCCAATTCGAAACCCAAATCACCAACTGGCTTCCAATCAACAAATCGAACTTCAATCTTCCATTAATCTACCTTGAGTTTGCTTCTCACCTCCTATGAACCTTCAAATTCAACATTTAAGCTAAGAATTTTAACTCTCCTCATCTCACCTAACTCAAAATCGCAACTCTCAATAAATGGGGAAAAAGAGAGGAACTTACATGGTGATGAGGGAAATCGAAAATGGAAGTGAAGATGATGATGATTCAAAATTTAGGGTTTGGGTGGGGTTTTCCTTCTCCTCTTTTTCTTCATCCTTTCTCTTCTTTTCTTCCTTTCTCTCTTCTTTCTCTTTTCTCTTCTCTCCCTCGACTTCTCTTCTTTCTTTTCTTTCTTTCTTTTATTTTTTTCTTTCTTTTAATAGTCACTTAAGTGTGAGTGAGGGACATCATTAAATATTTAATTTAGCACTCAATTAACAAAATTTATCAATCAAGTACTAAAATAAATTAATTGGATTAACTATCAAAATAATTAAATTAATTATTTTGAGAATGTTACAAAAAAACAGTTAAATGACTCGTGGGATCCATTGTTGGAGGATTCTCCAGAGGAGGATCAAAATCTTCATCTAGAAAAATGTATGTTTGTTCTAGATTCTTGAGTTGACCTTGTTGTACCAGAATACCTAATATTTCAAACGCTCGCATATAAGACCAGTCATTCCGAATGACTGCCCGTTGCTTGTGTTGTTGATGTTGCTGGGCGCCAAGGGCGCCATGTTTGGCTGCCCGTTGCTTGTGTTGCTGATGTTGCTGGGCGCCAAGGGCGCCAAGTCTGGCTGCGTGTTGCTTGTGTTGCTGATGTTGCTGGGCGCACTGGGCGCCAAGGGCGCCATGTCTGGCTGCCCGTTGCTTGTGTTGCTGATGTTGCTGGACGCCATCGGCGCCAAGTCTGGCTGCCTGTTGCTTGTGTTGCTGATGTTGCTGGGCGCCATGGGCGCCAAGTCTGGCTGCCCGTTGCTTGTGTTGCTGATGTTGCTGGGCGCACTAGGCGCCAAGGGCGCCATGTCTGGCTGCCCGTTGCTTGTGTTGCTGATGTTGCTGGGCGCCATGGGTGCCAAGGGCGCCAAGTCTAGCTGCCCGTTGCTGATGTTGCTGGGCGCAATGGGCGCCAAGGGCGCCATGTCTGGCTGCCCGTTGCTTGTGTTGCTGATATTGCTGGGCGCCATCGGCGCCAAGTCTGGCTGCCCGTTGCTTGTTTTGCTGATGTTGCTGGGCGCCAAGTCTGGCTGCCCATTGCTTGTGTTGTTGATGTTGCTGGGCGCACTGGGCGCCAAGGGCGCCATGTCTGGCTGCCCGTTGCTTGTGTTGCTGATGTTGCTGGGCGCCAAGGGCGCCAAGTCTGGCTGCGTGTTGCTTGTGTTGCTGATGTTGCTGGGCGCACTGGGCGCCAAGGGCACCATGTCTGGCTGCCCGTTGCTTGTGTTGCTGATGTTGCTGGGCGCCATGGGCGCCAAGTTTGGTTGCCCGTTGCTTGTGTTGCTGATGTTGCTGGGCGCACTGGGCGCCATGTCTAGCTGCCTGTGCTTGTTGTCTGTTGGTTGCTGGGCGCACTGGGCGCCATGTGTGGCTGCCTGTTGCTTGTTGTCTGTTGGTTGCTGGGCGCACTAGGCGCCATGTGTGGCTGCCTCGTTCGGTTGCTGGGCGCATTTGGGCGCCGTCTTGTGGGTTGTTGGGTGATTTAGGCGCATTAGGCCCACGGTTGGCTAATTGTTGGTTAAGTCGTTAAATTGTTAATCGTTAATTTGTTGATGATGTTGCGCCTAGCTGGGATTACCATTGTGTGAAGTTGGCGACGTGTATCTGGTTGGATTGCCTCTATTTATTGGCAAGATATTATGTTGTAGGCCTATGGCCAATGTTGAATTCCGTTGTTGGTGTGTGTTGCTATGTAATCATTGATGATTGTTTGTGCATTCACATCGCGTCGCATACATAGCATTTTTATGTTGGAGCTATGCTCAAAACACGTTGGCCTGGACTGGCAAATTATGTTGAAGGCTTATGCCTTGTTGATGCCACTATTTACTGGCAGATTTTTACGACGACGACGGGAGTTCTGCTCCAATGGTACCACATGCATGTGCATAGTATTGAGTCGCATTCATAGTGCATACTTGAGTGGCTATGTTGATGACTTGTGATTGATTGAAGTTGTTGATGACGGTGAAGTGGTGAACTTATGTCTTCTGATTCTAACATACTGTTTTTCATATGTCCTATTATATGGTTTGATATCTCACCCCTTCTGTTTGAATGTTATCCTCCTGATGGTAACGTGCAGGTAATCACGAATGAAGGCTTCTTACCTTCGTTTGATCGAGTCGGTGTCGTCGCTCTGATACGTAGCACTCGGGGGGATGACCGCTTATTTTTCTTTTTCTTATGTCGTTTTATTTGTTGTATTTCGAGTTTATTGCTGTTATGAATCTTGCTTAGATGCCACGGTTAATTAAGTTGAACCTTTTGAATTTCCGCTGCGTAGTAAATGAAATCTGACTTGTTTTGAAAATTGAAAATGTTGTGTGTCGGTTCATCCAAGTTAGGGTGTTATGTATCCGCTTTTCAGAAATGACCTTATTATGTTTGTTCATGGTTTTAAGTTGAAAAATGTAGCATCCCTTTGGTTGTGAAAACTCTGATTTTACTATATTTTACCGGGTAGAAACGGGGTGTTACATTAGTGGTATCAGAGCTGTTTCGGTCTGTCCGACCAAGTTGTCTAGTCGTTGTAACACCCTAAAATAATTTAATTAAGTAATTGATTAAATTATTTAAAGTGTTGCACTAATTTTTTTTTATTATATTATAATGTAGTATTTTTATTTAATTGAAGGGGATGGCGTTGGTAATACCGGTATTGCAAAGGACGGCCCAAGAAGCCCAAGCCCGTTGGCTTAGGCGCTCCTTAGGCACTAGGGGTCTAGGTCGCGCCTCATTAGTGTCAAGAAGAAAGAAAGAAAGTCGAAGGAGAGAAGAAAAGAAAGAAAGTCGAAGGAGAGGAGAAGAGAAGGAAGGAGCGACTTCAAGCTTGGAGTTAGGGTTTGTGCATCTTGATCCTAGGTAAGGGTTCCTAATCTTTTATGATTCGATTTCCTTTCTCTAGCAAGTGCTTAAGTTTCGTTTTCCCTAACCCTTCCTATTTTTGTTCAATTTGCGAATGGTCCAAGAGAAAGAGAGAGAGGGCGTATTCGTGAATAAGGGAAGAAGAAGGAGAAGAATTCTTGTTGCGGTAGTTTGTCGGTGCTTCGGTGAAAAGAGCTCTAGTTCGTCACAATCAAGGTTAGGGGAGTCTCACTCTATAATAGAGAGTATAATAGGTTGTATGTGAACCATAGGATTCCACTTGTTATTATGTTGTTAATTGTTAGATTGTTAGGTTAGTTGAAATTGATAATTAGTGTGATTGATTCGATTCCCTATGCTAAGGTTAGATTACATGTGTTGATTTTATGCCTTGATGTGTTCTTAATGCATAAATGTGAGAATGAATGTTGTTGGTATGAGTAGAATGTATTTTGGTGATTTGTTGTTGTGAATTGTTTTGGAAATTTGATGTTTGGTAGATGTTGGGTCGCATGGGGCGCCAAGTGCCTAGGGAAAATGGCGCCTTGTGTACTGTAGCAGTGGTTTGGTGTTGCGTTGCGTGTGTTGTTTTGCTGCCTGGGCGTGAGAGTGTTGCTGTCTGGGCGCCTGTGCTGCCCAGAATGGCGCCTGGGCGCCTGTATCCCATGGAGTGTGCGCCTTAGGGGTGGTTTATGTGAAGCTCAATTTCTAAACAGTTTTTACCGAGCCAAATTTTGTATTCACCTGACCAAATCATATTTTAAGCACTTTGGCTAAAGAATTTCCAGATTTGCACTTGTGGTTTTGAAATTGTCCTGTTGGGCATTGTTTTGGCTTGTCTAAGGGGTGCCTTGTGTGCATCTCATTTTCTGAGCATATTTTCCCGAGCCAAATTTTGTATTCACCTGACCAAATCATATTTTAAGCACTTTGGCTAAAGAATTTCCAGATTTGCACTTGTGGTTTTGAAATTGTCCTGTTGGGCATTGTTTTGGCTTGTCTAAGGGGTGCCTTGTGTGCATCTCATTTTCTGAGCATATTTTCCCGAGCCAAATTTTGTATTCACCTGACCAAATCATATTTTAAGCACTTTGGCTAAAGAATTTCTAGATTTGCACTTGTGGTTTTGAAATTGTCCTGTTGGGCATTGTTTTGGCTTGTCTAAGGGGTGCCTTGTGTGCATCTCATTTTCTGAGCATATTTTCCCGAGCCAAATTTTGTATTCACTTGACCAAATCATATTTTAAGCACTTTGGCTAAAGAATTTCCAGATTTGCACTTGTGGTTTTGAAATTGTCCTGTTGGGCATTGTTTTGGCTTGTCTAAGGGGTGCCTTGTGTGCATCTCATTTTCTGAGCATAAGTTACCGAGCCAAATTTTGTATTCACCTGACCAAATGATATTTATAACATTTTGGCTAAAGAATTTTCAGCTGTTCATGCACCGTTTTGAAATTGTCCTAGAAGGGTGCCGTTTTGACTATGTTGTGTTGCCTAGGGGTGAGCTGTGAGTTCTGAACATATTTTCCCTAGCCAAATTCTGTATTCACGTGACCAAATCCCATTTTGAACATTTTGGCTAGAGCGGTTTTAATTTATCAGGTGGCCTAATATGTTTGTGCGCGTGGGTGTTGAGTTGGGCGCCAAGTGTGGCCGCCCAGGGCGCCCAAGAGGTGCGCCCGTGCCTTGTGTTTGGGTTCGGTCCTAATGGTGACAGATTGGTCCCTAAGTGATAGCCTAGTCCTAGAGATGTGATTGTGATGAGAAAATAAATGCGTTGATTGATGATGAGGCCATGGGGGCTACAACAAAGAGTAATAAAAATGTGATATAGGATGTATGGATTGTGTTGCTAAGAGTTATGATTTTGGTTTCGTCATGGAGTCTCATGCATGCATAAGGCTTCGGTCTGAGTTCTAAATTATGATGATAAGGCTGCGGTCTGAGTTCTAAATCAAAATGATAAGGCTGCGGTCTGAGTTGATATTATGATGATAAGGCTGCGGTCTGGGAATATGGTACCACATGCATAACTGTATTGCATACATCCCCATGATAAGCATGCGAGTTGCTGATTGTATGAACTATTGCTACTGTGTGATTGTATTTTGGTGATACTATGTTGAGATATACTTCTTATTATAGTCTTTATTATGCAGTTGAGACTCACCCTTCTGTTGTTGTTTACCACAGGTAGTCTTGAGTGAAGGCTTACTCCTTTCACTCCCGAGTCGGTCTGCTCTGATACGTGACACCTAGGGGGTGGGCGTAGGATTCTAGTGTTAATCATTTGCTGTTGAATTTCTATATGCATTAATTTAATGATTTTGTTTTGATGAGGCCGTTGTTCGGCGCTTTTTGAGATTTATGTTATTTTTCCGCTGCGAGACATCTAAATTATAATGTGTGGAATTTTATTGGTGAAGTTATGAGTACCCTAAATTATTTTATGGTGTTGCGTATTATAAAGGTGCAATGAAGGTTTATAATGATTTGATCGTTGACAGATTAAGATCACGCGTAGCATTCCATTCAAAAAGAAATTTTGAAACTCTGATCTCTATGATAAATAGCCGGGTAGAATGGGGTGTTACATTAGTGGTATCAGAGCAAAAGTTCGGTCTGTCCGACCAAGTGTGTCTGTCAGTCATATTGTGTATGACAATTAGGTGTTTTGTTTTAGTTCTAAATTGTCGTTTATGCTGCAGTGCTAGGTTAATATGGCTAGAAGGGATGATGCTGCTTTGGCTGCTGCTCTGCAGGCCATAGCCCAAGCTGTTGGAAATCAACACAATGCTGCTGATATGAATGCCCGTAACCTGGCAACGTTTCAGAGGGAAAACCCACCCACCTTCAAGGGTCGGTATGATCCCGATGGAGCCTTGTCGTGGTTGAATGAGATAGAGCGGATATTCCGTGTTATGGATTGCACTGCTGCCCAGCAAGTGAAGTTTGGGACGCACATGCTGGCGGAAGAGGCTGACAAGTGGTGGTTAGGGATGCTGCATAGGTTGAACACTGCTGGTGAAGAGGTTACTTGGGAGGTCTTCACAAGAGAGTTTAAAAGAAAGTATTACCCTGAAGACGTTCGAGCCAAGAAAGAGGTAGAATTCTTAGAACTGAAACAGGGAAATAAGACTGTGGCTGAGTATGCAGCCAAATTTGAAGAGCTGGCCCAATTCTGTCCTTACTACGCCAATGATGCTGATTCAGAGTTCTCTAAATGTGTGAAATTTGAAAGTGGCCTGCGACCTGACATTAAGAAGGCAATTGGGTATCATGAGATACGAGATTTTGCTAGATTAGTTGACAAGAGTAGAATTTATGAAGAGGACAGTTCTGCTGCCTACAAGATTGGGAAAGAAAAGAGGAATACTCAGTTTAGGGGCAAACCCTATGATGTGTCTGGAGGTAAAAATAAGTGGAAGGCAGGTGCAGGTAAGAAATTTTCTGAGGGTAAGAAGCCTAGTGGGGGAGGTGCTTCCGCTGATATAGTGTGTTACACGTGTGGCAAGCCGGGTCACAAAAGTTTCGATTGCAAGACTGAGGTAATGTGTTACCGTTGTGGGAAGAAAGGTCATATGGCGTCTAACTGTGATCGTAAGGAATCAGTGTGTTTCAATTGTGGTGAAGCTGGTCACTTTAGTTCTAAATGCACCAAACCAAAGAAAGAGAAATCCAATGGAAGAGTTTTCGCGCTAGCAGGCTCAGAGGGGCCCAATGAGATTCGAGGTACTTGTTTTATTTATGGTTCCCCTTTAGTTGCTATAGTTGATACTGGTGCTACGCATTCTTTTATTGCTGCTGTTTGTGCTGAAAAGTTAAATCTAGTATTGTCTGATATGAAAAGGGAAATGGTTATCGACACTCCGGCTAAGGGTTCGGTGACTACTTCTCTATTGTGTGCTAAGTGTCCTCTGTCAGTATTCGGCAGAGATTTTCTGGTTGACCTTATATGTTTGCCTTTGGGAGGGTTGGATGTTATTCTTGGTATGGACTGGTTAGTGGATAACCATGTGCACATCAACTGTTTCAGCAAGTCTGTGAGTTTCTTTCCTCCTGAGGAGGAAGAGTCTGTTTTGTTGTCTGGGGATCAGCTGCATAAGGTAATGAAGGATGGTGGTCAACTATTTGCTTTGATGGCGTCTATGTCTGCTGAAAACCAAGCTATGGTTGAAGGGTTGCAGGTGGTGTGTGAATTCCCTGAAGTGTTCCCTGATGAGATTCCTAGTGTGCCACCCGAGAGGGAAGTAGAGTTTGGGATTGACCTTGTGCCTGGTACTAGGCCTGTGTCCATGGCTCCGTACCGAATGTCAGCTTCTGAGTTATCTGAATTGAAGAAGCAGTTGGAAGAGTTACTTGAAAAGAAATTTGTGAGGCCTAGTGTGTCACCATGGGGAGCTCCGGTTTTATTAGTAAAGAAGAAAGATGGGAGTATGCGCCTGTGTGTGGATTATAGACAGTTGAACAAAGTGACTATCAAAAATAAGTACCCTCTTCCGAGAATTGATGATCTGATGGACCAGCTGGTGGGTGTTAAGGTTTTTAGTAAAATTGATTTGAGGTCAGGGTATCATCAGATTAAAGTAAAAGACGAAGACGTCCAGAAGACAGCATTTCGAACGAGATATGGACATTATGAGTACTCTGTGATGCCGTTTGGTGTCACCAATGCACCAGGGGTGTTTATGGAGTACATGAATCGTATCTTCCATAGTTACTTGGATCGATTTGTGGTAGTTTTTATAGATGATATTCTGGTATACTCCAAGTCTGAAGAAGAGCATGCAGAGCATTTGAGATTGGTGCTTGAGGTATTGAAAGAGAAGAAGCTTTATGCTAAGTTGTCCAAATGCGAGTTCTGGTTGCGTGAGGTAAGCTTTTTGGGTCATATTATTTCTAGTGATGGCATAGCTGTGGACCCAGCCAAGGTTGATGCAGTGTTACAATGGGAGAGCCCAAAGTCTGCGACTGAGATCAGGAGTTTCTTGGGGTTGGCCGGTTACTACCGGAGGTTCATAGAGGGTTTCTCAAAGCTAGCCCTTCCGTTGACTCAATTGACGTGTAAAGGGAGAGTTTTTGTTTGGGATGCTAAGTGTGAAGAGAGTTTCCAAGAGTTGAAGAAAAGATTGACAACATCTCCGGTGTTAGTGTTGCCCGTGCCGGATAAACCGTTTGTGGTATATTGTGATGCTTCCAGAATGGGCTTAGGGGGCGTATTGATGCAGGATGGGAAGGTAGTCGCTTATGCGTCCAGACAGTTGCGGACTCATGAGAAGAACTATCCTACTCATGATTTGGAATTGGCTGCTATTGTGTTTGCGCTAAAAATTTGGAGGCACTATTTGTATGGCACTAGATTCGAGGTATTCAGCGACCACAAGAGTTTGAAATACTTGTTTGATCAGAAGGAGCTGAATATGAGGCAGAGGCGTTGGTTAGAGCTGCTGAAAGACTATGATTTTGGCTTAAACTATCACCCCGGCAAAGCTAATGTCGTGGCTAATGCTTTAAGTCGAAAGACTTTGCATATGTCAGCAATGATGGTAAAAGAGTTGGAGTTGATTGAGCAATTTCGTGATATGAGTCTGGTTTGTGAAGTGACACCGCGGAGTGTTAAGCTGGGTATGCTGAGGATTGGTAATGACTTCTTGGTTAGTATTAGAGACGCCCAGAAATTAGATGTGAAGCTGGTTGACTTGTTAGTTGTGGGTGATCAGAATGTGGATGGGGATTTCAGGTTGGATTCCCAGGGTGTGTTGAGATTTAGAGATAGGATCTGTGTTCCCGATGATATTGAGATGAAGAAGATGATCCTTGAGGAGAGTCATAGGAGCAAGCTGAGTATTCATCCAGGGGCTACAAAAATGTATCATGACTTGAAGAAATTATTCTGGTGGCCTGGTATGAAGAAAGATGTAGCGCAGTTTGTGTACGCCTGTTTGACTTGCCAGAAGTCAAAGGTTGAGCACCAGAAGCCTGCGGGGTTGATGCAACCTTTGGATGTTCCGGAATGGAAATGGGATAGCATTTCCATGGATTTTGTGACAGGGTTACCAAGAACCGTTCGGGGATTTGATTCTATTTGGGTGATCGTGGATAGGTTGACGAAGTCTGCTCACTTCCTTCCTATCAACATCACGTATCCGGTAGCGAGATTAGCCGAGATATATATCCAGGTGATTGTGAAGTTGCATGGTGTCCCGAAGAGTATTGTATCTGACAGAGATCCGAGGTTTACTTCGGAGTTTTGGGGGAGCTTGCAGGAGGCATTGGGGTCCAGATTGAGGTTGAGTTCAGCCTACCATCCTCAGACTAATGGGCAGACAGAGAGAACCATTCAGTCATTGGAGGACTTATTGAGATCGTGTGTTTTAGAGCAGGGAGGTGCGTGGGATACACACCTTTCGTTGATTGAGTTCACTTACAACAACAGCTACCATTCGAGTATAGGGATGGCTCCTTATGAGGCACTGTATGGGCGGAGGTGTAGAACTCCTTTGTGTTGGCATGAATCTGGCGAAAGTGTTGTTCTTGGACCTGAATTGGTGAGAGAGACTACAGAGAAGATAAAAATGATCAGGGAGAAAATGAAAGAGTCTCAAAGTCGGCAAAAGAGTTACCATGATAGAAGGAGAAAAGATTTGGAATTTCAGGCTGGTGAGCATGTTTTCTTAAGGGTCACGCCTATGGCTGGTGTTGGGCGTGCACTTAAAGCAAAGAAGTTGACTCCTAGATTTATTGGACCGTACCAGATCACTGAGAGGGTCGGAAAGGTTGCTTATAGGGTGGCCTTACCACCTAACCTTTCGAACTTGCACGACGTATTTCACGTGTCGCAACTTCGGAAGTACATTCCGGACCCGTCTCATGTGATCCATATGGATGATATTGAGGTGCGAGATAATCTCACTGTGGAGACTATGCCAGTGAGGATTGATGATAGAGAAGTGAAGGTGCTGAGAGGGAAAAGCATTGTTTTAGTGAAGGTGGTGTGGTTGGGAGCTACTGGCGAGAGCATGACTTGGGAGCTGGAGAGTAGGATGCGGGAGTCCTATCCAGAGCTATTTGACTCAGGTATGAATTTCGAGGACGAAATTTCCTAAGTGGGGGAGAGTTGTAACACCCTAAAATAATTTAATTAAGTAATTGATTAAATTATTTAAAGTGTTGCACTAATTTTTTTTATTATATTATAATGTAGTATTTTTATTTAATTGAAGGGGATGGCGTTGGTAATACCGGTATTGCAAAGGACGGCCCAAGAAGCCCAAGCCCGTTGGCTTAGGCGCTCCTTAGGCACTAGGGGTCTAGGTCGCGCCTCATTAGTGTCAAGAAGAAAGAAAGAAAGTCGAAGGAGAGAAGAAAAGAAAGAAAGTCGAAGGAGAGGAGAAGAGAATGAAGGAGCGACTTCAAGCTTGGAGTTAGGGTTTGTGCATCTTGATCCTAGGTAAGGGTTCCTAATCTTTTATGATTCGATTTCCTTTCTCTAGCAAGTGCTTAAGTTTCGTTTTCCCTAACCCTTCCTATTTTTGTTCAATTTGCGAATGGTCCAAGAGAAAGAGAGAGAGGGCGTATTCGTGAATAAGGGAAGAAGAAGGAGAAGAATTCTTGTTGCGGTAGTTTGTCGGTGCTTCGGTGAAAAGAGCTCTAGTTCGTCACAATCAAGGTTAGGGGAGTCTCACTCTATAATAGAGAGTATAATAGGTTGTATGTGAACCATAGGATTCCACTTGTTATTATGTTGTTAATTGTTAGATTGTTAGGTTAGTTGAAATTGATAATTAGTGTGATTGATTCGATTCCCTATGCTAAGGTTAGATTACATGTGTTGATTTTATGCCTTGATGTGTTCTTAATGCATAAATGTGAGAATGAATGTTGTTGGTATGAGTAGAATGTATTTTGGTGATTTGTTGTTGTGAATTGTTTTGGAAATTTGATGTTTGGTAGATGTTGGGTCGCATGGGGCGCCAAGTGCCTAGGGAAAATGGCGCCCTGTGTACTGTAGCAGTGGTTTGGTGTTGCGTTGCGTGTGTTGTTTTGCTGCCTGGGCGTGAGAGTGTTGCTGTCTGGGCGCCTGTGCTGCCCAGAATGGCGCCTGGGCGCCTGTGTCCCATGGAGTGTGCGCCTTAGGGGTGGTTTATGTGAAGCTCAATTTCTAAACAGTTTTTACCGAGCCAAATTTTGTATTCACCTGACCAAATCATATTTTAAGCACTTTGGCTAAAGAATTTCCAGATTTGCACTTGTGGTTTTGAAATTGTCCTGTTGGGCATTGTTTTGGCTTGTCTAAGGGGTGCCTTGTGTGCATCTCATTTTCTGAGCATATTTTCCCGAGCCAAATTTTGTATTCATCTGACCAAATCATATTTTAAGCACTTTGGCTAAAGAATTTCCAGATTTGCACTTGTGGTTTTGAAATTGTCCTGTTGGGCATTGTTTTGGCTTGTCTAAGGGGTGCCTTGTGTGCATCTCATTTTCTGAGCATATTTTCCCGAGCCAAATTTTGTATTCACCTGACCAAATCATATTTTAAGCACTTTGGCTAAAGAATTTCCAGATTTGCACTTGTGGTTTTGAAATTGTCCTGTTGGGCATTGTTTTGGCTTGTCTAAGGGGTGCCTTGTGTGCATCTCATTTTCTGAGCATATTTTCCCGAGCCAAATTTTGTATTCACTTGACCAAATCATATTTTAAGCACTTTGGCTAAAGAATTTCCAGATTTGCACTTGTGGTTTTGAAATTGTCCTGTTGGGCATTGTTTTGGCTTGTCTAAGGGGTGCCTTGTGTGCATCTCATTTTCTGAGCATAAGTTACCGAGCCAAATTTTGTATTCACCTGACCAAATGATATTTATAACATTTTGGCTAAAGAATTTTCAGCTGTTCATGCACCGTTTTGAAATTGTCCTAGAAGGGTGCCGTTTTGACTATGTTGTGTTGCCTAGGGGTGAGCTGTGAGTTCTGAACATATTTTCCCTAGCCAAATTCTGTATTCACGTGACCAAATCCCATTTTGAACATTTTGGCTAGAGCGGTTTTAATTTATCAGGTGGCCTAATATGTTTGTGCGCGTGGGTGTTGAGTTGGGCGCCAAGTGTGGCCGCCCAGGGCGCCCAAGAGGTGCGCCCGTGCCTTGTGTTTGGGTTCGGTCCTAATGGTGACAGATTGGTCCCTAAGTGATAGCCTAGTCCTAGAGATGTGATTGTGATGAGAAAATAAATGCGTTGATTGATGATGAGGCCATGGGGGCTACAACAAAGAGTAATAAAGATGTGATATAGGATGTATGGATTGTGTTGCTAAGAGTTATGATTTTGGTTTCGTCATGGAGTCTCATGCATGCATAAGGCTGCGGTCTGAGTTCTAAATTATGATGATAAGGCTGCGGTCTGAGTTCTAAATCAAAATGATAAGGCTGCGGTCTGAGTTGATATTATGATGATAAGGCTGCGGTCTGGGAATATGGTACCACATGCATAACTGTATTGCATACATCCCCATGATAAGCATGCGAGTTGCTGATTGTATGAACTATTGCTACTGTGTGATTGTATTTTGGTGATACTATGTTGAGATATACTTCTTATTATAGTCTTTATTATGCAGTTGAGACTCACCCTTCTGTTGTTGTTTACCACAGGTAGTCTTGAGTGAAGGCTTACTCCTTTCACTCCCGAGTCGGTCTGCTCTGATACGTGACACCTAGGGGGTGGGCGTAGGATTCTAGTGTTAATCATTTGCTGTTGAATTTCTATATGCATTAATTTAATGATTTTGTTTTGATGAGGCCGTTGTTCGGCGCTTTTTGAGATTTATGTTATTTTTCCGCTGCGAGACATCTAAATTATAATGTGTGGAATTTTATTGGTGAAGTTATGAGTACCCTAAATTATTTTATGGTGTTGCGTATTATAAAGGTGCAATGAAGGTTTATAATGATTTGATCGTTGACAGATTAAGATCACGCGTAGCATTCCATTCAAAAAGAAATTTTGAAACTCTGATCTCTATGATAAATAGCCGGGTAGAATGGGGTGTTACAGTCGTTGTGTCATTTGACGATCGAGTATTGTCATTTAGTTCTAACTATTGTTTGTGTTGTAGTGATACAACAACTATTGTTCTAACTATTGTCATTTAGCATGACGTGGGAGCTGGGAAGCAAGATGCGGGAATCTTATCCCGAGTTGTTCGAATCAGGTAAATTTTCGAGGACGAAAATATTCTAAGTGGGGGAGAGTTGTAACGCCCCTAAATAATTGACTAATTATCTAATTAATTATTTAGGAATTAAGTGGTACAAAAATAATAGAATAATAATATGCTAGTACATGTGGGCCTATTGTTAGGGGTTGTAGGTACCATCGGGGCACCTCGGCCGAGGTGCATCCCTGTCCAAGAAACCTTTCCAAGGCATGAAGAAAGTTGATAAGTCGGGACATGCGAACCTCCACACCACCGCGAGCAAATGCGGCCTCAATTTCAATCATCCCACAGAAGGTGCGACACCAGGAGAGCAAGAGGCCGAGGTCAACACGACATCAATATCCACTTTGAGCGCGCGAAAAGGGAATAAACTCAAGCGAGTCATCGCCCAACAATATGAGCACGGGATCCCCAACAACACATTCTACGTTGTCCATTGTGAAAACAACAAATAACCCAGAAACATCAAGAAGATAAAATGATACCTATCAACGACCGTGAAATATCAGCTACCAACCGACCAGAAACTTCAACGACTTCCTCACAAAGATACCCCTATCAATCCGCCAAAGTGCGAACAAAGAAACGTTTCACCCCTTTTTATAGGTGTGCCAACAAAGAAAACAAGTGGAACTTTATTCTTCAATAACACACATCACAATTACAATAGTGTTTCAGAACCGAGCTAGTAAAACCAAAAGATCCCAAGAGCAAACTAGCAAGATTATAAGTGATTTTTTCCAAACACGGCAATCTTTCGAACCTTCTCTGTTGCAAATCCATAAGCTGATGCACCTTGAGACCCAAGGCACCCTCTAGTCAGAAAATCTGACCAATGAAGCAGTCACCACAACCCAGTAGGCGAAGCAAGGACCCATACCAGTGCCACAGAGACCACTGAGTGGACAAAGCATGGTCGACACCCCCAAACGGCCCCTTGGTGCATCTAGTGCTGACCAACTCACCGCTACTCTCCTCACACATGCCAACGCAATGACCGCCGAACCCAGGACGACGTTGGGCGCGTCCTTGCATAGAGTGCAAACAACCCTGCTTGGTTACCAACAGAAAAGGTCATTCGCCGGTGGAAAAAGGTGCAACACATTGCAAACTCGGCAGTTGATTCGAAGGTACATCCAAAGGAAGAAGCAATTATTTAGGTACCCTGCATGGCTCCAAATGGAAGAACGCCGAACAAAGTCATCCACTGCTGAAGCAATGTTCCACCCGCCCACATTGGGCACTCTGCCGCCTCTAGAGACGAATCCCCTGTTGGAGGCGTGTAGGGTACCTAAGGAAGAAAAGGCGAACAAAAGAAAAGGGGACAGAGACAGGCTAAAACCCATGAAAGAAGAGGAAAAAAAGATGACAACACAATGCCAATGGATCAACTCTATTTATACTCAAACAAAGAGGAGGTAGGTGATGACACATTCAAACTAGCGTTAAAGGCATGAAGGAAAATATGGAGCCACTAAATGCTTTGGCATAAAACCAAGAGGCTGCTGCGACCATTATAAATGAAGAAGGCGTTAGGTCACTCAACGATAATTGCACAATAAAACATGGGAATCACCCAGACCGACCACCCATAAGGGCTTGGAGCATCTTCGCCCTAAAGGGCTCGAAGCTCAAAGGGTTGTGTACCGACCGCCGACTAGGGGAACCCAAAGACCGATGAGTACTCCCAAAGACTAAGGAGGGCTCCCCAACGATCAAGGTAAACAACTCGAGGAGCGCAATGTACAACCCAGAGAGCACAAATAGTACTACGAGGGACTTCCGTATCGCCTGCGCCGCCGTACGTACCTTTTACATGCCAAGACATGTCCGACTAGAAGATAAAGGTGGAGCACGTGGCAAGCAATCATTGTCTTGTATCAGAAGTAGTGGCCATCTTGTAACACCCCACTTTTTCTAAATAATTATTAGGACATGTTTTAAGTTTTGTTTTATTTTAATTGTGTGATTTACGGCTTAGAGAGAGGTCTAGATATAGCACCCAAATTTTTCTTATATGTGTATTTAATTATTTAATTAACTAGACCCACCTTATCTAATTAAAAAATATATAATAATAATTCTTAAGTAATACATATATATTATTTTAGTTAAACAAATAAATAAGTGAATGATAGTAAAAATAAGTAAATTGTAATCAAGCTTGTGATTGGACAACAAAATATATGCACCACCTCCATTTGAAGTTGCTGTACCATGCATATGAAGCATGTACGTACAGCCTATTCTTTTCAATTCCATTCACTTGATTTATTTAAATAAGTGTATGTCATGCCTATAAAAGGCTATCACTCTACCACCACAACTCAATTCAGTTCCCATTCGTTTTACCACCGCCCAAAAGGATACAAAGGCAACTATATACTGAAATATTAAAGGAAGCATCTCATTGGACCAATTTTTTTCATAGCCGTACACTCCTAGTTTCCTTAGCTATTAGGTGTAATATTTTACTATTTAAGGATGGGCAGCGCTTTTTTTTAGCCATGGGCAGCGCTTTTGAGCGCTACTTAACTTGGCGCTACTGATTCCACTCCAACAATGGGCAGCGTTTAAGAAGCTCTGCTCATTGATAGCCATGGGCAGCGCTTCCAAGCCATAAGCGTTGCTCATTCCAAAATTTCGCTAAACAATGGGCAGCGCTTGCACTGAAGCGCTGCTCATTGCAATATTTCACTACACAATGGGCAGCGCTTGCAGGGGAAAGCGCTGCTCATTGTCCTAGCGCTTCTAACAATGGGTAGCGCTTTTCCCTGCAAGCGCTGCCCATTGTTAGAAGCGCTAGATCAATGAGCAGCGCTTTCCCTGCAAGCGCTGCCCATTGTTTAATTTTTATTTTATTTTTTTTTCTGTTTTTGTTTATTTTCCTTTTTGCATTTGATATTTCTTGGTCATATATATACAGCCAATACAATCCAATCCATTATATAGTTAACAACAACAAGCTAGTACAAATGCACCAATATGTACCAATATGTACCAAAATGTACCAAAACATGAACCAAAATGTATCCAACAAGCTAATACAAATGCACCAATATGTACCCAACAAGAACCAAAACAAACTAGCTAACAATTAAGTTACATTATTATGTATCCAAAACAGCTAGCAACTATCCAAATCAAACAATTCATATGTATCCAAATCAAACTCTAACAATCCAATCCATTATATAGTTAACAACAACAAGCTAATACAAATGCACCAATATGTACCAATATGTACCAAAATGTACCAAAACATGAACCAAAATGTATCTAATTCATATGTATCCAAAACTAGCTAAACTTACAATATGAACCAAAACTAGCTTAGCTATTGTTAAGACTTTCGCAAGTGTACCAAATGTCGCAAGTAATATAATTTTACGGTAAGTACCGATCGTATCCACAGGGATTGTGATTCATTATCAATAGGCAAGTTGTCAATTCTAAGTCGTGATACTTGTGATAGAATTGGTTTATTGTAACAACGGAATAGAAAGTGCAATAACATAAAATAAGATAGAAGCGAATTGGGATTAACTCATCTCCCCTCTACTCTTATATGACCTTCAGCCACTCTCAAAGCAATTATCCAAATTATCCGATTCAATTCACTAAATTAGGCTAAGGACAATCCCTTGCCTCAAAACCCCTTTTACCTAAAGAGATACCCTAATTCCTTAGGTGATTCATGCCAATAGGTAAAGCAATAAACTCAAGAATTAAAGAATTCACTCACACAAATCCTCACTCCTACGATCATCAATGGCGACCGAATGAAATAAGAATTCACGAAACCCAATTACATATTCCTATGATAATTCAAGTCGTGACCTAAGCCCCAATTTCCAGCAAACAAACCCACATTCCTATGGTGATCATAAACCTAGATCGATACAAATATCATGAGTACTTGTAAAGCATTAAGAACATAAGGCATAGACAATGGATAAAGTGAATAAAAACTTGACTTGACCATAACAAAGCATTCATACAAGAGTTTTAGGAAGAGTCATCTCTCCCAAATCAAAACTATCTAATTATATGGCATAAAAGGGATAAGATTAAAGAGTAAAAGAGGATTACATAGAGATGGATCCATGAGAGCCTTCAAACCCTTGTTCCCAAGGTGTTGGGAAGGCCCCAAAATCACCCCCAGCTGCTGCTCCAAACCCTAGAACCGATCCCCAACCGAAGAGAGCTCAGAAAACGCAAAAACTGATCTTTTAACCCAGCCTTCGGCCAACCATCGCGACGCGATGCGTGGCTGGTCGCGACGCGATATAAGGCAGAATTGCTTGATTGCGGCGCGATCGTTCTTGGCTCCTGGTGCGAAAGTTGTCTGATCTTTTTCCTTCCTTCTTTTCTTCGTTTCGTCACTAGGCAAGTGTCTGGTTCGCTAGTAGACGCCACGTCAAATTGAAGGTTTTCCATGCATTTTGTTACAACTCCACACTTATTACATAAAACTAAAATTATGCTAAAACCCTTAGCAATTGGCTGAATCAAACAATAAACCATCGACATTTTTGGTTGCAAACTGAATGAAAATCATCATATAATAATGACTCAACACAACCCCAAACTTAGATCATTGCTTGTCCTCAGGCAATTCACTCAATTCAGGCTATGGCAATTTGTTATTCAGCTTCCACATCATTCACATACCACAACTCCTCCAACACATCAGAAGATATCATCCAATCATAATATAGTAGCAAGACAATTGAATTGGAAAACACAAGATCATAAGCAGGCAAGCAGTCTCAAGTCCATCTCTATTTCACACATCTCACTACTGTTTCGCTCTTTGAGGTGTTTATGGTATTCACTCAATTCACAATACTTGCATCATCGTTTCATAGGCTTGAACAAGTACTATACAAATCAATGTTGCGCCCGAAAAAGTCCCCGAGGGAGAACCTTCCTCGTTCACAACTTTTCCTAAGACAATGAAGCCGCCACCAATATTTATTAAGGAAAATATTAGGAAAACCTTTTTTGGAAAGCGATTGGTCTTGCGAAACTAGAGAACAGGGTTCGGGGGTCGGTTACGCGCAGGGAAGGTGTTAGCACCCCACACGTCCTCTCTACTGAGAGGGAACCTTTAATTAAATGTGTGGTTTTAGTGTGTTGACTTGAAAATGCTTAATTTTGCCTCTCTACTTCTTATTGGAAAACTCTTAATGAAAATCTTTATTTATTATGAAAAAAGGGGGAAAAACGGTTTTTTAGAAAAAAAACGCTTGACGGGACATGGCCCGCTCCTACGTATCTCCCGGTGCGATGGAGAACTCAAAGCTACGTAGTTCTTCTGTGTAGAAAATGTTTGTGTGTTTGGTGTTTTTTTAATATAGGGGTTTTAGGATTGTGTGATCTGTGTTGAAGGACCGCTGGGGGTCTGGAGTGCCGCTGAGGGCTGAAGGAGCACTGGGGCTCTGGAGGACCACAGTTCACTTATCCAAAAACGATGACTAACCCGGCCGTACGACCGACTTAATCCCCTACTTTAAAAAAATAAGATTTTTGGTTTTTGAAATGAAAGAGATGTGTTTGTATTTTCTATTTGGGAAATTGTTTATTTTTGCGCTTGACAGGGGCGTGGCCCTGCTCCTACGTATCTCCGGGTGGAGAATCAAAGACGACGTAGTTCTAAGCCTTTGGTTTTGAAAAGGTTTTTGTTTTGTTCTTTTTGGTGAGTTTTCGCAATAGGACGAGCATTAATGAGTGATTAAACTAACAAAGGCTATGGGTAATCACTGCTAAATACTCAAAAAGAGTTGTTACCTCTAGTCAGACGAACAAAGGCTCTGATTGACTATTAGTAACGACTTGTTTTTATTATATTTTCGAAAAGGTTTTCGAAGTAGGACGAGCATTAGCGAATGATTAAACTAACAAAGGTTATGGGTAATCATCGCTAAGTACTCATGTAAATTTGAAGAGCGTTAATAGAGATCAAACTAACAAAGGTTATGGGTGACCTCCACTACTTGCTTATTTTTGTTTATTGAAAATGCTTTGAAAATTAATTGGTTTGGAAAAGAGTTTTTAGAAAATAAATAAATCATTTTCAATCGAAATCTATGTCCAAAACCAAATGCAAAATGAATGAATGAAGTTCAAACATATTCAACTAATCAAGCAATCATGAACATGTTGATCATCAACTAAGATTAAGCATGCCAATATAATCAAGAGATTTAATTGTCAAAGGTGCAAGACAAAGTTCTCAAAACAATTGTGTTTGTGTGTGAAGGAGAATTGCTACACAAGTTGGAAGCAATCTCAAGAGGGGCACATATGCCTCTATGCTACACATGTTGGTAGTCTTATAAGGGCACATGATTGTGTAAAAGGGTTTGTGCACAATTAAGTCAAGACATTCAAATGGCATCAAGAACAAAGGAATACAATTGATCATAGGCATATAATAGTCTAAGTTAAATGGATGAGCATGTGATCATGATGTGCTAGATTAGATAAGCATGAATGCATGTAAATGCATGAACATTTGAGAATGAATGCAAGAATGAGTATATACAAAGATGTATGAGCATACAAGAATGCATGAGCATTTGATACAAGAATGCATGGACATGTGAGGATGAATGCAAGAATGAGTATATACAAAGATGCATGAGCATACAAGAATGCATGAGCATTTGATTAATGAATGCATGGACATGTGAGGATGAATGCAAGAATGAGTATATACAAAGATGCATGAGCATACAAGAATGCATGGACATGTGAGGATGCATGGTTATTTAATTATGAATGGACATGTGAGAATGCAAGAAGTATAAACAAGTAAGGATGCATGAGGTATTAACAAGTGAGAGTGCAAATGAATATGCAAGAGATATGAATATATGAAAAGGCATGAAGATTAAAACAAGAGAGTATGCAAGAGATACAAGCAAATGAGAATGCAAGAGAGTGAATAAGGTTTTATTTAAGTGCAAGTGTGTGAGAGTGTGTCATAAAAAGTGGTAAAAATTTAGTTACCTTATTTTTAGGAAATGGTGAAATGTTTTGGTGTTTTTAGAGTCTTAGGAAAAAGTGGTAAAAAGTATTTTTGGGTTGATTTTATAAAGTTGAAAAGTTATAAATGTAAACTAGAAAATATTTTGGGTCTTTTTGTAATTTAAGAAAGGTAAAAAGTAAAGGTAAATTATTAATGAAATGGTAACTTATTTAAGTGAAGGTGGTGAATTATTTAAGTGAAGGTAAATGGTAAAAGTAAAAGGTAAAATGTTTTTTAGGGTTTTAAGTGAAAGGTAAAAAAGGGTAAGAAAATGTTTTTTACTATTTAGTAACACTTAAGTGAATGGTAAAAACTAAAAGGTAAAAAGTAAAAAAAACACAATTCACAACAATTAATTTACCAAACAACATCAAACAACAAATTTGAGTAAGTAAATTGGTCACAAAAATGGCTTTATGGCCGAAACATACATATACACAATAAGGCTCAAATTCAACAAATTTCTTGCAACCAAATCACATCATTAGACACACACACATAAACCCTAAGATCTACACATGTATATCACACTCAAACAATCATCATTTCATCATTTATTAACATAAAAACAAGAGGGAACAAAAAGTATAAAAACCCTAATTCTACACTATCAAACCTTAGAGCATGAAGGACTACCTTAACCAATTTTATTCCATCAAAACTCAAGAAACAAGCAAGAAAACATGTTATCCAACAAGAGAGGCCCTAGGCCGAAGCAAAAAGGTAAGGAAAAATAAATTTTTATTTGGTGAAAATCGCATGAACAAAGAGCAAATCACAAGAACAACACATAATCAACACATAGTCACAAGAATAACTTATTTAGTGGGTGAGATGCCAACTCTCACCCACAACAGCCCCTAATCTACATTTAAATGATATTATGAGATGCAAATATAAGTTGAAAAAGGATTTTGATGCAAGAAAGTGGATGAAAATGCAAAGGGTTTTAGGTTATACCTTAGTTCCAAGCTAAACAAGAGTAGAAATGAAGATCAAGAGTAACCAATCACCAACAATCTTCAAAAATCACCAACAACAACCACGTGACCTTGAAGGATCAGCCCCTTTGATGATGTAAATGTGGAATCAAAGATGAAAGGAAGAGGATATATGAATATGGAGTGAGGATTTTGTGTTATCTTTAGGTTTGGGGTGCTTTTTGGTGAAGAAATGGAGGAAGGAAGTAAGAGATGGCTATGGAGGTTGAGAGGGGCGAATGGAGGCTTGGATGAGAGGGATAGATGGAGAGTATTCTGATCTAGGTTAGAAAAATGAGAGTCCCCCCTTTAGCCTCTCCAATTTTGGGCTTTTATGTGAAGGCCATTTTAAGGATATTTGTGACATTGTGCTTTTGCAAACCACTAGGATTTGAGATAGAATTTGAATGGATGGTTTGGATTGCAATGCACAAGGATTAGGGACAAGGAGAAAACACAAATGAGTGAAGAATAGCTAGAGAGGTCGAAAATTAGGAGCTTTTTGTGGCACAAAAATTGTTAAGGGCAATTAGGACTTTGTACACAAAGTTGTAGCCTAGGATTTGATCTAGAATTTTAATCAATGGCTAGGAATACAACTCACATGGATCAAGGGCATGAAGAAGCACAAAAAAGTGGGCTGGAATTGAGGGAAAATTCGGAGCAAAAGGAAAGAGAATGAGTGGAATTGCAACTTGTACTATTGTACTACACTTGACCTTTCAAAATTCAAAGGGATATTCCTTATTCCCTTCTAGATAATTCTTCTAAATTCTTGCCATTTTGGGCTATGTCCCATGATTCAATGATTGGGCTCTGAACTTTATGATCTCACCAATCCCAAAAATGATTTATTGACCCCACTCCAAAGGAAATGACCATTTTGCCCTTTTGTTCAAAAACCGAATTTCATGTCAAAAATATTCCAATGATGCACAAAAAATGCACAACTCCACTCACTTGGACTCACATAAATTCCTCAAGAGATGCATAATGGTGTTTTTACTGAGAAAATATTTATTTTAGTGAAATGACCAAAATGCCCTTTTGGTCCCAAAAACCCTGATTTTGCTCTAAACTTCATTTCCACTCTAACAATGACCCTGAGACCCTTTGGATGACTCTAAAACTCTAGAAATGCATGCATGATGAGAAAATAAGTCTTTTTGGTGAAATTACCAAAATACCCTTTGATCTAGGAAAAACCCTAGAAACCCTAGAAATGCTCTAAAGTGCTCTAAAATGCCATGCAATGCTTTTCTAAACCTAAAATGCATTCTGAAACTTCTAAGATGCAAGCATGATGCTCTTCCTAACCTCTAGGATGAATGCTAAGACTTGGTTTATTTATTTTTGGTTGAAAATTAGGGTTTTGCCCTAAGCCGGACAAAATTGGGGTATGACAATCAATACACAAGAACTACACACACACTTTTTGAGGACTTTCAAAGGTTGTAATGGGGCTTAGGTAAGGATGGATAAAATTTGGATAAGTAGGTTGAAACTTGGAGTTAGGCCTACCTCTCAATTTGTCAATTTTTTACATTCTCACTCACTTACCATTTTCCCAAAGCATTTCACAAGAGAAGGAATTTCATACAAAATAATTTTTTTTATATAGCATCGCGACGCGAAGGCATTCTATCGCGACGCGAAAATAAACAGAAACCAGAACTGAAACATATATAGCATCGCGACGCGAAGGCATGCTGTCGCGACGCGAAAATAGACAGAAACCAGAACTGAAACATTTTTCTCTTTTTTTTTTTGTATGTTCCATTCTCTTGTATACCACCCCAAACTTAGATTGTTGCTATTCCATGAGCAACCCCAAACTTAGAATTTTTCCCCACTCTCATGCTTTTATCTTCCTAACTCCAAGTTAAGAAAACTAGGCTATGATTTGCAGGAAAAATAAAAATAAACAATTAGGCTCAGAAGGGCTAACAAAGGATAACAATTAGTGGGTTGGCTTGAAAGGCTCAGGGGTGCCAAAAATTTTGCCTCAGTGTGTATGTAAAACATATGCATGACAGTTAAGTACAAGCTCAAGTTCTGCAGACTAATGCAAGCAAGGAATAATCACACAATGAATAGAATATGTGTTTGGGTTCAAACCTCACGGCTGGGATTAAGAGATGGAACCCAAGAGAACCTGCCCACAGATGATCCAGATTTTCCTCAACCTTTGACTTGGCCACTAATACTATCTGATGAAAAAAATCTGATTTGGAAGCGTGTTTGCGCTCGTGTGTGTTATAATCGCAATATCAGTGCAAGTATACACGTCGTACAAGTAATAAAGTGGATAAAAAGTAAGAGATCGTTCCCACGAGGATTGTTTTACTTCCAAAGCTCAAGTCTTTAAAACACAAGTGAAACAAGTGATAAATCGGCACTAAAAGTTGGTATTAAGACTAAGAACGTAAATCAAGCAAGTAAATGAGAAGTGGGTGTGAATATGGAAGAGTATGAGTTGGATTGCTGCATGCAAGTAAATCTCCTCTAATCAGACGTTATAACGTTTACACGTTAATACGTACAAATGCTATGTTGTATAGACGTTATAACGTTTGAACGCTGTTGCAAAAGAGCTGTGCTTTTCAGTCACAAAACGTCAGAGCTTCAAGTACTAGAATTCCTATGTCTAGGTTCTAAGTAGGCCTACTCCTGTATTTTAAGTACCCACAGCAATGTCCTATGAACTATTATCCATTCTATGTCTAGACTTAGATAAAAATGCCTAAATGTCTTTAGTGCACCTTTTCATTCATATAAATCTTTGAGTTCTTTTCATAGACCATGTCTGTACCTATGAATCTACTTATTTTAAGTGGCCAGTTCAAAATAAGTTTGGAAATATTAACATGCAAAGATTTAAAACGCATAAACATCAATACTTCATAACATCAAACTAGAGGTTCATTACATGCAAAACAACAACCCAACTACCAATGTTTAGCTCATGCTGAGCATCCTTACAGAAATAAGAGGAGTTAAAATCCAAATACCGTACATAGAGAAAAGGAGACTAAACGCAAAAGATACGCCTAAGTGGCATTCCTTCATGCACGCTGTAAAGACGTTACAACGTCTGAGCTTTACAGTAATGGTTGCGAATGAAGATGGAAATTGGGGCTTGAGAAAATTTAAAATGAAGAAGTCTGTGTCCAGAACTTCTTTTAGAAAAACTATCTCTGAAAAATGGAGGAAGGTGGATGATGAATGGAGTCGTGTGTAATCCGCATGGTGCACCCTTGCCTTTTTGTAGAGAGGGAATAGCCATGGTCAAAAGAGGGTCACATGCTTGCTGATGTCATTCCCCACCTTCCAAGCTTGCTTGCGAGTTGACTCTGCCCTGATGTGACACCGCACTGCTACAGTGCGTCAGCCGCGTCAGCGCTGAGGAGAGAGAAGATCTTCTTCATTTCCAGATCTTTGACCATCATTACATGCGCGCCAAAATGAGATATTACTTTCTTGCTCTGCTGCCCTTCTTCAGACGTGATGAGAGACGTTGCCAAGTTCAGATTACTGCACAAACACAAGAAGCATCAAAACGCTCACAAAGGCGCCAATTGGCACCAAAATGCCTAGAACTTGTAATTTAGCCCCTTTCTAACTAAAAAGCAATAAACTAACAGAAACTTAATAGAAACAACCTACTATTGCCAGAGAACTTGCATGATTTATCTTTGAATAAGTATAAATAACTCATATAAATATGAGTTATCAAAGCGTCACATGGTAGCTGCAACATGTTAGAATGAACAATCACCATAGAGAACCAGTTCAAAGATTGCGGTGCATCATCATCAATGTACAAGCTAGACAGCAACCAAAATGCAACATTAACTTTTTCCGGTTTGCTTTTTATGATCTTCCAATCTCGGGGTCAAGCAGCAATTCTTTCGAATCTTGCCCCCGCATAATTAGCTCGCTGAAACACTAAACAAACCATCAAAAGGTCCAACACAATAACTAAGGATCTAAATAAATAAAATAAAATAAAAACAAAAACAACTAAGAATTAACTCATTGCCTTATCAATAATGAAATCAACAATCCCCAGCAACGGCGCCAAAAACTTGTTAAGACTTTGGCAAGTGTACCAAATGTCGCAAGTAATATAATTTTACGGTAAGTACCGATCGTATCCACAGGGATTGTGATTCATTATCAATAGGCAAGTTGTTAATTCTAAGTCGTGATACTTGTGATAGAATTGGTTTATTGTAACAACGGAATAGAAAGTGCAATAACATAAAATAAGATAGAAGCGAATTGGGATTAACTCATCTCCCCTCTACTCTTATATGACCTTCAGCCACTCTCAAAGCAATTATCCAAATTATCCGATTCAATTCACAAAATTAGGCTAAGGACAATCCCTTGCCTCAAAACCCCTTTTACCTAAAGAGATACCCTAATTCCTTAGGTGATTCATGCCAATAGGTAAAGCAATAAACTCAAGAATTAAAGAATTCACTCACACAAATCCTCACTCCTACGATCATCAATGGCGACCGAATGAAATAAGAATTCACGAAACCCAATTACATATTCTTATGATAATTCAAGTCGTGACCTAAGCCCCAATTTCCAGCAAACAAACCCACATTCCTATGGTGATCATAAACCTAGATCGATACAAATATCATGTGTACTTGTAAAGCATTAAGAACATAAGGCATAGACAATGGATAAAGTGAATAAAAACTTGACTTGACCATAACAAAGCATTCATACAAGAGTTTTAGGAAGAGTCATCTCTCCCAAATCAAAACTATCTAATTACATGGCATAAAAGGGATAAGATTAAAGAGTAGAAGAGGATTACATAGAGATGGATCCATGAGAGCCTTCAAACCCTTGTTCCCAAGGTGTTGGGAAGGCCCCAAAATCACCCCCAGCTGCTGCTCCAAACCCTAGAACCGATCCCCAACCGAAGAGAGCACAGAAAACGCAAAAACTGATCTTTTAACCCAGCCTTCGGCCAACCATCGCGACGCGATGCGTGGCTGGTCGCGACGCGATATAAGGCAGAATTGCTTGATTGCGGCGCGATCGTTCTTGGCTCCTGGTGCGAAAGTTGTCTGATCTTTTTCCTTCCTTCTTTTCTTCGTTTCGTCACTAGGCAAGTGTCTGGTTCGCTAGTAGACGCCACGTCAAATTGAAGGTTTTCCATGCATTTTGTTACAACTCCACACTTATTACATAAAACTAAAATTATGCTAAAACCCTTAGCAATTGGCTGAATCAAACAATAAACCATCGACATTTTTGGTTGCAAACTGAATGAAAATCATCATATAATAATGACTCAACAGCTATATGTATCCAAATCAAACTCTAACAACTTACAGTATTACATTCTATCCAAAATAAAAAAAACGGGAGACATAACGGCACCACTCCCCCCTAAGCTCAAGTAGCTGCTCATCAGAGTATGTCCTCACCCGACAATCAGGAAAATACTGAAATTATATAAATAAATAAAATTAGAATTGAAATGGTTAAATGGAATTAACTATTATATGAAAATCAAAAAGAATTCTAAGTAGATACCTGTTGGCGCACATCTCTCAGTACTATTACCCATATTTGAAGATTCACCTCTTTCCTCACCATGCATTGTCCAACAAGTGTAACTTTGATCAATTCCGTAACCCTTTAAATGTCCTGCCAACTCCTCTGCATTAACTGATTTTACATAACAACAACTTAAACAAGGACATTTGATATTACTAGAAGTCCCTAAACGTTCAACAACACAGTTCAAAAAATAATCCACTCCAGCGACCTATTCCTTGGACAGACGATTGGCAGACATCCACTTTCTATCCATAATTTCCCAATATTTATAATAAAATCCTGGTAAGAGAATTTAAACCTATTACAGATGAAAAACACACAACGTACAAATTTTTGAACCTAAGACATTCAACTATTTTCAACTAAAGAAATCAAACACTTTGATGTCTTTCATATTGCCATTCTTCATATAATAAATACAAGAAAACAACAAAAGTACCTGAACAAGTGGAAGCAACAATGAACTCGAACGAAGTAGAACGAACACTCGAACCATGACGAACTTGAACAATGAACGCGAAGCTCCGGCAAAACAAACTCACAAAACCTAACAAACAATTCGCATATTCGATTTAGGCATATTCGATTTTACTTTGCTAGTTTCATTTACCACACATATACAATTTAACATGTTCAAACACAACATAAACTTGAAACTCAACATGCATCCATATCAAATAACTAATTTCAATCATCCATTTACAACATCCAAGTGGTATTTTGAATAACTAATTCCCAAATCAAATAACTAATTTCCATATCAAATAACTAAGTCAATTATTTACAACATTCACATTCTATTGAAATTATGAACACTAAGTAGTATTTTGAAAAACTAATATCCATAACAAAATAACTAATTTCCATATCAAATAACTAAGTCAATTATTTACAATATTGATATGCATGCATCCAAATTTCTACAACACACAACAAAGCAACCACATAAACATAATATCACAAACTAAGTAAAATAATTAAAATTGGTCTTCTTTGAGTTAAAAACACAAACACTTTAAATGCAAAACCAAAAAAACAACACGCAACCAAACAACCACATGATATACACAATATCACAATATCATAAACAAAGCAATATAAAGAAAATGAGCTTCTTTGAGTCAAAAACACAAACATTTTAAATGCAAAAATAAGAAAATGGGTTTATGAGTTACCTCAAAGATGCTTGGCAAGCCAAAATGAAATGCGTTAATGTGGAAACCCAAACCAAAACGAAATGGTTGAGAGAGAGAGAGAAACGAAAATGGTGAGGAAAAATGGGAGAAACGAAAATGGTTAAGAGAGTGAGGGAGCTTGGTGAGTGTGAGTGAGAGAGCTTGGTCAGTGTGTGAGTGAGAGTCGTGAGAGTGAGAGGGAATGTGAGGAAAATGAACGTTGGATGCGAGGGAAAGAAAAAAATTAATATCAATAGGCAGCGCTTGCCATAAAAAGCGCTGCCCATCGCCCATGTTCGTGATCTAATAATCAGCGCTTGATAAAAAGCGCTGCCCATTGCCAATTTTCGTCCTCCTATAGGCAGCGTTTGGAAGGAAGCGCTGCCCATTGTCCATTTTCGATCTCCTATGGCCAGCACTTTTAAGAGAAGCGCCGCTCATTCCCCTGCGCGTTTTAAGCTTATCCAGCGCTTTAATCAAAAGCGCTGCCCCATAAGGCGCCATTTTTTTAAAGTTCTGGCGTAGTGATATCTTCTTGTTGTCTATACATTGTATCACCTCCCACACTTGTTTAACCTCCGTACAACTTTGCTTTACTTAAATATTAATATATATTTGAAGCCTATATAAAGGCATGAAATCAGCTCATCACTCGACATTCCTTTCCATTTCTCCCGTTACTATGTGTAAAGGATGTCTTGACTCCATTCTTTTTTGTACCACACTTGATGCATCACCATTTTCCTTCTAGCTCGTTTTTCACCTCAACATCATAATTCATAGCACCATGTGTTTTTAAATTCTCCAAGCCTCGTTTGATAACAAAATACCCATTTAGTCCTTCATTCAAAAACCATCAACATCAAACCGAAGTGTTCGTAGTTTTGTATTAGTGTTCGAGCACGTACATGTCGGCATTACCAGAACAAGTATTTCGTTCGTGCTGTTTTTCAGGTGGGGGCAAATACCGTATTCGTCGGGACGATTAGCGTAACGTTTAATTTAAAAATGCGTAGAGTGACCCAAGCTCTACTAGAGTTAAAGAGTCAGCGATACCTAAAGATCATTTGACTACTCCTCGAAGTTGAGGTTAAGTGAAGTGAAGTTTAGGCCGTCGAGGACCGGTTAACGCATAGGAAAATTTTATATTGTTATTTGAATGTTTGTGTGATTGATTGAGATATTTCTAGTAAGATTAATTGTGTTGCCTTTTGACTTGTTTGATTGGTTTAAGTGCCGTAAAATATTCCTATGTCTTATATGATTATTTGTTGAATTACTTAAATGTCTTATTTATTTATTTGTCTATATTGAAAGCATGATTTTGTAAAAAAATGACAAGACTCGAATTATGAAGAAAATAAACTTAGGATGTACATAAAGAATTTAAGTGTGGAAAGTGAATTAAGACTATAAAGATATAAAGTGGAATGAGTATTTAACTGTTGTGCAAGAGATAGTACAATGTACTGATCAACAAAATGAGTAAGGCATACGGGTTAATAAGCAAACGGAATCATATAGACTGCATGTGTTGTAAGTCCACAACCGTGTGGTATGAGACACACGAGGTCAAGTACCGGGTCAGGTCCTTAGTAGGACATATTTATATTTATCGGCCGGATGAGGTAATGTTAGGTTTAGATTACTCTGATCAGTTTTTGGCAGGGAACGACTTATTACACTCAGACTCCATTGTGATAGCCGGGCGACGTCGCCAAAGCATAGTAGGAACGTTAGTGACATCAGGATATGGCTAGAGTCAGCATATAGTATTGACATATACTCATATATAGAATCTGAAAAATAAGATATTAATAAAGGATAGAAGATAAGAAATAATTTAATTTGATGTGCTTGTGATATGTTTAAATTGAACTTTACCTTATCTTCCCATTTTTCTGACTTGTACATGTATCTTAGCTCTACGTTTTTTTCTTTTCTATATTTGTTGTATTGCTTAAATCCAGTTGAAGAGCCACTTGTAGCAAAGGGACCCACTATGGACGTCGAAGGCACCGAGAATACCAATGCAATATGATGAAAAAGTCAGGTGTCTCAATTAAGAGAACATGGGTTTTGTTTAGCCAGTGTGCCAGTCTTATGAGTCTCGTTATATCAGTTATTTAACTATCTTTGTTTTATGTTTTTATGTTCCGTTGATTTGTAATACTCTGATATATGTTTGAGTGGCTTTAGTATTGCCATAGAGTTTGTAAAACTATTGAAATTATGTCTTTATCTAGGTGATGTATGTTCAGTTATTTAATCATGTAAAGTTTTAAATTTTATCAGTTTTTGAGATTAAGAGACTAAATGTAAAGGGTTACTATGATGAGGACGGGGTTCGTCTTACATCTCATTACTTCTGGGGTAGAAGATGGACACCACCACCATACAGAGTCGAACATCATAAGGACCTTTAGCTAGTATAAATAATGTATCCTATTATTATAGGCTAAATAGCACTTTTGGTCCTTCATCTTTGCTCCAGATTTCACTTTGGTCATTTATCTTTTTTTTGGTCCGTTTTGATCCTTTATCTTTCATTTTCGTTTCACTTTCGTCCTTTATCTTTTTTTATCCGTTTTGGTCCTTTATCTTTCATTTCGTTTCATTTTGGTCCCTCACGTTATTATTTAATTCAATTAAAACATTAAAACAATTAAAACAAAATTATTTTAAAACAATTAAAACAAAAATTTGGTCCCCCACCGTGAACCCCTCTCCCCCCCCACCGTGAACCCCTCCCCCCCCCACCGTGAACCCCTCCCCCCTCACCCATCCTCTCCCCCCCCCCCCCCACAGAACCACTGAAACGACGAGGACGGAACGGCGAACAACGACGCGAAGAGAACGGCAACGACGCAACCCAAATCAGATCGTCGCAACCCAGACCTTACACCCTTCGCAACCCAGATCAGACCGTCGCAAACCCAGATCAGATCGTCACAAACCCAGATCCAAAACCACGGACCCGCGAACCACCAAAACGCGCGCAGAACAAGAGACGACGACCAAAAAAGAAACGCTGCAAATCGCAAACAGTGAGAACAATGCACGGAGGAGGCGCACGCAGAACCAGCGAACCGCGAACAGTGAGAACCAGCGAACCGCGAACAGTGAGAACGACGCACGGAGGATGACGAAGGAGGCGCACGGAGGACGGCGAAGGAGAGGGGGGAGGGGTTCACGGTGAGGGGGGGGGGAGAGGGGTTCACGGTGGGGGACCAAATTTTTGTTTTAATTGTTTTAAAATAATTTTGTTTTAATTGAATTAATTGTTTTAATATTTTAATTGAATTAAATAATAACGCGAGGGACCAAAATAAAACGAAATGAAAGATAAAGGACCAAAACGGATCAAAAAAAAGATAAATGACCAAAGTGAAACGAAAATGAAAGATAAAGGACCAAAACGGACCAAAAAAAAGATAAAGGACCAAAGTGAAATCTGGAGCAAAGATAAAAGACCAAAAGTGCTATTTAGCCTATTATTATATCAAAGATTAATTTCCTCATACTTCTTTTTGATTAACCAAAAAAAATGTATGAGAGGTTAATCAAAAAGGTCTGGGCCTATGAAGCCCCGATACTTCAAAAATGGAGACGTACCCGTGTCGGATACGTATCCGATACCGATACGCACCCGATACTTCCCGATAGTACCCAAAGAGTATCTAATAATATTTTATTTTTTTAAAAAAATATTTGACTCGATACTTTTCAGATACATCTTTAATACTTCTTACCAACTAAGGATACTTCTCAGATACTTTTTCGATACCTCTTACCAACTAAGCACATGATTGTCACTCATATATGATACACTTTAATACCTCAATAACTAAAAGACAAAATTCTATGTTTTTTCGTAATACAATAATAGAAGAAATAATACATTGTGATATGAGTGGGATAAATATACGTAACTATCTCTACTTGATAAGATCACAAGTATTTATTTCTACAATGTGATGAATATATATTGACTAATGATATGCTTATGTTTTATTGACCAACTACATACTAATATGAATATCTTAGTCTATAAAAAGTCATCTATTTCTGCCACTGACTATTCGTATTATACGATTTCGGGTGGTCTCAGTTACTTGTCCACCATTACTTTTTATGACTAGTCACTCATACATAGGTGTGTCGGTTGTCCTCTTCCTTTTATCAATATATTTTGTGTGATTTTTTTTTTATCTATTTGGGCAGTTTTTTTTCATATCTATAAAATGCAATATTTCAGTTTTTCATCTTTGTTTTTTTCTATTTGTGTTTCTATTCTATTTTATTTTTTCTGTTATGTTTTTATATATTTAAATTTTAATTTAATTTTTTATTAAAGTATCCCAGTCGTGTTGTGTCTTAATTTTCAAAATTTTCCCGTATCCTCGTATCCGTATCGTGTCGTATCCCGTATCGTATCCGGTATCCAGGCTTCATAGGTCTGGGCATACTTGAACTTGAAAGGTCTGGGTTAATAAAGTTATCATCTTAAGAGAATAAATGATAAATGATATTATTACTTTATTTTTTTTGTCAAAAGAAAATGTTATTATTTTTTCATATGCGTCGTTTTCTCACACTTAAGACACCCAAGTATTCTATCACCAACTACTACAACAAAAGTCTTTACTTCCCACGAAAAAGAAAACGAATAGAACGAGGGCGGAACCGTTTCCCATGTAGTTGCAGCAATGGCAGAGAACAACCACAAGGAAATCCAAATCCGAGCCCTAACCGGTGAATCCATCACTCTTCGCATCTCTCCAACCGCAACCGTCCAACACCTCAAGCTTCTCCTCAACCGCTCTTTCCCTCCCGCCACCAACTCCTCCAATTTCCACCTCTTTTTCAAGGTTCCTCTCTCACTTTCTCTCTCTTCATTGTTACTCTTCTACTTCAACTTCAATAGTAGTTTGCAACCTAATACTCTTAGACTCTTATAGAATCAATGAAATTTCACTTCAAATGCGATAATAACACGAAACACTCACGCATTTCTTGTTTCAGGGTGAAAAATTGAAATTACAAACTCAAATTGATTCCTATCACTTCCAAAACGGCGAGTTTCTCGTTTTGGTTCCCTTCGCGAAAAAGGAACCAACTCGAACCGAGGAACAAGACTCTTCAAATGTTGCTCCCAGTTCTTCAACCTCTTATCTCGCTGATTCAACATGGTCTAATATAATGGAAGATTTATCGCATTTACGCAAAACCACTGAAGAAACTAGCGACAATGCATCTAATTTCGAATTAAGAAAAGAGAAATTGGCAGAGAAGAAGCAGATAGAGCTTCCGTATCATCAGATATTGAATACATTGGATTGTAACAGTGATTGTGCTCTTGGAGAGCATAATTGTGAGGTTTTTTCAAAGATTTTGGAGTCGGTGAATTGTTTATCTCATTTGCCTCTTGGACAATGCAAGTTGTTCAGGAGAGCATGTTTGAAGGGAGTTTGTGGTATTGATGGTGGCGGAGTTACTTGCTTGTGTCCACCGTGGTTGAAGATAGTTGTGAAGGCATTTGCTTTTATTAATATTTTTTCGGCATTTCTTCATTTGCAACATTGGAACTTAACCACTTGTTTACTTGAAGAAGCACTTGGTCAGTTTGCAAAGTTTGGAGTCAAACTTGGCTTGCATGACATGAAGCATCTTTCCCTTCTTTGTCCAAATGTAAATGAATTGATTTTATTTTTGTGTTTCATTTTTTTCATGAAGATTTATTTCTTTCATTTGATTTTAAAGGTGGTATTTTATACATTCTTATTAACCTTGTGATTTATGTTGGGAAATGGGTTCTTAAACTTTAGGGCAGGAAAATCACGGCGACTTTAGTGTATTTATAAGAGAGAAAAAATAGCTTAGATGAAAGAGAGTGTAATAGAAGAGAGAGATAAAGAGAAAGTCACCGTGGCTTTCCTGCTAAAGTTAGAGAATCCGTGTCTTGTATGTTGTGATTTGTGGTGTGTGTGCCTATCATGAACTAAAGGTAGGGGTGTAGGAGTATTAACGATTGTTCTGTGAAATAATTGGCATTCCCTATTGATCGCCTTCTTTTTTCATCGTTGTCAAGTCTGGAACGGTGAAACATTTTGAGGATTGAATAATGTCCTCTTATTTCTGGATTGAATTCCTTGCAGCTAGTATGTTTTGTGGATGACATAGAGAAGGCAGGTTTTGGTGATGTCATTGTTGTTGTTAATCATTCAACTAGCGCCAAAGATCAAATTGAAGATCATCCTAAAGGAGGTATGTAGAAGATATGCATTGTCTCTCTTTTTTTTTTTTTTAAATAGAAGATATGTATTGTTGTTCTGCAAAGTGATATTTTTTGCCACGGGAATCATTTCTCTATTTTGCTTGACATGTCTTGTATAGCTCGCAAGTGGTTGCATGTTTCAAAGATTGTCAGTACATTGAAGAGAAGGGATAGTTCCTTCCGAAAAAATCTGGGACGGGCTTTTGAGCAGCTGCCGGTACCTTCTTTTTTTAACATTAACCAGCATGAATGATCCAATGTGGACTCATTTATATTGACAGCAAGTTTGCATTTGGCCTTATTGTAGAATATACTTATTTACACCTGAACTGAATTTTGAGCTTACAATTAAGTTTGATAGAATTTGCATCATGGCCAATTCATCTATATACCTGAACTTCGATTGATATTTTACTTAATATTATAAAGTTGTTTTTCCATGCACTTTATAGGATGACTAGTTCTTAACTAGCAACTACGACCATTATAATTATTTTGGGAATAGCAAATGGTCAGCAAAAATAGTTGACAAGAAGTTGGTCATCTTTCTCAAGCAATATGGTAAAAGAATGAGAGTCTTTCATTTTGTTCTAATTAAACAAGTTTCAAATCCCAGGGAGAAAGTCAAGTATTTATAAACATTTATCACTATAAATTTACAATTTTCACTAGCAAAGAACTGGCTTTGTATAATTGAGCATTAGGATTCATCAGTATGGTGGTTGATTCATTTAACTCCAGTTATTGGGTGGACATAGAACATTTTTGCTGGAGGAACTGATGCAGTAAAAGATTGCAACTAAGTGATAGAATTCAGGAAGAAGTAGGATAGATTAAAGTGGTCTGATAAATAGGGAGAGGTTGGGTTTAAAACCACTTGTAGCTGAAATTGTAATATGGCAGCTAAAAGATGGCAAATACAAGCCCCTAGGATTGTTTATACTAGGTTTACAAGCATCCACTAAACTTAGATCCATATTAAAAAGTCACATGCTAGACGTGTGAGTGTGACCACTTTATCATACAAAAGCATGTTCAAGTCAAATATAACAGTCTAAAATAAAAACCATAAAAACAGAACATTAGATAAACTGATTTGTGTCATTAATATTTGTGATGTTGATTATGTGCATTCATCTTATTTGCAGTTTGAAATTGGAGATGAGATGAACGTGAGGATCTCCTTGGAAGAACTGCTTGCAGCAGTCAAGGACCGTGAATTTACTGTAAAAGAAAACAAATCAAAACGTGTGAAGAGAAGCTCAACCGCCTCAAGACCTGACATGACCCACATTGGGTGTAATGTGTGTATTTATCTTGTGACATACTCATTCTTAATTTTTACTCTTTGGTATAGAATCAAATTATGAAAATTTATCACATTATAGAACAAAAAGATAGAAAGCATTCAAGGAAAATAAAATGTTGGTTTTTATATTTTAAAGAAATCCATACTAATTCAAAGGTTTAATTACAATTTTTTTTGTCACTTGCATTAATGCTATGATATTGCATTTACAATCCTTTTTTTATTATTAAATACATTTTATATCATAAAGATCAGCCATCCAAAACCAAATAAAATGGCTAGGGTAAGAATTCAAAATTTAAACCTCTTCTGTTCATATTGTATATATTAGTCAAATTTCTGAGATATTTTGTTGCTGTTTAAAGAGATGGTTGAAATATTATTGCATGTCAAAATATATCATTATGAAGCTAGTATTTGGACTATGAGAATTGAGAAAATTAAATCAGCTTTACTTTTTAGCTTCTTCTCGTTGTGCTGCTCAGCTTGCAGATACTTTTCTGCTCCAGCACACTGAGGTTTCAATTATACTGTTAGGATAGACTGTGCAGTATTATTTCATATCACTTCTTCTTGGCTTGGCAGGACACAAAGTCATTAATGGCTGTGGACATGGTTGAACATCTTAAGAAAGGAATTGGGTCTGAAGGACAGGTTTTTTCTTTTTTACTGTAATCAGTGTTTTGTGCTTTTGAAACTACACATGATTTGCTGGATTTGTTGGCTATAGTGTATTGTAAACTAGACACAGCCAATAGTGTTTATAATCAAACTCGATGTTCTTTTTTTTTTTCCACTCATGAAGATGTATCAATGCATGAATTTATTTGCTTAGTTCTACATTATGAATATGTGGTTTAATGCAGATTGTCCACATCGAAGACATATGTGCTAGAAAAGCGATTTACAGTGAGATCCCCGTTGAACTATCAGAGAAAATGAGATCTGCACTGGAATGTATTGGAGTTTCCAAATTGTACAGTCACCAGGTATGATGGAGTCTTTGTAGCTAATAGTTTCTCATTCTCAGAATAAAATATTTTCTGCTTCATTGTTTACATAGTCAGAGTCCATACAAGCCTCCCTTCAGGGGAAGAATGTTGTTGTTGCTACAATGACTTCGAGTGGCAAATCTCTTTGCTATAACCTGCCAGTTCTAGAAGAGTTGTGTAAGAATTCATCATCATGTGCTTTATACATATTTCCCACAAAGGTTTGTTTCAGTCTGTCATTTAATTTCTCATTCTGAATTCTAAATGCTTGGAGATAATCATTCTCTCTCCCCCTCCCCCACTCTTTTGGCATAGCGGTTGTTGTAACTAAATACCTAAATTATTTCATGCTGGCAGGCATTAGCTCAAGATCAACTTAGATCTTTGTTACACATGACAAAAGGATTTGATTTTGACTTAAATATTGGTATATATGATGGTGACACTTCTCATAGTGAGAGGATATGGCTACGTGATAATTCTAGACTGGTAATCTAATAACTAATTGCTCCTTTAGGCTTGACAGATTATGGTGAAATATGTTTCATTTTATATTATACCACAGCTGATAACATTTTTATATTATGTTGTAGTTGATCACAAATCCAGATATGCTACACATATCAATCTTGCCTCACCATAGGCAGTTCAGTCGGATTTTATTGAGTCTAAGGTATTCACATGGAATATTCAATCAAATTATCAATACCATATTTGTTTGGTATTTATATGGGGTAAAACTTAATCAATTGTTATTGAGGAGAGGTTTACTCTATGTTAACCAATTAGGTTTGTCGTAGTTGATGAAACTCATACTTATAAGGGAGCATTTGGATGTCATACTGCCTTTATATTAAGGAGGCTCAAGCGACTCTGCTCACATGGTTTGTCGCATTTCAGGATGTGTTTTCATATATACTGTTTGATTTAAATTTTAAATGGAAATGTGACCTCAATTTGTTTCCATTCCACTTGCAGTATACGGAGTGGTTCCTTCTTTTATTTTCTCTACTGCAACTTCTGCGAATCCTCGCGAGCATTCTATGGTAAATATTTCTCTGAAACAGTAACTTTTTTATACACTTAGGGTCTGTTTGTGAGAAATTTTTGAGGGTTTTTGAAGGGGGGGGGGGGGGTTGGGGGTTAAGTTACATTTCAATGACACTTCATTAATTTTTAGAAACATTTTATAGCTTTCGTAATTTAGAAATGAAAAATAAGCCCTCCCCTCTCCTTCATATACATGCTGTTAGTCACTGATGTATATGACCTTTAATGCATACTCTTGAATCTGAGTAATTCTCACTCGCTGATAACAAGTTTGTTCACATATTTGTATACATGAGAGGTATAATCTGATGCAAACCAGAAAATTCACAGGACAATAACTATGGCAGAATTATGATGGAGAGAATTGGGAAAGAAATGCGATTGTATTGATAGGAATAATACAGAATACAAATCAACCTAACCAAGAGCAGGTAACTACTTCTGGCCATGAACTTCCAATAACTACCCAACATAACTTCCTAAAAGACAAACAACATATTTATAGTCAAATCCACACCAAGCCAAATAACTAACTATTCAAATATAAACTAACACCAATAACTGCCAATAACCACCTATTAAATATTATATTATTTGTTCTTATTTCTCCTTTCATAAACCCTCCAAATGACGGGTTTACCCATTTGGCTCTTAATATCAATGTGTGCGCTATCATTGCCCTCTCCATGAGAACCAGCCTTGTCCTCAAGGCTGAAAGTAGGAAATTGCGCAGCAACGAAGTCCTTGTCTTCCCAGGTAGCTTCCTCAATTGGTTTGTGACGCCAATGTATAAGAACTTGAGGAATAGTCTCACCACTTCGGTCTATCATCCGGTGAGCTAATGCAGCCTATGGTTCCCATACAGATTCTTTAGCAACCTCCAAACTAGCAGGGAGTACCGGGTGGAGAGCAGTATCACCCACAACCTTTTTTAGCAAAGAAACATGGAAAACAGGGTGTATGCGAGATGTGGGAGGCAACTCCAACCTGTAAGCAACAGCACGAACACGCTCTAACACTTTAAACGGGCCAAAATACCTTGGAGACAACTTAGGACAGATTCTGGCCGCCACAGATTGTTGCACATGAGGTCTCAATTTTAAGAATACCCATTCACCAACTTCAAAAGAGCGTTCCTTACGATGTTTATCTGCCTGCGTTTTCATTCTATCACAGGCACGGGTCAAATGACGCTTCAGTTGTCTTAGGCATTCATCACGGTAAGCCAAATCCCTTTGCACTGCTTCTACCTTAACCTCACCAGGCAGGTAACTAGTAAGCACTGGAGGAGGACACCCATAGACCACCTCAAATGGTGTAACATCCCAAACTTAATATCGACGATTAAGCTCGGAATATCACTTAATAGCATAATCAGAGTTGCACTTTACGGATAATCACGGGAATGAATAAAAATTCAAACCGAATGACTGAATAAAATAAATATAATACATAAATAGTAGAAAGTAGTATCATAGGTAATATAAATAAACATGAGAGGTACATAGGAGTTTGAAAATGAATTTATAAGTCTCAGTCGTACAACAACCCATCATCCAGTGCAAAATCCTATAAACTCGATACATAACTAATGCATAGTCATATCATGAAACTAAAGATAGCTACTAGGGGCATAGCCCGACTCAAAACATCATGCATTCTCTTCAAGAAACCCTAAACAGCTGTCCTTTCCTTTCCTCTGAGCATCTGAAACACCTACCTGCTTATCTGAAAACATCAACAATGAGTTGGGTGAGATTACTATCTCAGTGAGTCCTCACGTGACACCTTACCATAATATACACCATAATATACTCTCGATAGTTCATTATTAATTAATTAGCCAAGGAACGCATCCCCATCTGAATTGTGGACTTACACACATCAGATGCCCCCTGATTTAGGGAACCACCCCGCAATATTTTGATTGCGGGAAAACCTCAAGGCCTTAGAGGAGTTCATGACACTCCCCTAAGTACGTTCCACCATTCTTTAATTCATCTTTATAGGTGCACTTATATACGTGCTATAATAGTGACCTCACACGAACCTCAAAAATATATAAATCCAGTCCACATAAAATTTCAGCACATTAACATAAACTTCAGCAATTTATTTAACCTATCAAACTATATCGGAAATTGGCAAACGACCCCTCTACGGAAAGCTTGTGAAGTCTAGTTTTCAAGGAAACAGGAATCATGTAAAAAGGAGTTCATTTGCAAACGATATGCTCAAAATACCGAACACATGTCCAATTTGTTTTCCAGAATTTTTCCTGAGCTTGTGATACTCATATCTTGAGCTACACATATCCAAATGCAACCAAACCAAAGCTAAAATGACCAGCATCAAGTCTAATTTTCAGAAAGGTAAGTTATAAAATTTTTGGATACCTAGATCATTCCCAGTTTCCCAGAAACCGTAGCTATACCCAGTTTTATTCCAGAATTCTACTCTAACTTGTGATGCTCATATCTTGAGCTACACAAGTCCAACTGCAACCAAACCAAAGCCAAAATGACCAGCATTAACTCTAGTTTCTAACAGAATAGGCCCCAAATTTTTTGGATTAACAGAACATTCCCAGTTTCAAAAAGATTGCACCTATGTCCAGAGTGTCTACACAACGATTTTGCTAATAAAATGGCTCCAAATAGCACCAAGTTTCATACCAGCAAACACAACAACAACACAAACAGAATCAAACACATTTTTAGTAGTAAATTTATTCTTTAATTCATTTTTATAGGTGCACTTATATACGTGCTATAATAGTGACCTCACTAAACTCAAAAATATATAAATCCAGTCCACATAAAATTTCAGCACATTAACATAAACTTCAACAATTTATTTAACCTATCAAACGATATCGGAAATTGGCAAACGACCCCTCTACGGAAAGCTTGTGAAGTCTAGTTTTCAAGGAAACAGGAATCATGTAAAAAGGAGTTCATTGCAAACGATATACTCAAATTACCGAACCCACGTCCAGTTTGTTTTCCAGAATTTTTCCTGAGCTTGTGATACTCATATCTTGAGCTACACATATCCAAATGCAACCAAACCAAAGCTAAAATGACCAGCATCAAGTCTAATTTTCAGAAAGGTAAGTTATAAATTTTTTGGATACCTAGATCATTCCCAGTTTCCCAGAAACCGTAGCTATACCCAGTTTTACTCCAGAATTCTACTCTAACTTGTGATGCTCATATCTTGAGCTACACAAGTCCAACTGCAACCAAACCAAAGCCAAAATGACCAGCATTAAGTCTAGTTTCTAACAGAATAGGCCCCAAATTTTTTGGATTAACAGAACATTCCCAGTTTAAAAAAGATTGCACCTATGTCCAGAATGTCTACACAATGATTTTGCTAATAAAATGGCTCCAAATAGCACCAAGTTTCATACCAGCAAACACAACAACACAAACATAATCAAACACATTTTTAGGAGTAAATTTAAGGACAAATGGAAGAACTCACCGGAATTGAAGCCTAGTTCGAAATTCTCCGAATTTCACCGAAAAACCGCAAAACCGCAACTCAAAACAACAACAAAACACCTCCCACGAATTTCCAGCAGTACCCACAACTCCCAAACACTCCAAATGGAACTTCCTGATGCAATTAAACCCCAAAACAAGCTCCTTTGATACTAGATTCAAGGAAGAACAAGAAAACTCAGTTTTTCTACCCAAAAACCCATTTTTTGCGAAAATGAGGGAGAAAGGGGAAGTTGATTTCTAGGTTACCTTTTGGGATGATCTTTAGCTCGAATTGAAGAGGAGATGAAGGTTGTTTGATTGCATTAAAAATCTAGATCATCAAATGGAAGAAGGGTGAAGTGTGCTCCAATTTTTCTTCCTCACCCACGCCTCCCCTCTTCTTTTCTTTCCCTGTTCATGCTCTCTCTCAGCTGATGGAAGACCTAGATTTTGTTATGTTTTTGGTGGTGAGTGGCCTTATATAGGCCACTTAAGTGAAGGGCAATTTGGTCATTTCGCTCCTAAACTCACTAAAACTCAACTTAACACAATTCTACCCCCAAAAAAACCCATAAAACATATTTAATAAAACATTTCTAAACACCAAATAAAATAATTTAGCTACTAAACATAATCATATTCATTAAATTAATTAAAACAGCATTGAGCAAACATGTCATTTAAGGCGGACGTTACAAATGGGGTTGTACCCGTGGAAGCATGGAAAGTCGTGTTGTACCAGTATTCTGCCCAGGGAATCCACACGGCCCAAGTCTTGGGCTGATCAGCAATGAAACATCGAAGAAAAGTCTCCAAACAACGATTAACAACCTCTGTCTGACCATCCGTCTGAGGGTGATATGCAGTACCCATTTTCAAGTGCGTACCTTGCTGTTTGAACAACTCCTGCCAAAAATTGCTTACAAATATAGGGTCTCTGTCACTAACAATTGATTCTGGAATGCCATGGAGTCGGACTACTTCCTTGGTGAACGTTTCAGCCACAGACCTTGCTGAGTAGGGACGCTTAAGAGGAATGAAGTGGCTGTATTTGGACAATCTATCGACCACCACAAAGTTAGCTTCAAATCCTTTTGACTTGGGTAGACCGGTAATGAAATCCATAGAAAGTTCTGCCCAAATTTGACTTGGCACTGGAAGTGGTCGGAGCAGACCACCAGGAGCTGAAGCAGCATACTTGTTGCATTGACACACTGTACAATTTTGCACAAATTCCTGTATATCCTTCTTCATACCCATCCAATAAAGATTAGCAGCCAAACGGCGGTAAGTACGATAGAAAGCAGAGTGTCCACCTTGTGGAGTACTGTGAAACTCTTTGAGAATAGTAGGAATTAAGGCGGATGTTGTTGTCATGACCAATCTGCCCTTATACAAGAGAACCCCATTCCTAATTGCAAACCCAGTTTTTGTTGTTTCTCTTTGCTGTAATGATGAAATAATTGCCTGTAGAGATGGATCCTGTTGCACTTCTGCAAGAACAGCCCTGTAATCTAACCATTCAGGATGATAAATCATAGTATTCAATCCTAACCTGTCATCTGAGCTTCCTAAGGCAGCAGTGGTGTTGCTGGTTGTGACATCAAACTGGCGAGACAAAGCATCGGCACCTTTGTTTTCCAGTCCAGGTTTGTAAACTATGTCAAACTGATAACCCAAAAGCTTAGCAACACAATTCTGCTGGTCCATTGTAGTAACACGCTGCATTAATTGTTTAAGACTCTTTTGATCGGTGCAAACTGTGAACCTGCTCCCCAAAAGGTAAGGACGCCAGTGCTGAGTTGCTAGGGCCACTGCCATTAACTCTTTCTCATAGGCAGATTTGTTCAAATTCCTGTCACTAAGACCCTTGCTAAAGAACGCAATAGGTTTCTTGTCTTGAATCAAGATTGCACCCAACCCATTACCAAAAGCATCACTTTCAATGAAAAACTCCTTGGTGAAGTTTGGTAAGGCTAGAACTGGGGCTGATGTGACCTTCTGCTTAAGTTCCCCAAAAGCTGCTTGCTCTTTTCCTCCCCACTTGAAGCCATCTTTCTTTGTCAAATCTGTAAGAGGTCTTGCAATTTGAAACAGAGTCCTTTTTGACACCTTTCAGCAATTTCCTGCGAAGAGAGATTCCTCACAGGTCTGTCACGCCAAGCAGCAGTAGTTACAGCGTGCGTCTTCTCAACTGCAGACCCACCCCGCGTTGAAACTGGCTGTTTTCCCCCTGGATTGCGTTCACGCATCTCAGAATTGGAGTGTACATGGACCCAATCACGTTGAATGCCCCTATAACCACCACCAAAAGCGACTTCCAGCATAAACGGGTCCATGCTATCCTTCCTTCTTCTTTCTCTCTCTCAATGGCCCTCGCCACATTCATGAGTTTGGGTCGTGATACCGAACCCATTGCAATCAGACTTTGCACTTTCCCCCTAATGCTCTCCTTCAACCCATGAACAAAATAACCAATATATTGATCATTTGGAAAACGAGGAATCTGAGAGATTAACCTTTCAAAATCTTCAATGTATTCTTCAACCGTTTCCTCTTGTTGGAGAGCAGATAATTGTTCAAAGACATTTCCATCACTAACTCCCCCATACCTCTCCAATAGCGCATCTTTCAACGCTTCCAATGACAAGTTTTCATTTTCTTCCATCAATCCCTTAAAGAAGTGAATTGTGGCCCCATCCATACATAATTGTGCCAAATTGACTTTGATTTCCGGACGAGTGTCTTGCACACGAAAATAAACTTCTGCCCTAGCAATCCATCCAGCGGGATCATCTCCATTGAACATGGGCAATTCTACTTTTTTTACAAATAAACGAAATTCATCAAGCGCATCACCATGCAATTCAGAATTTTTCTGTTAAGTACTTACAGACTCATTATTGTGTGATGGTTCTGCAGCATTCTTCCCCTTACTCAAACTAAGTAGAGAGATGATTTTCTCTTGATTCTCCTTATTCTGGTTCTGCATTTCCTTCAAGGAAACCTCTATGGTTGCGATTTTTTCTTCTAGTGCAGTAACCTTGGTCTCCATCTTCTTTGGTGGCATCCGGCAGGTCGGACCAATTTGATGCAAACCAGAAAGTTCACAGGACAATAACTATGGCAGAATTATGATGGAGAGAATTGGGAAAGAAATGCGATTGTATTGATAGGAATAATACAGAATACAAATCAAACTAACACCAAGCCAAATAATTAACTATTCAACTATAAACTAACACACCAATAACTGCCAATAACCACCTATTAAATATTATATTATTTGTTCTTATTTCTCCTTTCATAAACCCTCCAAATGACGGGTTTACCCCTTTGGCTCTTAATATCAATGTGTGCGCTATCATAATCTAAATGGGACTGCGATCTTATCATGATCCTATAATTATGGGATCAAATGCTCTATCCCTAATAATCAGGAAAGGATAATAGATAACGTATCTTTTAATATCTATCTCAACACTCCTCAAGGTGCTACATATACATCATAAGCATCCATCTTGTAACATATGTAAGTTATCTGAGGGTGCTGTAGATATTTAGTGAAGATATTTGCAAATTGATCCTTAGATTTGACAAAAAAAAGTTCTTTGGATTCCAGAAATAATATTTTCTCTAAGAAAATGACAATAGACTTCTATATGCTTTGTCTTTTCGTGTCTTGTTGTAAATAGGCGTGGATTTCATCCTAGAGTTGCCACACATGTTTGGATCAAATCACATGAGTTAACATTTTGCGTTTGATCATAGACTGAAGCCAAGAAAGGAGTATTTGATTTTATTGTTCCCAAGATTCATATTCTGGATTCACGTGATTTGTAAAGGAATCCTCAGCTGTCTTAAATTTTGGTGGAATATTTGAATTTAAAAGATAATGAAGAAGCTTGTGAGCCTTGATAGCAGGCTCCACCTGCTGTCGCCATAGCATGTACTTCTCGAAATCTAGTTTCTCCAAGATCACCGTGAAGGACGACAATGCAGAAGATGAAGTAGCAACGGAAAGCGATTACACAACCGCGTCGGAAGATTGTGGCACAGATCCATGAGAATTGCTATGAACTTCTGATACCATGTTAGAATTCTATATTTCTTGATTTAAACATAGAGGTGAATAGAGAGACTTTGTATTTTCTGAATGAGCAGCTATAGGTATATATAGTGCAGCATAATTGGCAGGAACGGGCTAACCAATTCTAACCAACTTACAGTTAGTCAGTTACAACAGTAGAACTAAATATAACTGAGTTTCTACTGAAGCTTATGGTGTACAGCCCACGAGCTCTTAGTAAACTACTACTCTAATATTCTCAGGGTCCTATCAGCGAGCATGTTTTAGGTTGTCTTTTTTATGATGATAAGTTGGCTTGGTAACCTTCTCAAAATTGCTATACTGCTGCACTAACCATGAATTTCTATGTCCCAGGAACTTGCAAATTTACCGACAGTGGAGTTATTTCAGAATGATGGAAGTCCATCTGCAAGAAAACTGTTCATTCTTTGGAATCCTACGTTGCGTCCAAAAGCTGTGAGTTGATGTTCTATTATTTTAGTTAAGTGCTGAAGCTCTTATATTTCTAATTGGACATATTTTAATAAACTAAATGATGTTGCTACTCAACTGCAGATGTTGAAGAAAGCTCGGTTTGCTACAGATAATGATGAGTTGGCAGATGGAAGTGCTAATTTTGTTCGTTCAAGGTGATCTAATCCCCATGAGTATGGGCTTCAACAATATATTGCAACTATTAATTTGATTTATGCGTGCTTATTTTGACTTGCTTGTTTTGGTCAACGAAAACGCAGTTCTTCGCTGATGTATTACTGGAAACTTTTCTTGAAGCATAAGCTAATATTAAACGGTGTAGTCAATATAGTGGCATAGTGGCCCCTGCTATCTACATAACATGTTTTAGCAAAGAGGTTTGGTCAAGCGGCTGGTAGTGTGACTGCCACAATGAGATAGCATGTCACCTTAGAATGGGATCGAAAATTCCATAAGAGCTCTTGAAATTTAAAGTTAGGTCATTTTGGGAGTTTTGCAATCACCTCGTGTCGAAGATAATTTTGTTGCGTGTAAAAGTGAGGAGCAAAATTTTTGTTACTAGATCAAGTGCAGGGATAGAATATTGAGCTATAATTCTTAATACATGCGATTCCACATGGCGAAATCAACTTCGTTCCAAATTGAAGTTTTTGTAAAATAGGGTCTATAAGTCTACTACCCCATCCAAATTTGTTAGACTTATTAGGCTTTGACATAGGAATTAAGAAAGAATTTAATTGATACGCACTGTTGGTGTAATTTTTTGTACACTCACAACCAATCACAATTCATGGTATGGGTGACATGCAAACTAGTTATGAGTAGACTCACTTCTTTTTAATGACCTAACAATTTGTAATTGGTTAATGATGTAAAACATTTACACTAGTAGTGCAAATAAATTAAATCCATTATGAAATGTCATTAATATTTTAGATTTCATAAAAGATATTATGTAAGTTCGTAATGTACCCTTTATATCTCATATTAATTAGATTTTTTTATCTCTAGTATATCTTTTATCTCTAATATTCGTGGTTAAGGTAACATACGGAAAAGGTATATAATGCTTTATGGTTTATTGATGTTGTAAAATGACAATCAGATGGGGCAGTTTTTGTGCGGCTAAAACGTCAAAACAAAATAGGACATGAGGTGGAGAGAGTATTTGTCACAATCAAGTAGAAACGAAACATTCCCTTTATTCCAGTCCTACGTAATCAGACTAAACACATAGATTAATTGTTATTTTGTCCATTAAAAGGTTCTATTTGGAGAAGTCATTGCATTATTGTTGGAAGGATAGCATATATCTATGACAAGGTTGATGGAACAACCGAACAAGCCTCTTTCGGATATTTAACTTCAAATTTAGGTAGTTGACTGTGAGAGTTCTGTATATTTTACGATGTCGTCCATATTAGATATTGTGCTCACCATCAAATCAACTTAACATGTGTAAAATTGAAAAAGTTGTTGATACTAAATATGTTTGGAAATTGTACACTATCTTCACCATTTGTAGTATTATTAAGTATCTGAAGTTTGAATGCCTTGTGCCCTGTTGTTATTTTTGCAGCCCAATAGTTGATGTTTCACGCCTTTTTGCAGAAATGGTTCAGCATGGTCTTCGCTGCATTGCATTTTGTAAATCACGGAAACTTTGTGAGCTTGTTTTGTCCTATACGTAAGTAAAATAATTTCATGAACTTGTGTAGTTTGGTGGAATAAATGTAGGGACAATATTATTTGCTTTTCCTAAACTCTTTGTTATCGGATAATCATTTTGGAATTCATATGGTTATTTAGTTGTTAAAAAAGGAAGATTCTTTTGCAATTGATTTATTGACACAGACGTGAGATTCTTCATGAGACAGCCCCGCATCTAGTGGATTCCATATGTGCATATCGTGGTGGCTACATTGCAGAGGTCAGTCATACTTTTCTCTTTATCTTTTCCGGTTACATAAACCGGCATTTAATGTGTGTGTGCGTATACAATCTGTCTTCATGTCTATCTATGAACTATGTTGTGTGCAATGTCATGTTCATGTTAATTCTCAATATTATTTTAATCGTGTGTAATTATAGACGAGCTAGGACTAGTTAAACCTAATGAGCTTGGCTAACGACCTATTACAATGAAGGATAATGATAACAAATTTATACTATTTACAACACTCCCCTGAAGTTGGTGAATGAATATCTATCATAACCAATTTGCAAGTAAGTTTATTGAGACATTCTGCTGGCAAGCCCTTTGTTAACACATCAGCCAATTGGAGTTAGTTAGTTTTAGTTGATCTGACCCGAACAGAATCTAACAATATGTAAGTGAGATCTAACTGACTTATTATCTTTTCGGTCAGTTAGTTACAAGAGTTAATAAGCTACGGGTAGTGCAGGGTAAGGGATCCTAGAACAGGTCCTCTAATAAAAAGTCATAGGTCCTCTAATAAAAAGTCATAGATCTTAGGCAAATCATACAAGTGAATGTCAACTACAGTCAAGGAAACAAACAAGTTTAAACCAACCTTGTTTTAAAATCATTATTTTATGTTGATAGTATTTTAATTTTTGTCTTCAATATATATTAGATTTTCATATAAAATTTCGGCTAAATAGCTGTTTTGGCCCTTTATCTTTGGGGTTGGTGTCACTTTGGCCCTTTATCTTTTTTTTTCTCGTTTTAGACCCTCATGTTTTTGTGTGTGTCATTTTGGCCCCTGCCGTTAGTTTTTTCTAACGGACGCCACGCTGGCAGTTAACTGCTGACGTGGCGCCTTATATGTCAGGGTTGACTTAGACCTGATTTGGTGATGTGGCACATAAGGGACCAAATTGAAACTTAAAAAGAACATGGGGGGCCAAATTGACACAAACAGAAAACATTCATCTTCTTCCTCCAAACACCACCTCCATCTTCATCTTCTCCGGCGACCCACCACCACCTTCGGTGAGCCTCCACCACCACAAACAGTGACATTGTCTCTCTCTCCCCCTCCCCCCTCTCTCTCTCCCTTCGTCATTGAAAAACCCAAAAAACCGTAAAACGTGAATCTACATTTCCATTTCGTTCTCAATTCTTTATCATTTTTGTTGAAATCTTTTGCTAACTGTCAGTTACTGCACCAATTTCGAGTCTATTGCAAGTGGTTTGGTGAATTTTGGTTGAGTTTTGAAGGTTTCCCCAATTTGCAAAACCCAAAACGCGTTTTCCTCTGAAAATCACGTTTTTGATTAAGTTCTTCCACTTTTTTGTGAGAATTGTTGATGGATTATAGTTCCTTGTGAAATTTCGCATGAAATGCACTATTTATTTGCTTGATTTGGTGAAGAATTGAGAATTTTGGTGTTCTTGAGGAGAGAGAGGGAGAGAGAGAAGTGATGTCACTGTTTGTGGTGGTGGTGGCGGAGGCTCATCGGAGGTGGTGGTGGCTCGCCGGAGAAGATGAAGATGGAGGTGGTGTTTGGAGGAAGAAGATGAATGTTTTGTGTTTGTGTCAATTTGGCCCCCATGTTCTTTTTGAATTTCAATTTGGTCTCTTATGTGCCACATCGCCAAATCAGGTCCAAGTCAACCCTGACATTTAAGACGCCACGTCAGCAGTTAACTGCCAGCGTGGCGTCCGTTAGAAAAAACTAACGGCAGGGGACAAAATGACACACAAAAAAACATGAGGGTCTAAAACGAGAAAAAAAAAAAGATAAAGGGCCAAAGTGACACCAACCCACCCGAAAGATAAAGGGCCAAAACAGCTATTTAGCCTAAAATTTATAAATTTCAATATACAGATTATGAATTCTAAATTTCTTAAAATAGATGTAAATTTTACAGACTGCGCTTAAATTTTATCTTAAAATATACTAGCTTCTTCACGAGACAGGAGAGAAGAAAGATAGAAAGTGCATTTTTTGGTGGTAAAGTTTGTGGTGTTGCTGCAACTAATGCTCTTGAGTTAGGCATTGATGTTGGAGAAATTGATGTCACTCTGCATCTAGGGTTTCCTGGTAGTATTGCAAGGTATTTTCCCTTATGCTTTGATATCCTCATCTAATTAAACCTTTTGAATAACTTTTTGTTTGCTGGATCGTCTGACATCCCTTTTGTTTTTCAATAAATATTTTATACTTTTAGTTTGTGGCAACAAGCCGGTAGGGGTGGGAGGAGAGATAGACCATCTCTCGCAGTCTATGCTGCATTTGGCGGACCTCTTGATCAATACTTCATGAAAAATCCCGAGAAACTTTTTGGACGACCAATTGAATGCTGTCACATTGATTCCCAAAACAAGCAGGCACTTAATTTTATACCTAGTCTTTTCAAGATATTTATAGTTCTAACTAATGGGATGGTTTATGCTAATTATGACAGACTCTGTTTCAGGTTCTTGAACAACATTTGGTCTGTGCAGCTCACGAACACCCTGTGTGTGTGCAGTATGATGAGCAGTATTTTGGTGCTTGCTTAGAGAGTGCTTTAAATTCTCTAAAAGATAGAGGATACTTAAGTTCTGTTTTGTCTGATTCTTCCAGAATATGGAATTACATTGGTCCCGAGGTATATGAGATTCTTCAACAATTTAGGTTTAATTTCTGGTCTAGTTGACTTCTTTATTAATGGCAACTTTTCATGTTTTTTCATGGTACCTTGTATTTTCCAGAAATTACCTTCACAAGCAGTTAATATCCGGGCGATAGAAAGAGTAAGATATACTGTCATAGATAAGAAAAAGAATGAAGTCCTTGAAGAGATAGAGGAAAGCAAGGCTTTCTTTCAGGTATTGACTTCTACCTACTAATATATGTGGAAAAAAGACTTTACTAACTTTCTAGATGAAAAGGGTAATTTGTCTTTTGTTTATTATCTTTACCTCAAAGTGTGTTTATGTTTTACTCAATTCAGGTATATGAAGGTGCGGTGTATATGCGCCAGGGGAAAACCTATTTGGTTGAAAAATTAGATCTGTCTAACAAAACTGCATGCTGCAAAGAGGCTGATCTGAAGTATTATACAAAGACTCGAGATTACACTGATATTCATGTCATTGGGGGTAATATTGTATGTAATCTTCAATTTTACAGAGATCATTTGGATTATCTTTTTAATTAATCGCATAAAACTTTGGTATGGTTAATATATGGCATTATCTTGTTCTTTAGACTTGTGAAAACACATGTACACATACATATCCCTTCGAAAATTAATTGTGAGCTCAGAATTTTGGCAAGGCCTAACTCAAGTCTTATAATAACTAATGTGGCCATATCAGAAGTTGATGTGAGATCTCAACACTGCCTCACTCCTAGGATTGGACATTTGGGTGTGGGAAAATGCGGGTAGAAGATCTCCATACACCTCACCTCACACCCAAGACTGACATTCAAGAAATCAACATAGACGGGACCCAATGAGATTTAACAGATTGACTTTGTTACCCTTTCAGGAAACCAACATAGGCGGCATGTAGGGCCAATGTGACTCTAGGGCTGACATTCCTCAAGCAACTTCAAGAAATTGTCAAAGGAGGCTGGTATTGTAAAAGTCATCTCGTGGTCGATGGGGCATGAGGTTCCGGAAGCTACATTTGAGTGGAGAAGAGAGAGATACGAGCGTGAAATAATTGCTTAACAAGTTGAAGATGGACCTCTGAATAATAAAAACGCCAATTGAGGGAAGATTTGAGTAGAGGAGAGAGGTGACTTGGGCAAAAGTACAAGCAGCTTAAGAGGTTGTCTACAGCACCGTCATGCAACCCTACAGTCGTCGCACATAAAAGATTGCCTTGTGCAACTGAGGTTGGGCTTTTGATAGTAGATATATTGGTTTAAGGCACAATAGATGGGGGCGATTTGTCTAGAAAGGTCCTCGGAGAATTTTCCAGCTGCAGCAGAAAAGTGCAAAGAAAACACTTAGGGGAACATGACAGTGCAGAGAGGAAACAGATAATGAATATTGTTAGAACCCTGTATGAGAAGGGGGCCCAAATAGGCAGTTAACTAATAATTGCCCAAGCACGTTGTGTGGGAAGTGATGTTAGGAAAATGTAGGAAATGGGAGGGAAGAATAGACATGGCATGCCAGTAGCTGTGACCAACTTTGGTTATAAAGGGTTCGTGAAGAGAGAGGATATCATTGATCATTTTCAGTTAGAACCGTAAGGTTGGGCAGGGAGAGTATCATCTCTTCTCTGAGGAGCAATAGCTCTGGGTCACAGTGGTTTTCGCTTCTGTAATACATATTGTTTCTTAGCATTAATACAATTTCTGTATATCAGAATTTCTGGGTTCCTATCAATTTGTCCGGCGTGTTGGATCTTCAAAGGAGAGCCAGCATTGCTAGATATGGAAGAATCGTACAATTCATTCGAGACTGAAGGGCTGCCAGATTTTGAGGGGGAAGATCCAATTGGGTGGACCGGTATGGCAAGCAAGTTTTTGTGGAGCAGAAATTCATTCATATAATAAATTGAAGCGAGCATTCATGAGAATGGAAGGTTAACTATGTTGTTGTCCAATCTTGGTTTCAGGAAGACCTCAACACGAATTGAGAATAATTTCCCGAGCTCTGATCAAACGATTCGAAGAGAGCGATGATGGCTGTGTTAGAGGAAGGGGATCAATGCTCAAGCTCTTAGGGAAATGAAGAAGAATAAAGGGAATCTTAGCCGTCATGGTTTGAGGGTCGAAGTTGAACTCTCTATTTTGATGTAGACGAGGCAATGAAGACGTTGAGGAAGAGGATGGGAACCAGCACAATGGAGGAAAAACAGATTATGCCATCGCATAACCTACCACCTCCGCCGGAGCCATTGGTCTCCCCTCCACCGACGACAGTTCCTTTTGAGCCCGAACCGTCAGACATTCGCCCAGTTGCAATGTCCATTGGGTTGCAATGGACAAAGGCCCCATGGATGAGTGTGGTGGGAGATCTGGTTATCACATAGATCAAGACCAGTTCATCATGACCACCAAAATCGCTTGACACCGGTCCACGGCCAACAATCCCTCCATGGCGAAAGGCGCGAGTCGTCAATCCTCTTGGGGTAACCCTTAGGCCGCTGTTGGAGGAAGGGAGAGGGAAATGACCCATGAGGTGGCGTCCCTCGGACGAGATTTCCGACTGCTCGTCAACGTAGGATTGCGAGTTCTTTTAATTTTAAGGATCAATCTCTTTATCAGGGCACAAAAGAGATTTTGCAAAGTGGCGTAGGTCTTTCTCTTCATGATAACTATCATGCATTTTGTCGGCTTCTTGGCCGCTTTAAAGTAAATTATCAGTTGTAAGATCTTTGATAATGCTGAAGGCTATAGTGATTGAATACACTTAATAGCGAAGTTCATGTTAAAATCTTTCCAGGCTGAACTATCAGATGAACTTGATGAAGACCCACTTGATAATGTCGAAGAACTTCAAGAGCAGCTTGAATTTTTTCCTTACCTCTATAGATCTCAGTATGAAAATTGCATTATATTATATATTCAATGAGGATAGTGGAGCATATCATGCAAAGCTATATGAAGGAAGCAAATCCCCGTGGATAGTTATGAACTCTGTAACAGAATCTAAACTTGCTTGGTTCACATAGTCGTCGCAATTCTCAAGACAAAGCAGCTTTCTTGTTGCTTATCGAAAAAGAAAAAAAAACAGATTTCTTGTTTTAGTGAAGAATCACTTGAGATACTCCATGCAGCAGATGTTCTACAATTGATAAATATTTCTGACAGTGGAATTCACTCCTTAAGAGGTATGGAGATGGTGTTTTTTCTTCCAAGTTATATGCCTGGCTATCTGAACTTAATGGACTCCATGACCATCTACAACTACTGCTACTACTAAATGTTATAGTAGGAAAGATTGCCACGAATGTATTACACAAAGTGCCAAAAGATTTTTGATCGTTTTGGAAATGGCATCAGGGTACATGACAGGAAAGCTGCTCCTTAAGTTGGATATTGTTACGCACATAATTTCGAATTGGAATTAAGGAACAATTCTTTTTTTCTAGAAAATTGGGATGTTTCCGCAGCGGAGCAACCATGTATTATACTATTGGCATGTTGGTGTTCTTGGGAGATAGCCCGCTGAAATTCAAATCTTCAATGGAACCTTTCCTACTGGTTTCGGTTGGATTGAATTCAACACCCGATGCACTGTTCCAATCAGATGCTGTAAAATATGCATATTTTAGGTTTATGCGTGACCTATGAGGATTTTGATTGGCAGCGAGGAATCGCAGAACATATGGATTCCTTTTTGATTGGCTTTATCCTGCACACATACCACTTCTTTTGAAAGCTATTACACATTATGCTTACGATCCAGAGTTCACACCTCCAATGTTGAAATTTGTTGCTGAACTAATCTTTGACGAACAAGAAAATGGTTCATTGGCTTCCTTTGAGAATTCTGAAGCCAATGGCACGGTTAAATGGGTTGCTAGAAAAGCGGGGTTTGTTCTCTAGTTACTATTTGTTAACAAAATTAACATTGCGCACACTGTTTGGAGAATTTTTAGATGGCCATGGCTACAACAACACACCCTTGAGCACAGCCAATTAAATCCTGACACATTGCTTATCAAAAAAATCCTGACCCATCAATAAAATAAAAATTAATAAAAAAGGAAAACTCGAAAGAAAAACTGTATCGTCTCTTTCTCTCTCTGTTTCTTGACTTCTGTCAAATACTGCTCCACAGATTAACGAACTGAATGTTGAACTTACACGTACGCTTATTATTGCATAAAGAAAGGAACGTTGCCATCCAAAAAGAAAGGAATGATTTTGGAGAATAGCTTCTGTCAAGTACCGTCTCCTTGAAAAATGCAGTTTTTTCGGATTATTACATAAAGAAAGGAATGTTGCCATCCAAAAGGTACACTCGGCGGTGGTGGCCAGTTGGTGTTGTTGACGGTGGAGCATCACTTGGCAGTGGAAAGAGAAGGGGACTAGTCCAGAAACAATGTTTGACTCGGAGAGAAAGAGGCCATGATACTATTTTTCTTTTATGAATTTTCCTTTTTTAATATTTATTTTAATGACGTGTTGGGATTTAATTGACCGTGCTCAAGGGTTTGTTGCTGTATCCGTGCCCATTTAAGAATTTCTCCCACTGTTTGTTGTTTGCATCAAGAATTGGAGAAGGGGAGGCGCTTTTACCTGTTGAAGCAACATCTGTGATGCATGGTTTTCTGGAAAGGAATGCTACGACAAATAGAGCATTTGACGCCAGAGGAATCTCTCCAGTGACACTCATAGCTTGGTCATTATCCTTTAAGCTGTGGAACCCCGGACGAAGCCATTTTCAACCACTACAAGACCCCTTTTCAATCTGGCCTAGAAAATGTAAATTGGGAGGATGGGATCTATTTAGTGAGTCAATTTACTAAGTTCAAACTTGAGGACAAATCTGTATTTCAAAGGGGAGGCAATGTTAGGATCCCAAATGAGAAGGTGGGCCTACATAGGCAATTAACTAATCAATTGCCCAAGCCCATTGTGAGGGGAGTGATGTTAGGAAATATAGGAAATGGGAATGAAGAATAGACGTGGTTGGAGGTGTGACCAAATTCGGTTATGTTTGGAACTAATCAAAAGAGAAGGAATAACAGAACAGAAAGGAAGAAATCAATCTGCAAAGCAAAGCTGATTGTGAATTTTCTATTGGTAAATGAGTGTAAAATGGATGGAGATATACTGCTTACAAGATGAAATTTCCTAATCAAACTTGCTGAGAAGAAGGAACCTATCTTACTCAGACTAACCCACCAACAAAAGACTATTAACAAGAATGACTCTCTCCAATGCCCCCCCTCCCCCCCTTATATTCCTATATGCCTATTTCTTATCCCTCCACTCACACATTGCCACATGGCAATTCAGTTAGGCTCCTCACTCACTTTCTGTCCCCATCACCGTCATTCTGTTATTCACCTCATCTCCTTTCTTTCCTAAGTGGTTCAGCATAGTGAGTTCTATCAGGTTATAAAGGGGTTGTGAAGAGAGAGAGAGGGTATCATTGAACATTTTCAGTTAGAACCGTACAGGTTCGGCAAGGAGAGTATCATCTCTTCTATGCGGAGAAATAGCTGTGGATTGCAGGAGTTGTCTCTTCTTAAATACATCTTGTTTTTCAGCATCGATACGATATCTGTTTCTGAGAATTTCTGGGTTCCTATCAAATAACATTCATTCCTTTGGTAATATTCTCTCTCTGAACCTTATTTTCGTTATTATGCTAGGGGTCATGCCTATCATATACTTATCCTAGGATCTGACAGAAATCACTCTAACTGCTAAAGCAATATCAATGACAATCAAATCGATTAAGGTTTATCATCCTTAAATTCAACCAAAGCCCTCCATTTGCATTTTGCATGGAGTTTAAAACCGATGCTTCCACCTTATACTAGACAATTTTAGTGATGTCCAGGTCTTTCAAACTTATGTCCTTGCTATTCTCAGGCTTATCCAGTAAAGGTGTCCACCATGTTTCCAATAACAAATGCCCGTGCTCATGTATGCAAAGTAACAACTACCTGGTTTGGATTTTATCGTATTTGGAGAGGAAGCAATCAAATCTTTGATGCTATAGATCTAGCCCTTCCTCAATATTCATACGAGTCACAGGTGAACTTGAGCACTGTTAGAAATTTTGTCTGATGGCTTTCTTTTTATTGTCCTTATATGACATGTGCTTGATTTAATGTCCTCTTATTTCTTTGCCACTAAATAGGCAGCTTGGGTTCCGGTGCCACAGTCAATAAAAGAAGCAGTAGTCAAGCAAAATTATGATTTCCGTGGAGGTTTGCATGCCGCTTCTCATGCTGTTTTAAACGTAGTGCCTTTGTAAGTTTCTTATAAACGTTAATCATAAAGTTTTGGCATCAGCAGCATGATATACAAAAGCATTATTCCTTCCGTCTATGTTCTGTAGATTGTTGCTTATATTTGCTGTTGTGTTAGTTACACGCTACGCCCTTTTGTAATTGTTTCTTTTTTTTTTGGAATATCTTGCATTTAGCATTTTGTCACTTTTCTGTTTACGCATTCACATTAAATATTCATAACATTACTGTCACTATGAGAGTAAATTGTGCCCAACTCTCCTGGGTTTTCCCGTCATATATACACTCAGCTAATCACATTTTCAAGAATAACAGATTTCCCTTCTCTTTTATTTTTCACCTATATGTATGGCTGAAGAGGGGATTTATTTGTGATAAAAGGGAGGTGTGAGCTGGTGTGATTTTAGCAAAATTCAAGGATGTTATCATTGTTGTTATTATTATTAGTATTAATTAATAGTAGATTATTCAAGCAGAAGACATATAAGTATTGCTAAAGCTTTCTTCAAAGCTATTGTTTGGGGATCTGCATGTAAATAATACACCACTGTTAGCATTAGGAGTTTTCTTTTTTAAAAAATAATGTTACTTTTGGTACAAAGCTATTGTTTGGGGATCTGCATGTAAATAATACACTACTGTTAGCATTAGGAGTTTTCTTTTTTAAAAAAGAATGTTACTTTTTGTACAAGCAAGATGATTTGGTTAACTGTTGGTTGGTGCCTAGAGAAATGACCTACTTGTGGCATTTTATTGATAATAATTGTGTAACTGGTTGTCAGTGTGATTTCAGATGCTTCCCTTTTTATTGTGTGTTTATGCATGTGTTTTTTTTATCAAAATGAAAGCAATAAACAGAAACACGAAACAAATTGAACTTTTTCTGCAATCTGGACCTTGTATTGGCAAAAGTTAAGATCGAAAGTTAAATTTTGTTATCAAGCTGTCTCTAATTACATTCTATCTGGCTAAGTCTGACTTTTTGACTAGATGAGAAATGAAAACCTGTCCTATTGATTTTGTGTTTTTTTATGATGTCTGTTTGCAGACATATAATGTGCAACTTATCTGATTTGGCTCCTGAGTGTCCAAATCCTCATGATAGCCGATATTACCCAGAAAGAATCCTAATATACGATCAACATCCTGGAGGGTCTGGAATTTCAGTACAGGTAGATAACATGAAATTTCTAGCAATCAAATGATATTTTATTTCCTCTCTTTATTGTTATTAACTGTTAAAGAGGGATTTAGAGATAAATGATTTATCTTTAGATTTAGTGCAAGACAAGGTATTTTGGCATGTTTTTGAATATTATTAACCCACATAATAGACTGGTTGTTTTTGGTTTAACAATTTCCGAGGTGTCGATAGATGGTAATATTTCTTATTCATATATTTTTGATTGTTTGATAGGCTCAACCCTATTTCACAAAACTTCTGTTGGCTGCTCTAGAAGTGCTCACATGTTGCTGCTGTTCGGTGGAAGTTGGTTGCCCTAATTGTGTTCAGGTCTGGATCAAACATTTTTTTGTGACAATTAATTTAATCATTTTTCAGCTTAAACCTCTGCAATTTTTAATTAAGTTGAAAACTAGTAAACCGTGAATTCAATTTTTTATTTTTTAATATATTAATATATAGCATCCAATTTTAACATTCTGTTTTTCATAAAGCTTTTTCATTTTGCAGAGCTTTGCTTGCCATGAGTATAACGAGGTTTTACACAAGGATGCGGCCATTATGATCATCAAGGTGGCGACTTAATGAACCTCATGCATTTCATTGTAGATTGCATTTTCATTTCTATTTTGGTAACCTAAGATCTTGTCCTTACAGGGTGTTCTAGATGCAGAGAACTACTAATAGTACCTTAAGGAATGTGCTGGCTACTCTGATGTCTATTTGGGGAAACAAAATATTTCTTCAAAGTTAGTGAAGAAAGTATCCACTTGTAAATTTTGTTAAGACCAAGAGAAACTTTGAATTAAATTCAATATGATTGCGCTTATTTATTTACTTTAAAGATAATTCCATTTTATAAGATTTTATTGTTATGTCAAAAAAAAAAGTTTTTGTTGTTATTTTCTTTTTGAGCAGAATTTTGTTGTTATTTAAGAGTGCCATTTTTTGGTAGATTGATTTTGTAATAATCTAGAAACTTTTCATTGTTCTTCAGTTTCTCCCTGCAAATAATGTATATTGATTGCGACCATATTAACATAGTAATTCATTACTCCCTTCGTTCTTAATCTTTAGTAATTTTAGCCTTTTATTTTTGTTCCAAAACAATGGTACTTTAAAAATTCAATGTACAATTCACCCAATTTTTCCAAATATACCCTTTATATTTATTGAGTATTTTAGAGTCCCAAAGTATGAATCAATTGTCTCAAGACTCTTTTATTTTAACTTCAATTATCTCAAGACAAATACAAAAGGGGTATTTTAGTACTTACCTAACACAAATTAATGGTATTTTAATTTGTGTTTAACAAATCATAAGTACCAAAGATTAGCAACGGAGGTAGTATTCTATATTTGAAAGATGTTTGAAACATATGCAACATATCACTTCCCCTCAACTCCTTCACTGGTCCATCTTAGTGCCCCCCTCTAATCGTGATACCCTCCAACCACCTAGGCCTTTGATCGATCTCCAACCAACGCCCACCTAGAAACAATTGGTTCAATTCAATACATTTGAATTTAAGTTCTTTAAGAAAACAACGGGTTCTTATCAACTGTCATTGACCCCTTTTCTCCGAAGCTTCCTCCTTACTTATAGGAGGCCTTCTAGCTATTTTTACCAATAATATTGACCTAAAGGTCCTGCTTCCTTGTGTAGAAGCTAAACTCTCCCATGGAGAAACAAAAAACTCATCGCAGAGAAATAGAGGAGCAGAGCGGAATGTTTAATCCGAAATTATGATCTAATTTCATTGCTTCACTTGAGAACTATATATAGAATTGTAAGTGAGCTTATATTACTACAAGACTAACAGTAAGAAGCTAGTTAACCTTCTAACTGAATGTAAACTAACTAATGACACATGGAAATGCCATCCAGAGTGCGAGCGACCTTAAATCCAAAGAAGTATTTGAGGGTAGCCAAGTCTTTTGATGCTGAATTGGATATCCTGAGTGTCTTTGATGCTATTTATTTATGCTAAATCATTTCCTCAAGAACTAAATCATTCACATAAATTAGAATGGCAATGAAATTAATGGAAGAACTAAATCATTCACATAAATTAGAAAAGAGAGTAATCATATTTAGCCTGCACATAGCCAGATTCAATCAAAGTTGCAGTCAACTTGGCATTCCATTGCTGGCTTGCTTGTTTGAGACCATATAGGGAACATTTGAGTTTGGATACAAGCTTTTTATCCTGAGTTTCTAGGCCGAGAGGTACACGCATATATACTTCTTCATTCAAGTCACCATGAAGGAAAGCTTTGTTAACATCAAGTTGGTACAAAAACCAATTGTTGGATGCTGCAAGTGCTAGGATAACCCGTACAGTAGTCACCTTCACCATTGGACTAAAAGTATATAGGTAGTCAAGTCCCTCTATTTGTGTAAACCCCTTAGTAACTAAGTGGGCTTTATATCTCTCAATGGAATCATCTGTATGTAATTTGAGTTTGAATACCCACTTGCAACTGACAAGTTGTCAGTTGCAAGTGGGTATTCAAACTCAAATTACATACGGGGAGTTTTCCATCCCCCGCTCCCCGTCCCCACCTCCCAAGTTGTCCCCCGTCTCCATCCCTGATCCCCGCTTTGGGGAGTTTTCCTCCTCCATCCCCATCCCCACGGATCCCCACGGTCCCCGTGGGGAATCCGAAAATTTATTAAAAGTTTGAAAAAATATAAATTAAAATATAATAAAATTGAATAAATATATAAAAGTAAGACTAAAAAACAAAACTTTAACATTTTAATACAAAAAATATAAAAGTTAGTCTTACTTTTATATTTTAATATTTAAAAAGTATAAAAGTTAGAACAATTAAATATTTTAAATTAGAAACACGTATAAAAAGACTAAAAAATTAATACTTATAGTATAATATACATGTATAATAAAAATATTTATGTAATATATTTCGGGGCGTAGTCCCCGCGGGGCGGGGGGTATGATCCCCGTGCCCATCCCCACTTTGACTGTGGGGAGATTTTCTCCCCCGTCCCCGTCCCCACGGGGGAAATTCCCCGCCCACGGGGCCCCGGACGGGGCAATCCCCGCGGGGATTCCCACTTACGGGTAAAAATTGCCATCCCTACTGACAACCTTCTTATTGGGAGGGACATGAATAGGTTCCAGGGGTATTAGTTTTCATCGAAGCAGACAAATCTCTAGGTACACATATTTGCAGGATCTAGAGTCAAATTTGTTTTTTTTAGCCACCAAATCAGTTTCCGCAAAAGTTGCATAAAAATAACACTCCTGATTGTTATAGCCAAGTAAGTATAGAAGTGTTTTGCCACATAACAAAATGTAGATTGTAGACATCAATTATCATAGAAACTGCATAAATGGAGCAGAACACCTAGGATATAAATTGCTACAGCAGAACTCAAGTCCACCAATGATTTTTGAGATCAATCATTCAATGTGCCTAGTATATCGTCATATCTATATAGATGATACTCTTTGTTTTCAAGCTTCACCTCAGTTCCCCCATATTCAGGCAATAGAACAGTGTCACCTTCCTTTACAGCTACAGGAATGAGTTTCCTATCCTTACCGTGAACGCCAGGGTCAGTGGCAACAACTTTTCCAGAATTCAGCTTGGAGGATTTCTCGGGTAACAAAATGCCGCGGTGTTTTTTGATGGAAAAACGATTTTCTCCACCAAAACTCGATTGAATAGTGGAATCAAGCGCTTCGCCATTTAGAGCACGCAACACAAAACTAGTTGAGAAAATAGAAGGAACTGAAAAGAGGGTCCCATATGTCCATATGAATGATGTCAAAACAATGTTGAGAAAAGGAATTACTAATTGGAAAAGATAAACAAACGTCTCTGTTTTGTATAGAAACAAGTATCACAATGTACAATAGTTTTTGTACAGTGACCATACCTAATCTGCCCAATGCTGGATGTACAAGTATTATCGTTTCCTAAAACTAAAACATGAGGAACAAAAATATTGCTTACAATGTGCTGTAAATGTCCAAATTGTTTTGGAGAAGTGTATGGAAAAGTCCATGATGAATATCAGCTGTACCAATCACGATCTGGGTAGACAGATCTTGGATCACCAATTTATGTGCATTAAAAGAAACATCAAAGTCAGGACATGCTGCTAATTTTGGAAGGGAAATCAAGTTACGTGAAAATTGGTGGAAATATAAAACATCAACTAGGTAAGTTGGGGGTGTAGTGGTGGTGATGAGGTTGATTGAGTGAGATTGTGGTGGAGGAGAAGAAGACTGGAGTAGAGCCAAAAGCACCTTGTGTTGACCTAGAGTAAAATAAATCATGTCAAGGTCCTCAACAGGTGGCTCGTTGCACACTGATTTGTAGTCATCTTTGAGCTCTTCAGTCTCAACAACATATTACATAACTGTTTACAGATGCATTCTGTTGATATTGAGGAGGATATCCATGCTTCTTGAAGCATGTATCAACGGTGAGACCAGTTGTGTTGCAACATGAGCATACATGATTGCCTCTCCCACGAACAAAGGAGGCATTCGAACGACCATCGTGTTGCCATGGCCAGTATCTCTAGTGTTACTAGTTCCAGAAACATGAGCAATAAGTGACGAATCATCAGTCTTGGCACCATATTGACACTCTTGTTGAATTAGTAATGATTAATGAATAAACTTTGTGAAGGTTTGGTAAGGGGTCCATGAGCATGAGTTGAGAGCGTACCAGAAGGTATTTGTGTAAGAGTAATTTGTGTAATTTTAATCTGAGGATGATTTCAGCTTTTTGTGGAGATTGGTCCTGATGTTTGTGCTTTTATTGGGTGATGCTCGTTGTTTGTGGGCTCATAGGAAAGAGAAAGTAATAAAAACAAAATATTTTACCCTAAAAAGACACATCCCTTTTGCCATCAAACCCTATGTCTGAAATCATCCTAATTCCATCACACCCAGCCGCCACATCCATCCTCCATCACCTTCATCTCCGTTTGTCTCTATTTTTGGTTGCTTAAATTTCATATTTGTAGCTCATTCGGCTTAAGCTTGCTGCTATTATTGCTGTTACAGCACTAGACAGATTTGAAGGGAGCATATTGGTGATTGTAGGAGATCACTTCAGACACCTACAAGTTATCTCATCCTCTATTGTTCTTGTTATGAATATTGAGTTGTAAGCTATGTAATGACTTCGTTTTGATAGTTTATTTGCTGTTTCTTTTTATTCAAGCTCATCATGAGCTAATTCCCACTTACGTGATTTATTTTGGAACCAATTGGTAAATGTTATGAATGCTACTATGGAACTTTTATCTTGTGTATTTTTATTATTATAAACTCTATCTAAGCCGGCGCAACTTAGTTAGGGTAACATGGTTTAATTACTAAAAGGGGTTTAGTCATTGATTTCACAAGGTATAAGATGGTAGTCTAGGTAATAGGAATATTATCTAGCTTGGTAAAGATAGAAATATTACACCAAAATCATAGAGTGTTCTGAATGGTGCTAGAAAAACTATAGAATGGGCCTAATGAGATCTTAGGAATAAGGGAGTCTTAGCAACATTCTGTTTAACAGTGGCCAGAAAGCCCAACTTTATATTATGTGCAGGTGCTAAAACAGCAGCATTCGTAGCAATGAGTCAATTGGGGAAAAATTACTAAACCGAGTCTTGGCTAATTCACCATCCATTTTTATGAGACCCTTATTACTATTTACTGTCAAATTCCCTTAATTTTCACTGTTCTCAACCATGATAAATTTACCTTGCTTTTATTTTTATTTTTTTACTCATTAACTCAAGTGGTCGCCTTAAAATTTGGAAGTTAATCTAAGCAATCCTCGTGACAATTACTAAGTTAAGCTAAAATTAATTTTTACAATTAACACTTTGGCCACTGTGACCACTCTATCCTCAGTCCTCCACCACCCTCTCACTTTCTCTCCACCCCGCCACCATGACCACTACTGTGACCACTCTCTCCCCAGTCCTCATTGTCCATGTCTCTCCTCCCTCGGTCCCTCTCCTCTTTTCTCTTCTTCCCCTTCATCTTCATCCCAAAATTGAAAAATTAGGGATGCATAAGATGCATGAATTGAGTACAATTTTATGTTAGATCATGTTTGGTGGTGCGGTGGAGAGAGTGAGAGGGTGGTGGTGGGGTTTGGGGATGAAGATGAAACTTTTTTTTTTGGCAAAGTGCACTTTGGTCCTTTATGTTTCATCAAAATTTCAATTTGGTCCTTTATGTTTTTTCTAGTCACTAATGTCAACTAAACAAGCCACGTCACCTGTTAACGGCCAGCGGGGCATCCATTAACATTAGTGGATCAAGCTGAAATTTTGGTGAAACATAAAAAGACCAAAATGCATTTTTGCCTTTTTTAAATATATGATAGCCGTATCTTCTTATAGGAAGGGACACATGATTATGTCTTAAAATCCATAATCTGTCACTATTATATTGCCTATTGTGTGTTAAAATTTGGCTCCATTTTCAACTCTAGAAGTTATTGCAAAGTTCTTGCGGTCATAATGGCATAAAATGTTAGCTTTCATGTGGTATATAAAGAAAATAACTTAACTACCATTGATGTTTAAGTTCTCCAACCACCTCTAATATAATAACTAATTTAGGAATCAGATAATCATTAGATTGAGATTGGTTGGCAATACGTTTCTTTTCTTACAGGGCGGCAATACACTAGATTTCGCTAAATCTTAATAAGACAATAGCCGGGTACTCGTCAGGTTATTCGGTGTAAATTAGTCACCAGCAAAGTCGTGGAAACTACGCACCAATGACATGGTAAAAAAAAACTCTAGTGATTTTTACTAGCCATGTGACAAATTCCAATTCAATTAAACATCTAATCCCATGACAGAATAACTAACTACGTACCTTCCTTTCATAGAAAAGAAACAAAAGAAAACCATACGTACCTTTGTGAGACCGCCCTATTTTAAAAAAGGACGAAATGAGTGAAATATCGAAAGAAAAAATAATTTATTATTATTATAAGGGTATGCTTTTCTCATTGTCAAATTTTTATTCTTATACACTATAATTGTTCTTTGCGATTTTTTTTTATTTCGAAAACATTGAATGATTTTCTCATTATCAGTACTTTCAAACGTATAGCTGTAAAAAAATACTTTCAAACATTCAATCAATTACAATTTTGCATTCTGATTACAACTTTCAAACATATAGCTGTAAAAAAATATATAGCTGTAAAAAAATACTTTCAAACATTCTCTATAAATAACCGAACAATCATTCAATCATTCATCTCTCATACAATTTTGCATCTGATTTCCTAATGATACTTAGAAGAGAAAACTTTTTCAGTATTTGCATTCTGATTACAACTTTAATTCTGATTACAATTACAACTTTCAAACATATAGCTGTAAAAAAATACTTTCAAACATTCTCTATAAATAACCGAACAATCATTCAATCATTCATCTCTCCTACAATTTTGGATCTGATTTCTTAATGATACTTAGAAAAGAAAACATTTTCAGTAGTTGCAATTGCCAAGGGTAGAATGAAAAAGATAACTCCACAAACAATTACATCAACGGAACGGAATACACTATTTTTTGTTCTCCACAAGCTTTATGAAAAGAACATTAATCCCCTTAATTTTGAAAATGCATTGTCATAGAGTGCATCTATGAAATAGTTTTAAAAGTTGACTATCCAGTGTCATAAGTTTAATAGAAGAAAATTTTTAAGAGTGTAATTGAGTAAAATAAATCCACTTCTCTTTATTAAAGATAACATTATATGGGTAGTACAAAAATTAATCATATATTAGTCGGATATTTTCCCCCACTAATCCTAAATACATTCGTCTCTACACACAATTTTAGAGATCAAGCTTTCTTTGAATAGGCTTCTTAAAAAAATATTAAAACGATCTTGCAAATTGCAACGACCATAAGTCTTTTGACCGGTAGGTTTTCTCATAGATAATAGCATAAGTGATTTTTGGTATAACTTCTTCATAACCACCCATAAAAGTATAAGATATTTCTCTAAGCTAGAAACTAGGGGTTAAAGAAACTTCTTATATATGGAAACTTTTCAGTTGAAATCATCTATGGCTATTCACTTAAGAATAAATTATTCAAGTTTATAGGTACTCCATTCGTTCCTAATCTTTGATACTTTTAACCTGTTACACACAAATTAAGGTACAATTAATTTGTGTTAGCTAGTTTAAAAGCTTGACCCCACCAGCAAGAAGCAGATTCTTCAACATCACTTTACCTAACGCTTTTTAACTCTTTTTTTTTGTTACAAAAGTTACTTATAGATGAGTTGGATTCCGAGGGCTCACCAGGGTCGGTATAGGCCTCAAGATTCTTTGAATGCTAACACAGGTACTTATAGATCATCCACCAGAGAGGTTATCACGCTGGCAGCGGGAGTTCAACCCACGCCATTGTGAGGTATGAGCCAACTCCTTACCAACCGAGTCAACCTTCATTGCCACGCTTTTTAACTCTCTAGTGTGTAAGAAATAATTCTTTTCTCTTTCAAGAAAAAAGGTTAAAAGGTAAGAAAAACAAAATTCCTAGCAAAGTCGAAAATTTATTCTTCTGACTCTGCTGTATTGACAAATGCAATCACAGATGAAGAGTTTAAAATTATCCGAGATTGCATAATCTATATAAGCAATCAAGAAGTAATGCATTTTTTAACCAATGGCACAATCTTGAAGATAAGGCAGACTTTGATTAATGTATTTTTGCCATAGTGGCTTATACCTGCCTATAGCTAACTTCAGCCATGGTTTCATGTTCCCATTATAGTGAATAACTGCCGCACTTTCAATGAGGCGATTATCAATATTTAGGTCATAACCTAATCCTAAAACATGCCATCTTCTGTCAAGTGGTTCTATCAAACCATAAAAACTTAGTAGAGCTGGAGGAAGAGTACCAATCTTCCATAGTGTTCCATCAGCATTCTGCTCCTGCCAATAGTGATATCTTGCTGTGACATTTGCTTTCTTCCATTCAATCAAGTCAAATACGTTCATACCCAATGCCCATCCACATGTCTGTGGATCAAACTTTGAGCTTATTATTGAATTTGAAAAGTTGAGATACTTGTAGTAACGATGAAATGCTTCGAGACATGTTTCAACTGCGCCAATCACATTTCCATGCAACTCAATTGAGAAAAGCGGGGTTAGGTCCTTCTGGACAACAACGTCGTCATCGAGGAAAACAACCTTCTCAAGCTCTGGATATATCTCGGCGATGTAAAACCGAAGATGATTTAGTAAAGACAAGAACTTGGGGTTCCGCAATTTTGGTTCAACACTCGTATCTTGATCTGCCCCGAAATAGAAGGCTTGTGATTCTCGATTGAGCATTTGTTTGACAATTGGAGAGTATGATGCATTCAGCCAATGAAAATCGACAACATTCTTCACCTCTATGGTTGCCCCTTTAAAGTCATTACCAAGAAACCATGATTGCATTGCTCCATAGTTGACACCATCGGTAACAATATGAAAGACAAACAGTTTTGGATATTCAGCATTGAAGACTGTGGAGTTGACAACTACAGATGTTGCTAGTAGATTATCTGAAAAGATGCAGAAATGATATAGATTCTGATCTGTGAGCCGGAGGGAGTCTCTCGTCTCATCCGAGAGTTGTTGCAGGGAAGGCGTCTTTAGCCAATCAGCTGTAAGTTTTACATCTAAGCAATGATGACTCTTGGGTAGTGCTTCAGCTGATATTTGAGCAAAAAAAGTGCTTTGAACTGATGCCGCAAGGGCTCGCTCTTCAAGAGCTTGAATATGTGATTTCATTGTAACTATAGTCGTTGCAATGTCATAATGGACTTGTTGTGCCTTGAAGATTAGAGAAGACATGCTTTTAATAATTGGCTCAGCTTCTTCCTGGGTGACAGGCTCTCCAGTCTTGGCAACTTTTGAAAGCAAAAGCTGGCAACTTCTAATCTTTGAGCTAAGCTCCCAGGCTAGGTGAAGATTATTGTGTTCTTTGGCAATAACCACATAAGCCTTTGCCAGAACCATTTGCTCTGCTAACTGCCTCGAAAAGGATGTCACGCTTAAAATTTCTTTGGTAAAATTCAAACTCTTAGCAAGATTTTCAATTTTTGTATTTCTCTCCTGCAACAAGTCACTTGCTCAGTAAGTACCCAGGGGACATGAGGGGAAGGAAATAGTTTTAATTTAACAGCAAATAGCAATATCACCTAAAGCGTAACAACAGTCATTATGTTATAAGAGGCATGGAGCTTTCACAGGAATGTAAAATTGTTGTACCATTAACAGCTACAATTATATTGCTTAAGGGCTTATACAATTGTATCAGCCGTCAAATCCCCTGCCTATCATTTAAAGAGCTTCATTGATTAATTTCCCCATGCATCACAAGAAGCATCACTGCAACACACAGTTAACCATGTTTCATGCTTCATGATTTATATCTCAAATGACCAATTACTCAACTTGATCGAGGAACTTGGGTGTGCCTATCGTTTATTGCATCATTTATAATGTATAGAAGCAAAGTAGTTTAATAAACACCATATTCATGAAGACTATTTCTCAAAACGCAGATATTTAATATCTTCATGTTGGCTGTCTGAAAAGGAAAAGAAACTAAACAGCTACTTAATAATGAGGGCAATGATGATATAATAATAAACACAAAAGCTATTTAGTAACAAAACAATCTTGAAAGATAAATTTCCTATGCAAAATAACGTGATATCTAGAAACTGGTCAAATGAACTAAATGAGTAGTAGATTGAATTAACATTGAAAAACAGAACGGCTATAGGAAAGATTCACAAGCATGGTGGTCAGAACAAATGAGGACAGGATTCGACAACGATTGCCAAGGGTATAAGTTATAACAATGTAGTAGAATGGGCAGTATGCAAGCGAGCACATGCACGTGGAATGGTGTGCTCATGAACACCATACAGTTGCCAACGGTAACACTTAGTGCGTGCTTCTCATAGCAGTAAAAAATCACTAAATGTTTTCTTTTACAATATTTGTTCTTCAGCTATTTTCCCTTTAAAGATCAGAAGTAAAATGCTTTTCCAAATCCTTATAAACTACTACCAAGCCTTGTCCTGCTGAGCAGATCTGGCTAAATAAATCAAATGATAAAATTGCACATCAACGAAAATCAAAATTTGAACAAATTCATTTAGATAAGGATTCTTATTAGTCCTCCTAAAGTTTTCTCCGGTTTTCCTCTACCTCTCTTAATCGGACTACCCCTTCAGTTAACTCAGTTTTCTCCGTAAAGCTTCTACTGTGTTTCTCTAACATGATAAAACAACCTTAACTTGATTACAAGAAATGTTCTCACCTCTCTTTCAGTGAGAATATAAACACGACTGCTAAAGGAGATCATAAATTTAAATGGAAATTCATGTTACCAAGTGAAAAAGAACCCTCTCTGAAACATGAAACAAAAATATAAGTCACTTATAACAAAAGTATAAGTTGAAACCGAAACATGAACACCAATAACTCTTTCTCCCTTGGATTGTATTACTGTGACCACACCAATGTACTGTTTGAAATTCCTAATTTACAAAGAGAAATAATCATCTCAAGGATCTTTAGCACCTAGAGATAACTGACTGATCACCTCTCTTGAGAACAGGAAGTATAAAATCACAGTCTAATAAAAACAATAGAAGAATTAGACACAAGATGAACATTTCTCAGGTCCCAGATATCAAACTTGTGCATGCAAAACCCAAAAAAAAATAGATACATATGAGATTCAAGATTAATCTTGAACCATATTTAAACCACTTAACCGCGCCTGTACCTCTAATAGTAAAAAAACAGAACTTAGTACAACATAATTTACTTTTCGAACTCAATTGTTTCAAACAATTTGAATAAACATTTAAGGTTTTCTTCTTTTTAATAGATAAAAAAACTCAGATTAAGGGAGGTAGATTTTAGAATGGAATCTACCTATGGACTACCAACCGGGGAATTCTGGATTGGAACCCAAGTCACAACTAGTGCAAAGAGAACATCTACTATGTATGCTAACCAACTCCCCTGGCAATAAGGTCTTTCTTCTGATTGGCATTGTTAACATAAATGTGCATTTCTCTTACATCAATTTGTTATTGAAAAAAACCAAAGATGACAGCTAATAATTAGAACATTAGAACTAGATACAACTAACTCCTACAATTATATACATCACCATTCATTCAGAGAAATTGATTTAAAACACAAATACTCACAAGATAGATACAACACAATACAACTACTCAACTAGTAAACTTGATAAACAAAAGAATCACAATTAATAATCACAAAAAGAGACAAAAAATAATAATCAAAAGAACCTAAAAAACAAGAAAGAGGAAAACTATGCGATGTGAAGTTTCATACCAGAAAGGGGTGTTGGAGCCGATCTTCACGATAATTGTGTTGCACGAAGAACAAAACCAAACCGACGATAGAGAAAGCACCGAGAAGAAAACAGATCCATTGAGAGAAATTGCGCCGAACCGGGCGGCGAAACTCGGCAGCTCGCCGCCGCATTTTTGACCGGTTAAATTGACAACTCAAATCAAAATGGAGAATCGAGAGGGAGGTATCATGTATTGGGAATTGATGATAAAAGAAGGGCCTTTTGGGAAGAAGGGAAAATTAACAATGTTCATTCATTCATGAATCATCATCATCATCATCATCATCAGTGTGAAAGAGAATGAGAATTGAGAAAAAGAGTGTTGGAGCGTTTGTTACTTGTGGAGGAAGTGAAGTGAAGTGAAGTGAGTGAAGTGAGAATACAAATGTGAAGGAATGCAAATGGTGATGATCTAATTTTCTTCCTTTCTTTCTCTCTCTGTATTTAGTGACAGTAAATTGAGTAGAGAATAATGAAGCCGACAAATCAAAACCAGTAGAGAGAGAGAGAGAGAGAGGTTTCTTTGTCCAATGTCAATTAATTACGAAGAACACGGGAAAAGTTATTATTTCGTTTTCCGTAGTTACGTTATTTATAAAGGGTGCTTAGGTTACCGTGAATCATTAAATTTAATCGTAGGATATAATATAAAATTTCATTAATGATTTAGATTTAATATTGATTAATTCGGTCTTAATATTTATAGTATTTTATACAATATTTTACGATAAATTTTAGTGGTTCAACGATGAAGAATTTAATTGATCTCTCATCCTAGAAGGCAACGTTTATATAAAGTGTTAAATATATTTGTGGTTCTTATAAAATTTGAGTTTTTTGTACTTAATTTCATAAAAAAATTCACCAACTTTGGTCCATACATTTTATTTTTTGATCAGTTTTAGTCCTTCAAGACTTTTGATAGCGCTTCACGACTTTTAATAATATTTTTTTACCTTTTATAAGCACTATTAAAAGTAATAAAGCGCTATTAAAAGTCTTGAGAAACTAAAAGTGAAGAAAAAATAAAATGTATTGACAAAAAGTAGGTAAATTTTTTTTGAAGGACTAAAACAAAAAAACTCAAATTTTATAAAGAGCAAAAACATATTTAACCCTTATACTTACTATTCTGTAATAAAACTTAGGCTAAAGTGCTCTCGGGGTCCCTTATCTTTATTTAAAGTAACGAATTAGTCCTTTATGTTTTTTTTGTCCCAAATAAGTCCTTTATCTTTCAATTTTTTGACACATAAATCCTTTTCCGTTAACAGTGCTAATTTATGTGTCAAAAACAAGGATTTATGTGTTAAAAATTTGAAACATAAAGGACTGATTTGGGACAGAAAAGGATTTATGTGTCAAAAATTTAAAACATAAAGGACTGATTTGGGACAAAAAAAAGATAAAGGACCAAATCGTTACTTTAAATAAAGATAAAGGACCCCGGGAGCACTTTAGCCTAAAACTTAAGCAAAATTAACTACTTTTACACTTTGTAAGATATGTAGTTATTTGCATGTGATTTTGTAAATCTAAATTTAAAATTTAACTAACCCAAGAGGGCTTGAATTAGATGGTTTGGGTCTTTTCGAGCTTAACCAAGGTTCTGAGGGAGAGCTTTGCCGGCCATTATGGTCCTACCTGACCCGAGGGATTAGTCTCTGCAATTACGCGCCCTGTTTTACACACAAAAATTAAAAATTTAACTTCACTACCTAACTTATCTCTCATCTCATTTAATTATCTAAAAAAAAGTCTCTAACTTTTCATGTTTAGTATTAAATATTCAGCATTAAATAAAAGAGATTTTTAAATACTATCATTAAATACTTCATTTGTTACAGAATATAAACAAAAATAGGTCAACGAAAGTTGATATATCTAGTCCTAAATATGGACTAGATACATCAACTTTCGTTGACCCATTTTTGTTTATATTCTGTAATAGGGAGAGTAAGATTTAATATGCTTATATTTTGTTACAAGTTAAAGACTCCAAATTTGCTTATATTCTCTTATGGGGAGTATCAAGAAGGACAATAAATTTTGTTATATTTTCTTATTATTTCATTCTACATTTATCTCTCTACAATAAGTAGTTAATAGGATTATTAACAAAGTAATAATTATTATTTTGTTTTTTGTCTAAAAAATAAAGTAATAATTAATGTTGTATTGGACTTTGAAATGACTGATAAAATAAAACAAAATTGTTTCCGAAAAAACGACATGTATTGTAAAACAAACTAGTAAAAAAATACAACGTTAGTCCAATAAGTAATAGTTTAGAGAGGAGACGACGGGGTGGAGCGATATAGATGGGTTAGCCTGCGGAAGAGGAAAGGCTTCAAGTTCTTTGACGCCTACTTGAAGTCGGCGAAAAAAATTCAAGGATGACTTCCTGTACGTCGTCCCGGTCAATAAAGCTGTAATGGATGAGGTGGCGTGCTACGACGTGGCTGGCAAGATAGATGCCACTCAGTGTGACTTCGACTGGTCTTATGACCACTTTCTTCTAAAAACCAACACCTACTCTAGGAAGGAAACCCAGCTCGGCCTTGCTGACCAGAGGACTTTGAGGATCCTTTGATTGTGGACGTCGAAGTATATCTCGGGTGCAGGGCTGATTGACACCAAAGCCCTAGCTCAAGCCAGCAATCCGAATGAGATGCAAGCCGCCCTAGGCCGGGAAAGATTTCCTTTTACGATTTCCTTACTTCTTGCTTTAGTTGCTTCGATTTATAATGATGTCTAGCTGATATGTATCTTATTATTTTGCAGATAAGAGGACGTCGACTAATGTTCTGCAAAATCTCAAGGCCATGGGTGACTCAGAGGACGATGACATCCAGGTCGAAGGGAAGGAGGGCGCTTCTCAATAGAACCCGCCTAATACCCCGGTCTCCGTCATGAACACTGGGGTTAGGGTAAGCCCTTCGCTAACCCTTTGTGAGGCTCAGCAGGTCGAAGACCAACAAACCAATATCGGCAAGCGTCCCATGGATGCCCAGCTGCAGGGGAATTCCCCCAAATCGAAGAAACATAAGCCCTCAACTTCCTCCAAGCATAGAAAGTCGAAGTCTTCTGACCCCCTCCACTGCTACCTTTTCCAGCTTGTCCCGGGTTGACTACGAGACGTTCCTGGCCGAGCCTTACAGTCTGGTGGTGAAGCTCGGTCGTCTCGGCACCAAGTTGATGAAGCAGGTCGAAGCCGACGCCTCTGTACGAGCAAAAGGTAGGGGTCTTTATGCTTCTTTGTATTGGGTCGAGGGGGAGTTGGAGGATCGTCAAGAGAAACTTGACTGTTGTCGTAATGAAATTATTTCGGAGCTGCGGGAGGAGCGTGACCAAGCTCATGAGGAAAAGGAAGCAGCCTTGAAAGATTTGAAGTCGGCACAAGACGCACTGAAGCTTTTGCAGGAAGCTCGGAAGAAGGCTGAGTCCGAGTTGGGGTTAATTCGGTCGGGTAAGGCGAAGGCGGAAGAGGCAAAGTCCAGGGCCGAGAAGAGGGTGTCTGAGCTGGAGGAACAAATGGAAGGGCTCAAACACTTAGGTGAAACAATGGAGGATCTTGAGGCTAACTTCAAAGCGGCGGAAGTTGGTCGCTACAAGGTCATGGCTAGGAGGAAAGAGGTCGTGAAGATGGCGGAACAAGTAGTGGAGGATTCCTTCCGAAATGCCATTGCCAAAGTTCAATGCATGAACCCTGGCATCGACCTGGCCTTGGAGGGCCTTGACAAGGATTGCGAGGTCCACGAAGGTAAACTGGTGGTATTCTCGAAGGACTGATCTTCCTTCGAGGTCCGAGCCGAGCCTCATCCTTAGATACTTTTCTTTGTTTCATTGTATTCATTTGTATGGTCTGTAAGGTTGGCCTCGGGATAACCCCGGGTCAGCCATTTAACATCCAAACTTGAGGTCCCGGCAAAAATCTGGTTTTTATATTTTGTTTTTAATTTGATGTCGATGTTTCCCCTATCGTTATGTATGCTGCTACATTTCTTTTCGCAAGTGTCGTATCCCATCATAGGGGTTATACTCCCCCAGAAAAACATGGAGGTTGGACTAAGTCCGTCCCCAGCCAGCTTATGGGTCGCGTCTGGTGTGTGGAAAACATGTGCAAGTATACAGTCCCTAACAAGTAATACAGTGTTTAGAACAGGTCGAACCCACAGGGGCTGATGAACTCTTTCAAAAGTCAATATTATGTAATTTAGAGGAAAGTAACTAATTTAACAAGATAGTTGATATTGGTGAGTATCACAAGTAAGTTAGAAAAAAGCAAGGTGTAAGTAGTTGTAATGCAAATAGAGAAAAGCTAGTTGGAATGTCTTCCCCAAGTAATTTACTTATAAGTGTTTAATGAAGTTATGATGCAGTTGCACTGAATGCTGTTGCATTAGTTGTGTGCCTTTTAGTCACTTTCTTCAGAGTTTCATTACAAGCTTCCTATGTCTAGGCTTGCTAAATAAGTTCACTCTTGTCTTTTAAAGTACCCACAGTATCACCCTATGGACTATACTATCCTATGTCTAGGACTTAGTATGGTTTTCACAAAGTTTCCTTTATGTAAAACACTCACCCATATTAGTTCTTGAGTTCTTAATTGTAAACCATGTCTGCTTTTACAAATCTACTTATTCTAAGTGATCAACCTCAAAATAAGTGTTGAAAGTATTATCAAACAAGAACTAAAGTGCACACATCATATACTTGTATTAAACTTACTTAAAAGCTCATTAAATGGTTAGAACATTCCAACTAAGAGAGGTTTAGCTCAACACATTGCAAGGCAAATATAAACAGAATAGAACATGTTTATATAATTGAAATCACAAAAGAGAAACAACAAGATAGAGTTTACACAAGTTGTAGCTCTTAGCATGAATCCTCCTAGCAATGTAGTTGCATTAGCTCCTTAGCACTTTGATAAAACTATGAAATCGAGGTAAGGAGGATTTGTCACTTCCTTCCTTTCCTTCTTACAAAATAGAAACTAACTATGTATATTGAAATTTAAATCTAACTTATGGATTGTGATCTATCTTCAAGTGAAGGAATGAGGTCTTTATATAGTCTTCAAGTAAGGTGCTTCCTTTCTTCATGTTGAAGTAACTTTGATGGCTGTATACATGGTTACTTTACAGCAGTTGATTCCCACGTGAAGTCTTCAATCAAGTGTATAGGGAGGTCAAATGAGATAACAACATGTGTCCCTACGTTGATGACTCTTCATAGCTATGTGGGAATTCTAGGCAACGAAATACGAGGTGTTCTTGCTTTAGGAGACCAAGCATGAGGTCATCAAATGCAAGTGGATGGCAAGTGGATGTGCAAGTGGATGTGCAAGTGGATGGCTCCAACCTTCAGGCAATGCAGTTGCAGTGCAGTAGCATTGTGCTGAGCGAGTGCAGTTGTAAGTGCAGAATCAATGCAGGAGCATTTGATGCAGGAGCATCTAGACTGCACTGAACAAACTTATCAAACATACCACAATATATCCAAAATGGCCTATTAACAACTATAACCATGTCAAACACTCAAGTTATCACATATTGTATAAAATACTATATAAACTCTTTATCTTTGCTTGAAAGAGAGCAATTTATTAAGTTTAAACATATGAATAACTCTATATAAAATAGAGTTATCACACCCCCAAACTTAAACCATTGCTTGTCCTCAAGTAATGACAAAGACAAACTAATACTATAGTTTCTAGAAGATAAATCAGCTTGATATTTGGATTTTCATGAGGTGCTCTCTATGAACTTCTTTGCTCATCAATTTTTTTCTTGTGCCTTTATTTCTTTTCAAGCTTCCAGAATTGTTTACACTCTTTGTGTGTGTGTGAACCCACTGAGTTGAGATTGGTTCCAAGACTAAGTGAAAACTTCCTCCTAGCCTTTGAAAAGATTGGTTTATCTTTGGTCACACCAAAATATTTTTCAAAAGAAAGATTAGTCTCACAAAATCCTCAAGTATTGGGGAGTTTTAAATACAACCAAGGACTTGTTTGAATTTTTCCAAGCTTTTTGAGTCAATGCCTTAATTTTTCTGGTGTTGGTGGTTTCTTTTTGATGCAGATGCATCACTTCTTTGAAGTGTTTATGCAGTGATGTTTTTCTGCATTTATTTTCTGCAGTGCAGTTGCATTGCTTCTGCACTGTGTTATTTTTTTGTAGCTTATATTGCCTTTCTCACTGTCCTCCAGATGCATTTATTCCTGCATGGCACAGGTGCAGCTTTTCACTGACCTCCAGATGCATTCATGCACTTTGGCACAAGTACATTTTTTGAACTATCCTCCAGATGCATTTATTCATGCATGGCACAGGTCTTTGACCTCCAGATGCAATCATGCACTTAGGCACAGGTATAGTTCAATCTGATTCAGGTCAATATGGATTTTTGGTCTTTTTACCACTCTTTTTGTATTGTTTGCATTGTTTGCTCTCACTTTTCAAATTCAGCCTTTGTTTTCATAAAAACACCCCCAAACTTAATTCTTTAAGCTATTCCAACTTTTTAATCAAAATTTGTTTTGATCTTAGCTCACCAAAGTTTTCTCTTGCATCAGATTGCTCTTTAAATAGCAAGATTCTTTTCACAAACTCAGTTTTGAGGTATTTGGAAGAAAAAATAATTCTGGTTATTTTTGTGAGAAATAAGGCTTCTTTTTCTTCTCTTGCTTTTCAAAAATCCATCCATAGGTGCACCATATCTTTGTAAAATATTTTCAAACTGATCATCTACTAAAATGTTCTTAACAATCTATAGTATTCCTCATACTTGTCCCTATTTTCCAATGAAAATGTATCTTTTGGAAAATTAGTTTCATGTATTTGGATACTACTTTGTTAAGTACATCTAATACATTCATACAAAAATATTTATTAAAAGCATACATTTGCTAAAAACATACATACATAACATAACATAATTAATATGATAAGTTCCCTCCCCCCCCAAACTTAAGGGGTAACAGTGTCCTCACTGCTAGAAGTTCACAAAATACTTCCAAAATATTTGTTCAAAATATGGGGAGAGGGATTAAAAACACAACCAGGGAAGGGTTAGTAGTAAGATAACATCCAAAATATAGTAGTTAAAATTGCAGAAATCATGTAACGGATACTCATTTCTTGGCTCCACTCCTTGTCCCCGCGCTCTACCTGGTAGGAGGAGTGTTCTTCACTTTCTGCTTCTTTTCCTTTGGCTTTGAGATTGGAGTAACTTCTACTGGTGCAGATGCACCTGATTCCACTCGTGTTGATGCAGGACTTGATGCAGTAGCATCAGTTGGGATTGCCTCAGAGATCTTTCTCTTTGGGGCCTTGACAGCTGGTTGTTTGAAGAATGTTTGTGTATTTCCCAGTTCTTCTCTCTTTCTCTAAACTATTTGTTACAGAACTAGTTGCATAGCAGCCTCATCATGTTGTAGTTTCATTGTTGCTTTCTGTTGAGATGCAGAAGCATCTGATGCAGGTGCATCACTCTGCATTTCAACTACTTCTGTGGTAGCTTCTGCCTCCTGCACTGCCTCTGGTTCTGCCTCTTCAGTTGGATCTTCATCAGTATCCTGCACATTTTGATGCTCAAGAGCAGAAACAACATTAGTTATAATGTTAGTAGGGCTAGTAGGGGTTGTTTGTTCTGGTTGTGGCTCAGTGATAGGTGAGGTTGGGATTGGGCTTTGTGGCAAAGTGTGAGTTTGTTGTTCTGTTTCAGTTGGTGGAGAGGGTGGAGGAGGGGTTGTTTTTGGTGGTGACTGTATTGGTGGACCAGTAAGGGAGGGTAGTGGAGATTTTGGTTGAGGAGATGCTTCTTTGGTAGGTGAGTGGATTGGTGATTGGATAGGTGATGTGATTGGTGAAGTGTGGGTTGTTTCTTGTTGGGCTTGTGGTGTGTTTGCTTGGCATTTTTCTGTCTGGCAATTTCTTCCAGAATGACACCTCTAGCATGTTCTTCTTCCTCACTTTCAACTTCAGTATCACTTTCTTCTTCATCTTCACTCTCCTTGTCCATTTCTTTTTCTAATTCTTCATCCTCAGTTTCTGAATTATAAATTTCTTCAAATTCAGGCTCTACTACTACCTTTTTCTTTCCCTTTGTTTGTTTCCTAGTCACTTTCTTCTTTCTACTAAGCTCTTCTTCCTTCTCTTCCTCTTCTTTCTCTTCTTCCTTATCCTCATCAGTTTGTTCTTTCTCCTCTTTTTCTTGTCCTTCAGTTCTTAATACCCAGCTTGGGAACACAGGTGCCTCAATATTTCCTAATTCATTAGACAAATATTGGAAAACAAGTTGCAGCCAATCATGTTGTTCATTCTGAAATTTCCACACTGCAGCTTGCTTTTGCATGAAATGCTCTTGCATTGCAGGCATAGGCACTGATTCTTTCACTTTTCTCATTCTCTCCTTCATCTCAGCATTCAAATTAGTAGGGGGAAATTTTCTTTGTTCATTAGCAGCAATAGGAACACCTTCTTTCATGCATAATTCAGTTATGAGACAAGGGAAAAACAGAAATCCCTTTGTTTTAGTTGTGCATGTATAGATTTCCCTTGCAATCAATCTACCTATGTCAACATTTTCCTCAGAGAGAATTGTATCTAGTAAGATCAATCTCTCTTTGGTCATAGCATATGTGTGTGAAGTAGGTAAGATTGATGTTGTAATGAACAAATGCCAATTTCCTAGAGCATCTATCAAATAGGTACTTCTTAGTTTAACATCATTTGGTGTAAATCTTTCCCAAACAGAATCAGGTGTGGCAATTCTGCCCCTAATCTCTTCCATTTCTTTCTTATGAGCCTTCCCTACTTTCTTTTCAAATTCAAGTCCATTATATTTCAACAAATAATGCTCATTTATTTTCTTAGGATGAAAATGAACTATCTTACCTCTAACCTTAGAAGTGTAGCCTTTCTCTGGTCCTTCTCCTTCAGAAATTCCAACATAGAATTCTCTCACTAGCTCTTCAATATATCCTCCTCGTGGCAACACAAAGTGATCCCAGTGAAGATTGGCCACTGTTGCCATGAATGATGGACTTGCTTTCTTCAAATCGTATCCCCTTTCTGGTAGCAACTGCATTTTCCATAGATGAGCTTTCTCTTCACTGATCAATGCTGGTGCATTGGTCTTGCCTTTCTTGCCCTTTTGGAATGATGATGATGCATGTTTGCCTGATGACTTTGATGCTGATTGCTTCTTCACCATTGCGTTAGCTGAATATGGAATTGATGTGTGTAACTATTTGATTAGAGTGGGAGGTTTCAGATTGAGTGGAAGGGATAACGAAAATGATTTTAGGGTTTTTTTTTAGTGAGGAGTTAAGAGAAGTTTTGGTTTGATTTGAGGTAGTAGCCGTTAGGTAAGGTCGTGGTGGACATGCGTGCAGCCACGTGTCTTCCTTGGTTACTCAACACTTCATTTAATTTCTAACTTTGCTTCTGATGAGTTGTCACTCACACTTGATCAATTTCTTCAAACTTTTGAACTTGGGTACAGGGAATATTTTTTTCTTCAATGCATATGTAATGCATTAGCATTGCAATGCAGCTGCATCAGTTTCCTGTTTTTCCTACAAAAACACTTAAAACATCAAATTGCACAAAATTAAGTAAAAATGATGGGTTGCCTCCCATTAAGCGCTTGTTTTAAGAGTCTTATCAGCCTGACTACCTCTTTCTTTAGAGATTTTTCAATTGAGTGGTGACCTTATCTCTCACCACATGTTCACCGTAGTACATTTTGATTCTTTGACCATTTACCTTGAAGATGGTGTTCGAGGTTTCATCTAACAAGTCAACTGCTCCATGAGGATAAATTTTAACCAATTTGAATGGTCCTGACAACCTTGATCTAAGCTTTCCAGGGAAAAGCTTCAATCTGGAATTGTATAGCAGAACTAGTCCTCCCTCTTTTAAGTCTCTCTTTTTAATTCTCTTATCATGCCATGCCTTTGTTTTGGTTTTGTAGATTTCAGCATTTTCATAAGAGAATTGCCTAATCTCTTCTAACTCATTAAGCTCTAGCATTCTTTATGTACCTGCTTTATCTAAGTTAAAATTGAGATTCTTGATAGCCCAATAAGACTTATTTTCTAACTCCACAGGTAGATGGCATGCCTTTCCATAGACCATTCTATAAGGAGACATTCCTAAGGGTGTTTTGAATGCTGTTCTATAAGCCCATAAAGCTTCATCCAAATGTAAAGACCAATCTTTCCTATTTGGACTTACCATTTTTTCTAGCACTCTTTTAATTTCTCTATTTGAGATTTCTGCTTGTCCACTTGTTTGAGGGTGGTAGGCTGTAGCACTTTTATGCTTAACTCCATACTTAGCTAGAAGGTTTTCAATGATCTTATTACAGAAGTGTGAACCTTCATCATTAATTATAGCTCTAGGAGTACCAAATCTAGTAAATATATTTCTTTGAAGAAATCTACTTACTGATTTTGCATTATTATTTGGTAATGCTACTGCCTCTACCCATTTGGACACATAATCAACAGCTACTAAGATATATAAATTGCCAAAAGAAGGTGGAAAAGGGCCCATAAAATCCATTCCCCATACATCAAATAATTCAATTTCTAAAATATTGGTTCTTGGCATTTCATGTTTATCAAAGATATTTCCTGCCCTTTGACATTTATCACATTTCTTGACCATAAAATATGCATCTTTAAATAAAGTAGGCCAAAAATAACCAGACTGTAATACCTTAGCTGCTGTTCTTGTGCTTCCAAAGTGGCCACCATATGGTGCAGCATGGCAATGCAGAAGCAATGCTTGTTGTTCTTCCTCAGGAACACATTTCCTCATTAATTTATCAGGACACATCTTGTAAAGAAATGGATCATCCCAATAGTATTGTTTTACTATGTGGAAGAATCTTCTCCTTTGTTGATATGTCATATTCATTGGTGTCACTCTACTTGCAAGGAAATTTACAATATCAGCATACCATGGTGCAGATGCATTTGATGCTCCTGCATTGCTTGTAGCATATGCAGTTGCACTGCGTGCATTGACTGTGATTGCCAATAATTTTTCATCTGGAAAACTCTCCTTGATTTCTCTTTCTAGTGATTCACCTTCAAGCCTTGACAAATGGCCTGCTACTTGGTTTTCTACTCCTTTCTTGTCTCTAATTTCAAGATCAAATTCTTGTAGGAGTAGAATCCATCTTATCAACCTTGGCTTTGCATCTTTCTTTGAAATCAAATACTTAATGGCAGAATGATCAGTATAAACAATTACTTTAGTGCCAACTAAGTATGATCTAAATTTTTCAAATGCAAATACTAAAGCTAATAATTCCTTTTCTGTGACTGTATAATTTACTTGAGCTTCAAGTAATGTCTTGCTAGCATAATAAATAGAATGAAAAACCTTGTCATACCTTTGCCCTAGGACTGCTCCTACTGCAAAGTCACTAGCATCACACATTAATTCAAAAGGCCTGCTCTAGTCAGGTGTTACTATCACTGGTGCTGTTACTAAAGCTTTTTTAAGCTTTTCAAAAGTATCCAAACAAGACTCATCAAAGTTAAATGGTACATCATGTTGTAAAAGCATACATAATGGCTTTGAAATTTTTGAAAAGTCTTTGATAAACCTTCTATAAAAACCAGCATGGCCTAAAAAGCTCCTGATACCTTTAACTGTTGTTGGTGGGGGTAATTTCTCAATCACCTCAATTTTTGCTTTGTCTACCTCTAGACCTTTCTTTGAAATTCCGTGTCCTAATACAATGTGTAACATCCTCAAAATAATTAATGGAAATATTTGGGTGTTAACCCAATTAAACCAATTTAGTACTTAACTGGTAAATTTATCGAGTGCTAAAATTATTTATTTGTTGTCATCAGATCGTTAACCGGATAATACGGACCAAGGAAGTTTTGGAATCGAAATAGGAGATTTCGATCAATATGGTAATTTGACCGCGTTACAACTTATATATTAAATAAATATATATGTGTATACGTGTGTGTGTGTGTGTGAGTGAAGAGAAGAGAGAATTAATTAAAGAAAAGAAAGGAAAGAATTGAAGAAAGAAGGAAGAAAAGAAAGAATGCGAGAGAGAGAGTTACAGAGAGGAGAGAAAGGGAGAAAGGAAGAGAATGGCGTGAGGGAGAAGAGAAGAGGGAGAGGGGAGACTTCACCGAAGCGACTTCCGTCCAACACGAAAAATGTTCAGCGCTACTTCCTCTTCGATTTGGTACCAATTTCGTGACGATCAGCTCACTCTCTCTCACTTGGCCATTTTAGTGTTTTGGAGGTTTTGAGGGAAATCCGATTTTGGGTTGGTTTTGAAGGTTTAAGTTCGATTAGGAACGAACCCAAGGTGGATTGCTCGAGTATTAAAGTTCGATTGAAGGATTGGAAGCTAGTTGGGTGATTTGGGGTTGAAAATCAAAAATTGGGTTTATGTGAATAGTGGCTTGAGGTGAAGAAGATGATGAATAGTGCTCATGGAGAATTTCGGGAAATCGGTATTTCGGTCAAAAAGCGGTTTCGTGATCGAGTGGGAAGCTTTGGAAGCGGATTGGGTGTCGCTGGAGCGGGGAATGTTCGTGTGGTTACTCGGTGATTTCGGCTCGATCGTGGATCACACGTCAAAGGTGAGTTCTACTCACGTTTAGGATTTTATGTTTCGAATTAATTAATTAACTGTTTTATCGCTTTCGCTGGACTGGAATATTTCTGGATATTGTCTGTTTCGGGTTAGGAATTAATCGGAGCGAGTTTCGGGTTGAGTCGTGTTGAAATGGGATTTTTAGTGATTTAATTTCGGAAGATTTTGAGTCAAAAACCATTATTTTTAAATATGTCGAATTTTGATGAAAATCGAATGTGTTGAGTCTTTGATTGGATTGGTTGATCGAGTGAGGACGTTGGATATGTTTTTGTACTATTTTGGTGTTAGGACTGGACTGGAACAGGTATCGGAATTGGTCGGAACGACGAAAATTGCGAAAAAGGGATAAAATACAATGCTGTCAAAAGCGCACGACCCGTGCGTCCCAGGCGCACGGACCGTGCGTCCCAGGCGCACGGACCGTGCGTGTCATTCGGTTTTGTTTTCAAAAATGTATTACAGGGCGCACAACCCGTGCGTGTGGGAGCACGAACCGTGCGCCGTGTTCTGTCCAAATTTCCAACTTGCCGGAAACGATTCCGATCGATTCCAATCCTCTTTTAATCCTTTCCTAACCCTTCTATAATAATATTAGGCTTATAATGCCATGATTTTGGGTATGTTTCAAAGGGGTTTTATAAAATACTTTCGAAGTTGAAATTGTTTCGAAAAGCCGAACAATAGTACACATGTGCGAATATGTTTTATTAATAATAAAGCGGACTATGAGTCCTACGTGGTATGGTTTAACTGACGCGGAATGATTATTATTCATTCGTCTAAACCGGTGAATAATTCACGATATATAAATTATATCGATTAAAGGAGTCGGCCCAATGTGGGTGGTTGTATATGATTGTAGATATATATATATTATATCGAGTTTGGGTGACGACCCATGTTGACATACTAGGCGGGGCAGTCATGATCCTTTATCCTAGGCCCTGTGCCATTAGGGAAAGTACTGTTGGTAAGGGGGTTCACCGGGTTTCAGCGTTCGCGCAGGCGGTGTTATGTCAAAAAGTTGTTGTGCGATACACCGGGGTTAGCGTTCGCGCAGTCGGTGTCGTACTGAGTCATAACATGTACACCGGAGTTTAGCGTTCGCGCAGGCGGTGTCATGTTAAAAGTTTGTTGTGCGATATACCGGGGTTAGCGTTCGCGCAGTCGGTATCGTACTGGATTATAACACGTTCACCGGGTTTTAGCGTTCGCGCAGGCGGTGTCGTGTAAGTTAAAAAGAATTCATAATTGAACCGAGAGTGTAGATAGGGGTCTCGGTAGAACTCACTGAGATTGTATCTCATTGTTTATATGTTGTGGTTTTACAGATAACAGGGAAAGTGGAGATCCAAGAGGCACGAGTAGGTGGTACTCGGATGGTTGCTGAAGACTTAGCTTTTATGCTTAAGTTATATTTTCCCCTTGTTAGTTATGTATCACAACATTATGGCTTTAGCTGTTGTAAAAGTTATGTATTTATTTCCGCTTTCTTGTACGATATTGAACACTGCATTTCACTGATGGTTTGTAGTCTTATTTATGTTTAAGACTGTCCTGTTGTTATTCAGTGAAAAATTTTATAGTGGTGTTCAGTATTTAAACAGGAAATATATCTCTGATGATTTAGGTTTGGTACACTTGGGTATTTTCACTTGATAAAAATACCGGGGTGTTACACAATGCCCTCTAGCACCATGAAATGGCACTTTTCCCAGTTTAACACTAGATTTGTATCCTCACATCCTTTGAGAATTTGTTCCAAGTTTGATAAACAATCTTGGAATATTTCTCCAAAGACAGAGAAATCATCCATAAACACTTCCATTGATTGCTCAATGAAATCTGAGAATATTGACATCATGCATCTTTGGAAAGTTGCAGGTGCATTACATAATCCAAATGGCATCCTTCTAAAGGCAAAGGTTCCATAAGGGCATCTAAAAGTGGTTTTATCTTGATCTTTAGGGTCAATGGTTATCTGATTGTATCCTGAATAGCCATCTAGAAAACAATAGAACTCTTTCCCTGCTAATCTATCTAGCATTTGGTCTATGAATGGTAAAGGAAAGTGATCCTTTTTGGTAGCCTTATTGAGTTTTCTGTAATCCATGCATATCCTCCAACCTGTTACAGTTCTAGTAGGTATCAACTCATTCTTTTCATTGGCTATTACTGTCACACCCTGTTGTGTGAAAACGTAGTGCAAGTATACACTGTCTTTGCAAGTAATAAAGGATAAATGAGATCGTTCCCACGAGGAATTTAGCTAAATACAAGAGTTTAATTTTGCTAACAAATTAGTGAATAAAGTAAATGACATACAAAATTTGAGTAACATGAACAGTAAAGGTAAATGGAAATGGTGATTAAGATTCAGTGATGAGAACAAGCTGAGATGCATTCACGTCAGTAACTTCATTAATATGCTATTAATGGTATATTCAATGCTGCAGCATTAGGTGCTGCAGCATTAAGACATTATTCTCTCGAATACTTTACACTAGGGATTCCTTGCAAGAGTTTATCTCTAAACCCTAAAGAAGTACTTCCTAGGCTGCTTGGACACCGGCAGTAATCACCTTATGGGTTTTACCTTCCTATCTCTAGGGTTAAGCAAGGAGCATCAAGATCTCTCGTTAATGCCCACTACCCATATTACCTTGTGAGATTAATTTACAAACCATCTCTGAATTTATAAATGCTATTTAAAATAGACGGCCAATCCTATTTTAAAAATGGAAATATTATCATGCACAAGGTAAAATGCACAACATTAAATATACTTCATAAATAGCATAAAAAAATCTAGTTACTTCAGATCCAGCATCTCAACTATGAGAAGTTAGCTCATATTGAGCTTACAAAACATGGAAAACAACTTAAACAAAAGAGTAGAAGTCATATTACAAATTCCAAAGGAAGAAATGATACTATTGAGAAGAACCAGTGAAGGAACTCCAGTAGTCACAATGGAGATCTGATCCAGCTCTTCTAGTACGATCCTCCAAGAGAAATGTAATTCCAAGTGATGCTGTCGCAATGGTCTCAGCAATGAAGCTTGTGGGTAACAATGGTGAGCTAAGCACGCTATGAGGAGCTATCTCTATACTTCCTCGTGACGGCGGAGTCTGCAAATGAAGAAGGAGGAATGTCCTTATATATTACCACCTTTCACGCAACCCTAGAATGAGGGCTCTTTAAGGAAATGCGTCCTAGGATTGAGGGCAATCATGGGAATTCCTCAATAGGAAATATCTTTCCGTGCCATACAGCGCTGACACCTGTCCTTGCCTTAACTTCCGTGTTTTCCGCATTCTCCTTGAGCTTTCTCTCTCATCTTTCGCAAATCCCCTGTTGCGCTCGCACCTATTGCTGCAGCACTGACACTAAATACAATTAAATGCACTAAGGGCATCAAAATGCCCAAATTAAACCAAACCATTCCTGCACCATTATTTCTAACCAAAACACTTATTTACACACTAATTAACACAACAAGCTTATTAACTTACTAGAATTCAAGCACAAAAAGGCAAGTAATAACCATCATAAAGGATGGTTATCACACCCCCAAACTTGAATCGTTGCTTGTCCTCAAGCAATGACACTTGACACAGGCAAGCACAACTGTTAATAAACAATTTCAGTCAATGAATTTATTCCAAAATGAAGCACAAAGAAGAATCAAGCTGAGCATTAACTTTCAGACTATCACTCAATCTCAACCCTTCTGAACAATGAGTTCCCTAGCTTATTCCTGCTCAAAAGTGTGTGTGTGACACTTTACTTAGTTCAGACCATAGCAAAGTTCAAGATTTCACTTAGCTAAGACATAGAGAGGTTTTCTTTTGGGAAAGCTAAAAAAATTTTTCAAAAAGAAGGACAGACTAACAATTCATGCTCAGAAAGGGGGGTTGAGCTTGATTAAGGGCTTTGATGCAGCAATCCAGAACTTTTAAGGCAGTGCACTTATTCAATCCTAACATTAACATTGCTGCAGCATCAGTTGCTGCAGCATTACAGACTCAGAATTGTACTTTGTTCAGACTTTTGACTTGATTTTGTACTGCAATGCCTTTATTTCCATTTCTCTTCTAAATAGCATTTTTTTGCGTTTTTTTTTATTTACACAATAGGCAATTGCAGCACATTACACAATTATTAACAGACACTGGTGCTTAGCACCTTCATTCAGAGTTACTTCAGACATCCTAAACTATGTGCACATAACCCAGCATTGCTGCAGCAACAGTTGTTGCAGCACTGCATTCCTTCATGCCTTGCCTTAATATATCTCAGAGAACCCCCAAACTTAGTTTCTTAAGCTGCCCTAAGTTTTTAGTAGAAATTTAGCAGTTCCCTAGGTCTACCAACACTAGCCTAGTTTCAGATCATCTTTAATTCACTAAGCTCCTACCTGAGTTCAAGTTTAAGTGTAGGAGCAGAAACAGAATAGTTCACTCATCAAACATGGGTGTAATCACTCATTTCTCACCATATCATCACTAAGTTTTTGCTCAACTCTACTTCTATTTTTTTTTTTTTTAAATTCACTAATTTGATTGCAAATAACAGAGTACAAGACCTATGTATAGCTTCCCCCCCCACTTAGAGCTGGGCAGTGACCTCACTGCACTTAAACTACAGGGAGAAAGCTACAGGACAGCAAACAGCACATACTAGGAACAGACTACAATCAAAACGAGCCACAAGAAAAATAGAAAAATAGAAAAATAGAACAGGACATACTAAAGCAGCACAGAAATTAAAAACATACTAAAACAATACTAAAAGTAGAACATATGAGATTAGGGTGCAGGAGTTCCTGGTTTAGTTCTGGGACTGGCACGAACTGGAGTACTTTTTCCTTGCTTCTTGGAAGTAGGCTTGGAAGATTTAGCCTCAGCTGGCTTTGGGACATTCGTGGCTTCTGTTGCTGCAGCAGTTGGATGCTGCAGCACTGATCCTGTATCTGCAACAACAGGACCAGCATCAGAAACACTTGCCTTCTTTTGGGCAAGCACGAATTCCCTAGCCTCCTTGGCTTTCTTTGCAGCTTCAGCCTTCTCCCTATCAGCAGATTCCTTAGCTATGGCTTCATTTGCGGCAGCATTGGCGATTCCTTGCATGATTGCAGCAATTACTGAATTATCTTCATTCTCAGGCATCACAGGTCTTGCTTCCTCAATGATTCTAGCTTCCTCTGGTACTCGCTCAGTCTTTCTTTTCTTGGTAATTCTCTTTGTCCTTTTCTGTTTGGGTGATATTAGCATTTCAGAACAGGCTGCAGCATCAGCTGTTGCTGCAGCATCAGTAGCAGTAGTGGTAGATGGCACAACAGGAGTGGTCTGGGTGGCAGGTGTTTGGGGTGGAGGGGTGGGTGTTCTGGGCTGAGGTTGGTGTTCAGGAGTAGGTGATTTTGGCTGTGGTTGGGCTTTGTTCAGTGGTGGGTGCAGGCAAGGGATCATCAGGAGAAGCATTCGGGTCTTCCTCAATCCTAGAGGACGAATCACTTCCTTCAACTTCTGCACTCTCCTGACCCTTTTCTTCTTCTTCACCTTTCATTTCATCATGCTCTTCTTCTTCTTCAGATGTATTAGGATCCTCCTCATCACTTTCTTTATTCAATTCTTCCATGATTTCCTTGTATTGATCTTTCTCCTCTTCACTTAGTGACTCATCATCTGATTCCAGCATGTCCTCTTCATCTAATGGTTCAGTCTGCTTCTTCTTTCCTTTCTTAATTTCTTGCCTCTTCCTCTTCTTTTCAACTACAACTTCTGGCTCAGCTTCCACATTCACTTCCTTTTCTACAGCTTCAGGTTCCATACAGTCATCTTCAAGCACCCATTCTGGAAATGCTGGTGCTTCCTCAACAGAAAATTCTTTCACATTCGCAGCTAGCACAGTACTTAACCAATCCTGCTGTTTCTTCATAAATTCCCATACAGCCCGCTGCTGCAGCATGAATTGTGGCAGCATGGTGGGCTCACCAGATGCCGCCGCAATGCTTTTCTCTCTCAGGACGGTAGGAAATGCAGCCATGGGGAAACTTTTCTGCTCTCCCAGAATTTCAACACCAGCATTTATACACAATGAGGTTATCAGACAGGGGAAGAACAAATAACCTGCAGTTTTACCCTTGCAAACCATGATTTCCCTACAGATCAACCTTCCAATATCAGCATTCTTTTTGGTCAGAATAGCATTTAGCAGCATCATCCTTTCTTTCTCTAAGTTTGTGGCATGAGAGGTAGGCAAAAGGGACTGTTTGATGAAGTTGAACCAGACCTTTGCATCATGAGTCAAATATTGCCTCTTGATTTTAAATTCATTCGCACTGCATGGTTCCCATGGTGTTCCTGGTAGAGAAATACTTCGCTTGACTCCTTCCATCTCCTTCTTTCTCCAATTGGCAACAGCATTTCCGAAGGCAGGACTATGGAAATCTAACCCATAGCTTGCATTGATTGCTAGGGAGTCAAAATCCACAGCTACCCCGCGCACCTTAGACACAAATCGCTGCTTTCCATCCTTTGGGGGTGGAATACCTTCATAAAATTCTCGCACTACTGAAGCGTAGAAGAACTTGGGGTGCTGCACCAATCTCTCCCAGCCTAGTGCGCTCACAATGGATGTGAACGCATTAGAGGCTCCTTTCAATTCGAGACCCCGTTCTGCCCAGAAATTCATATTTTGCAACTTCTCAGCTTCGCTTACTTCTTGATTCTTTAAGCTTCTTCTGCGCAATTGGGTCGATTCACCCCGGCCAGTGTTGGATTGGTGCTTGCCAGAGGATTTGGAAGCACTAGCCTTGGTTCTAGTCATGGTGGATTTTGTGAGATTAGGGAAGAATTGGTGGAGAGGTTCAGGGACGGTTACGATGAGTTCTTTGAGAGAAAAGAGGTAGTTTCGGTGAGGAGATTGAATGGGAGTGGGTGGTTATAAGTAATGGGATGGGACGGTTTTATTGGGAAGAGGAGTTGCATGTTTTACTTTCGCACATAGCCGTTGGGTCGTGGGGTACGTGGAGGGTTAGGATTGAATGATGGGACGGTTCTCTGACTTGACTTGACCACTCACTGCTGACTCATCAGATCTTGTACCATAACTGCAATTATTTTATTACCGCATAGCTGCTACTCACTGCTGTAGCAACACTGCTTCAAGCATTGCTGCAGCACCGCTTGCTAACGCACCCTCAAACTTCAAATTTTCAGATCATTCACCTGCAAAATAAACACAAGACAGCAACACACTGGTTTATTAGACTAAACTCTGGGCTGCCTCCCAGTAGCGCTTGGTTTAAGAGTCCTCAGCCTGACTTCCTTTTCAGATTAAAGTTTCTGTAGTTCAGTGGTGATTTTGCTTCTCACCACCGGTTCTCCATAATATTTCTTCACCCTTTGACCATTCACTTTGAAGTGCTGCTTCCTCTCTTCACAATACAAATCTACAGCACCATGGGGATACACTTTTTCAACTTTAAAAGGTCCTGACCACCTTGACTTGAGTTTCCCAGGGAACAACTTGAGTCTTGAGTTGAATAGCAAAACTTGGTCACCTTCCTGAAGCTCCCTTTTCTGAATCCTCTTGTCATGCCAAGCCTTGGTTTTGGCCTTGTATAATTCAGAGTTCTCATAAGCAAAGTGTCTCATTTCCTCTAATTCATTTAGTTGCAGTAGCCTCGCTTCCCCTGCCTTAGTATGATCAAAATTCAGCTTTTTTATGGCCCAATGAGATTTATATTGGAGCTCTAAAGGCAGGTGGCAAGCTTTGCCATACACCAATCTGTAAGGAGACATCCCCAAAGGAGTTTTAAAAGCAGTTCTGTATGCCCAGAGGGCATCATCTAAATGATTAGACCACTCCTTTCTTGTAGGTCCTACCATCTTTTCAAGTATTCTCTTGATCTCTCTATTAGATAACTCAGCTTGGCCACTGGTCTGGGGATGATATGCTGTAGCAATTCTGTGCTTAACCCCATACTTGGCTAAAAGAGCTTCAATCAATCTGTTGCAGAAATGAGTTCCTTCATCACTGATTATGGCCCTTGGAGTACCAAACCTTGTGAAAATATTCTTTTGCAAAAACTTGCTAACAGACTTAGCATCATTGTTAGGTAGAGCCACTGCTTCAACCCACTTTGACACATAGTCCACAGCCACAAGGATGTAAACATTACCAAATGAAGGGGGAAAAGGTCCCATAAAGTCCATACCCCAAACATCAAAGAGTTCAATCTCTAGGATGTTGGTTAGAGGCATTTCTTGCTTATTGGAAATGTTCCCACTCCTTTGGCAATTATCACATTTTTTTACTAACTCATGGGCATCCTTGAAAATGGTAGGCCAGTAGTAACCAGATTGCAGCACCTTTGCTGCTGTTCTCATACCCCCAAAGTGTCCTCCATATGCTGCAGCATGGCATTGCTGCAGCACTTCCTGCTGCTCTTCCTCTGCTATACACCTTCTAAACAACTGATCAGGGCATTTTTTGTAGAGGAAGGGTTCGTCCCAGTAATATTGCTTGACAATGTGAAAGAACCTCTTCCTTTGTTGGTGATTCCTGTCACATGGTACCACCTTGCTCACCAAGAAGTTGACTATGTCAGCGTACCATGGTGCTGCAACATCTGGTGCTGCAGCACTTACAGCCAGTAAGTGCTCATCAGGAAAGTGCTCTTTGATTTCACCAAATGTACCTGCACTTTCATTTTCCAATCTAGACAAATGATCAGCAACTTGGTTCTCTACCCCCTTTTTGTCTTTAATTTCAAGATCAAATTCTTGGAGGAGGAGAACCCATCTTATTAGCCTAGGTTTTGCATCTTTCTTAGTAATCAAATACTTAATGGCTGAGTGATCAGTGTAAACAATCACTTTGGTGCCAACTAAGTATGATCTAAATTTATCAAATGCGAAAACCACAGCTAACAATTCTTTCTCAGTAGTTGTGTAGTTTAATTGAGCATCTACAAGTGTTTTGCTAGCATAATAAATTGAGTGAAAGACTTTTCCATACCTTTGGCCAAGGACAGCACCTATGGCATAATCACTAGCATCACACATGAGCTCAAATGGTTTGTCCCAGTCAGGAGTAACAATAACAGGTGCAGTGACAAGGGCATTCTGTAATTTCTGGAATGCTGCAGCACAGGTCTCATCAAAAACAAATGGAGTGTCATGCTGCAGCAATTGACACAGAGGCTTAGAAATTCTTGAGAAGTCCTTAATGAATCTTCTATAAAACCCAGCATGTCCAAGGAAACTTCTGACACCTTTCACATTGGTTGGAGGGTGCATCTTTTCAATTACTTCCACCTTAGCTTTATCAACCTCAATACCCTTCTTAGAAATCTTGTGACCCAATACAATACCCTCTTGGACCATGAAATGACATTTTTCCCAATTAAGCACCAAATTGGTCTCTTCACATCTGTCCAGAATCTTTTCTAAGTTATCAAGGCATAGTTGAAATGTTTCCCCAAAAACAGAGAAATCATCCATAAACACTTCCATTGATTTCTCAATAAACTCAGAGAAGATTGACATCATACACCTTTGGAAAGTTGCTGGTGCATTGCATAGCCCAAATGGCATTCTTCTAAAAGCAAAAGTACCATAGGGGCAAGTGAAAGTAGTCTTTTGCTGATCTTCAGGTACTATGGCTATTTGATTGTAGCCAGAGTAGCCATCCAAAAAACAATAAAACTCCTTCCCAGCCAGTCTATCCAGCATTTGATCAATGAATGGCAAGGGAAAATGATCTTTTCTTGTGGCTTTGTTGAGCTTCCTATAGTCCATACATATCCTCCAACCAGTTACAGTTCTTGTAGGAATAAGCTCATTCTTCTCATTGGCTACCACTGTGACTCCTCCTTTCTTAGGGACACATTGTACAGGGCTTACCCATGCACTGTCAGAGATAGGATATACAATGCCAGCATCCAGCCACTTGATAATCTCTTTCTTCACAACTTCTTTCATAATGGGATTTAGCCTCCTCTGACCTTCAATACTGTTTTTAGCATCTTCCTCAAGAATGATTCTGTGCATGCAGATGGTAGGGCTAATTCCCTTGATATCAGACATTTGCCACCCAATTGCTTTCTTATGCCTCTTTAGGGTAGTAATGAGATCATGCTCTTGATTCTTAGAGAGATCAGAAGCAATGATCACTGGCAATGTATCATTTTCCCCTAAATAGGCATATTTGAGATGCTGTGGCAATTCTTTCAGCTCAAGAGTAGGAGGCTTTTCTATAGAAGGCACATTCTTCTTGAGCTCAGAATCACCCAGTTCCAGAGACTCATATTGCTTAGTCCAAACCTCTTTAACAGTGACTTCTTCATTTAGCAGCCCTTCTTCGAGCAATTCATTTTTTTCCATACTTGCAAGAGCTTGCACCAGATGGTCACTCTGTTTGTTGAACTGTTTCTGAACTACAGAATCTAAAGATACCACAAAGGAGCACTCCTCAGTTCCTTTTTCAGGTAACTTCAGGGCATTCATGACATTAAACTTTATCTCCTGATCATTAACCCTCATGGTTAACTCTCCCTTCTGCACATCAATTAGAGTCTTGCCAGTAGCTAGGAAGGGTCTTCCAAGTATGATAGGCACTTCCTTATCTGCATCAAAATCTAAAATCACAAAGTCAGCTGGAAAAACAAATTTATCTACCTTTATCAACACATCTTCAATGATTCCTTCAGGGTAGGCAATAGATCTATCTGCTAGTTGGAGTGTAACAGTTGTAGGTCTGGCAACTCCAATTCCCAACTGAGTAAATACAGACTTAGGCATCAAATTAATGCTTGCACCCAAGTCACAAAGAGCTCTACCAGTATAAGTTTCACCAATAGAACATGGGATAGTGAAACTGCCTGGATCCTTCAGTTTGCTTGGAAGCTTGCTTTGCATGATCATACTACACTCTTCTGTCATGGCTACTGTTTCAAATTCACCTAGCCTCCTCCTTTTGGTTAAGACATCCTTCATAAACTTTGCATAGTTGGGCATTTGTTGAAGAGCCTCAACTAAAGGTACATTGATGTGCAGCTGTTTCAACACCTCAAGAAACTTGCCAAATTGCTTGTCTTGCTGTGCCTTCTTCAATCTCTGAGGAAATGGTGGAGGTGGCACATCTTGATCAAGCACTGGTGGTGGCACTGATATTGCATCAGATGCTGCAGCATCAGTTGCTGTCCCATCTGACTTATTTTTCTTTTCATTTTTTTCAGAATCTTTTTATTTTGCTTTGTCACCCCCACTTGTGTTAAGTGATGGCCCATTCAAATCCTTCCCACTCCTTAGAGATATAGCCTTGCATGTTTCCTTAGCCTTGGATGATGAAGCTTCAGTAGTAGATGGCAATGATCCACTAGGTCTTTGGGTTAGAGCAGAAGCTATTTGGCCTATTTGATTCTCAAGATTTTTAATTGCAGCTCCCTGTGTCTGATATTGAGTCTTTGTTTCATTCATGAAAGCCTTGAGCATGGCCTCCATAGAGTTATCAGTTGCAGGTGCAGCTTGTCTTGATTGAGCAGGGAATCCTGGTGGTACAGCAGGTGCTGGAGTAGCTGTTGCAGCAGGTGTTGCTGCAGCATTGTTGCTCCACCTGAAATTTGGATGATCTCTCCACCCAGGATTATAGGTATTTGAGTATGGATTATTACCCTTGTTGTACCCAACATAGTTGACTGAGATAGGATTCGCAGGACATTCCTCATAAAGGTGACCTCCCCCACAATAAACACAACTTGGAGAGGAACCGCATGGAGCTGGTTCAATTGCTGCAACAGTTGCTTCAGTTGCTGCAGCAGAAGTTGCTGCAGCACTAGGTGAACTCATGTTTTTGATCATATTAGATAGTGAAGCCACTTGAGCAGACAGGGCAGTAATTTCACTGACTTCATGTACACCAGCCACCTTCTTTTGAGCACTTAACCTAGCAGTAGGCCATTGGTAGCTATTTGCAGCAATATCCTCAATAAGATTATAAGCATCATTGTAAGATCCTTTGAGTAGAACTCCTCCAGATGAAGCATCAAGCATGAGCCTTGTTTGGGGTTCCAATCCATTGTAGAAGGTTTCCATTTGGATGATGACAGGGATACCATGGTGTGGGCACTTTCTCAACAGTTCCTTGTATCTTTCCCATGCTTCAAACAAAGTTTCAAATTCAGTTTGCTTAAAAGAGGTAATTTCATTTCTCATCCTGGCATTCTTTATTGGAGGAAAATATTTTGTCATAAATTTTTCTGCCATCTCATTCCAAGTAGTGATAGAGTTAGGCTCTAGAGAGTTAAGCCAGGCCTTTGCTCTATCCTTCAAGGAATAAGGGAACAATTTCAGTTTGAAAGCATCATCTGAAACACCAGGGAGAATGAAATTACTGCAAACCTCAACAAATTGTTTCAAATGCAGATGTGGGTCTTCAAGGGGACCACCACCAAACTGCCCAATTGTTTGAAGCATTTGGAACATCATAGGCTTGAACTCAAAATGGGTTGTAGCAATTTCTGGCCTTACTATGCCTGTTTGCATAGTTTGAGGGTCAAAAATTACATAATCCCTCATGGGCCTGTCCCTGTCATTAGCCAATCCTATGACATTCATATCAATGATCTGTCTTCGGTACCCTCCATCACCATCACCTTGAATTGTAGTATGAGGGGGTGAAGGTGGTGGACTGATATCACCATCAACAGTAGGAGTAGGACTAGCCATAGCAGCAGCTCGCCCTAATTCAATAAGTCCTGGAGTACTGTGAACTCTTCTCAGATTTCTGAAATGTCTTTCTATCTCTGGGTGCAACTGGAATTCTGGAGTGTTGCGTCTATGCCTGTGCATATGCTGCAGCAACAGATGTAGCAGCAACTAACGCTGAAGCAACAGAAACAACACAAACAGAATTAGTAACAAAAGGCACTAAGTTGCTAACTAATTAAACAATCAATTTAACTAAAATTCCCCGGCAACGGCGCCAAAAACTTGTTGTGTGAAAACGTAGTGCAAGTATACACTGTCTTTGCAAGTAATAAAGGATAAATGAGATCGTTCCCACGAGGAATTTAGCTAAATACAAGAGTTTAATTTTGCTAACAAATTAGTGAATAAAGTAAATGACATACAAAATTTGAGTAACATGAACAGTAAAGGTAAATGGAAATGGTGATTAAGATTCAGTGATGAGAACAAGCTGAGATGCATTCACGTCAGTAACTTCATTAATATGCTATTAATGGTATATTCAATGCTGCAGCATTAGGTGCTGCAGCATTAAGACATTATTCTCTCGAATACTTTACACTAGGGTTTCCTTGCAAGAGTTTATCTCTAAACCCTAAAGAAGTACTTCCTAGGCTGCTTGGACACCGGCAGTAATCACCTTATGGGTTTTACCTTCCTATCTCTAGGGTTAAGCAAGGAGCATCAAGATCTCTCGTTAATGCCATACAGCGCTGACACCTGTCCTTGCCTTAACTTCCGTGTTTTCCGCATTCTCCTTGAGCTTTCTCTCTCATCTTTCGCAAATCCCCTGTTGCGCTCGCACCTATTGCTGCAGCACTGACACTAAATACAATTAAATGCACTAAGGGCATCAAAATGCCCAAATTAAACCAAACCATTCCTGCACCATTATTTCTAACCAAAACACTTATTTACACACTAATTAACACAACAAGCTTATTAACTTACTAGAATTCAAGCACAAAAAGGCAAGTAATAACCATCATAAAGGATGGTTATCACACCCCCTTTCTTTGGTACACATTGGACAGGGCTTACCCATGCACTGTCTGATATTGGGTATATGATGCCAGCATCTAGCCATTTAATGATTTCCTTTTTCACAACCTCCTTCATGATAGGGTTTAGTCTTCTTTGGCTTTCAATACTATTCTTAGAATTTTCTTCTAAGATGATTCTATGCATACACACAGAAGGACTAATTCCCTTGATATCTGTCATTTGCCAACCTATTGCCTTGGTATGTTTCTTTAGAGTATTAATGAGATCATTTTCTTGTTCTGAGGTTAAATCAGAAGCAATAATAACTGGTAAAGTCTCATTTTCTCCTAAAAAGACATACTTAAGATGTTTAGGCAATTCCTTCAATTCTAGCTTGGGAGGTTTTTCTATGGAGGGTAAATTTTCTTTGAGGGTTGGATCCTCAAGATTGAGAGGTTCATAAGTTCTGGCCCAGACTTCCTTACAAGAGTTTCCTATTGGCAGGTTTTCTTTTTCTAGTAATTCCTCATCTAGTAATGCAGGTGCATCAAGTGCATCTGCATTAGCCAAATGATCATACCGTTTGTAAAATTGTTTTTCTACCAATTTATCTAGAGAGAAAATGGATGAGCATTCTTCTGTATCCTCTGTGGGATACTTCATAGCACTCATCACATTGAATTTTATCTCTTGATCATTCACTCTCATTGTAAGTTCACCTCTCTGCACATCTCTTAAGGTTTTGCCAGTTGCTAGAAATGGTCTTCCTAGGATAATAGGTACATCCTTATCTGCTTCAAAGTCAAGAATGACAAAATCTGCAGGGAACACAAATTTGTCTACCTTAACTAAGATGTCTTCTATTATACCTTCAGGATAGGCTATTGACCTATCTGCTAATTGAAGTGTCACAGTGGTTGATCTTACAATTCCAATTCCCAACTGGTTAAAAATAGATTTAGGCATTAAGTTAATACTTGCCCCTAAATCACATAAAGCTTTACCAGTATAAGAGGTTCCAATGGAAAATGGAATTGTAAAACTTCCTGGATCCTTCAATTTCCTAGGAATTTTACTTTGCATGATCTGACTACATTCTTTAGTCATGGCAACTGTCTCAAATTCCCCTAATCTTTTTCTTTTGGTAAGCACATCTTTCATGAATTTTGCATAGTTTGGCATTTGTTGAAGTGCTTCTACTAAGGGAACATTTATGTGCAACTGTTTTAGTACCTCTAAGAATTTGCTAAATTGTTTCTCCTTATGTGCTTTTTTTAATCTTTGTGGGTAAGGAGAAGGAGGGTACTCAGGTACTAACTTAGGTGTAGGGATTTGAACTTCTTCCTCTAATGCAGGAGCATTGGATGCTTCCACATTTCTTTCTTTGCTATTTTTCTGTTTTTCTTTTTCTTTTTCTCCCTTATCTACACGTTCCCTCTCATTTGATTTAATCAAATCCTTGCCACTTCTTAATGAAACAGTTTTAACCTGCTCTTTTCCTTGTTTCTGGGAAGGAGCAGCTTCTGTATTAGAAGGTAAGGCACCTGATGGCCTTTGATACAAAGCTGTGGCTAACTGTCCTACTTGAGTCTCTAGATTCTTAATGGAAGCATCTTGAGTTTGTCTAGCTCTTCTTGCTTCTCCTATGAATGCTTTGAGCATATTTTCTAGAGAATTTTCATTGGTGGCTTGTTTATAAGGTGGGAATCCTGGTGGTGTAGATGGTGCAGTATTAGATGCAGGTGCATTGTTATTGCCCCATCTAAAGTTGGGATGATTTTTCCACCCAGGATTGTAAGTGTTAGAATAGGGGTTGTTATTTCTATTATAACCTACATAATTTACAGAAATAGGGTTGTTAGGACATTCCTCATACAAGTGACCTCCTCCACAATATACACAACTGGTGGTACCTGGAGGTGCTTGTTCTACTACTGCTGCAGTGCTGTCTGTTGATGCTGCTGCATTAGATGCAGTTGCATTAACTGAAGTGAAGTTTTTTATTAAGTTAGCTAAAGTGGCTACCTGAGCAGATAAGGCTGTTACATCACTAACCTCATGTACCCCTGATGGTTTCTTTTGGGCACTCACCCTCTCAGTAGGCCAATTAGAGCTATTAGCTGCTATTCTATCAATTAATTCACATGCTTCATTGTATGACAAATTTAATAACACTCCACCAGAAGATGCATCAAGCATTATTCTGGTTTGAGGTTCTAAACCATTATAAAAAGTTTCCATTTGAATAATAACAGGTAAACCATGATGAGGACATTTTCTTAAAAGTTCTTTCCACCTTTCCCATGCTTCAAATAAAGATTCAAACTCTTTTTGTCTAAAAGATGTAATATCAGTTCTCATCCTGGCATTTTTGATAGGTGGGAAATATTTTCCTAAAAATTTTTCAGCCATTTCATTCCATGAATAGATAGAGTTAGGCTCTAAAGAGTTTAGCCAAGCCTTAGCTCTATCTTTCAAAGAATAAGGAAACAACCTTAATCTGAAAGCATCTTCACTAACACCAGGTAAGATAAAGTTACTACATACTTCTAAAAACTGTTTTAAATGCAAGTGAGGGTCCTCTAGAGGAGTTCCTCCAAATTGACCAATAGTTTGAAGCATTTGAAACATCATAGGTTTAAATTCAAAATGCACAGCATCAATATGAGGTCTAGATATGCTAGTTTGCATGTTTTGATGATCAAACTGAGCATAATCCCTCATAGGTCTATTTCTATCATTAATCATACCTATGGGATCCATGTGAATGAATCTTTCTCTGTGATCTTCTTTTGTATCTTGATGAGAGCCAGGACCTCCTCTTACTGAGTGTGGTCTTGAGCTTTGTCCTTCACTGTGAGACATCTTGCAGGCTTGTTCCTTTTGCTTTTGGAGTCTTAACAATCTCCTAAATCTTCTTTCTATCTCTGGATCTAAGCTGTATTCTGGTGTCCTGTTTCTGGTCCTGTACATATGCTAAAGCACCATGTGCTCCTGCATGACAGAAACTTGCAAATACTAGAAATAATATACACTAAATTACAGTATATCAGATTTTTAAAAGAATTTAACTACAATCCCCGGCAACAGCGCCAAAAACTTGGTGTGTGGAAAACATGTGCAAGTATACACAGTCCATAACAAGTAATACAATGTTTAGAACAGGTCGAACCCATAGGGATTGATGAACTCTTTCAAAAGTCAATATTATGTAATTTAGAGGAAAGTAACTAATTTAACAAGATAGTTGATATTGGTGAGTATCACAAGTAAGTTAGAATAAAGCAAGGTGTAAGTAGTTGTAATGCAAATAGAGAAAAGCTAGTTGGAATGTCTTCCCCAAGTAATTTACTTATAAGTATTTAATGCAGTTATGATGCAGTTGCACTGAATGCTGTTGCATTAGTTGTGTGCCTTTCAGTCACTTTCTTCAGAGTTTCATTACAAGCTTCCTATGTCTAGGCTTGCTAAATAAGTTCACTCTTGTCTTTTGAAGTACCCACAGTATCACCCTATGGACTATATTATCTTATGTCTAGGACTTAGTATGGTTTTCACAAACTTTCCTTTATATAAAACACTCACCCATATTAGTTCTTGAGTTCTTAATTGTAAACCATGTCTGCTTTTGCAAATCTACTTATTCTAAGTGATCAACCTCAAAATAAGTGTTGAAAGTATTATCAAACAAGAACTAAAGTGCACACATCATATACTTGTATTAAACTTACTTAAAAGCTCATTAAATGGTTAGAACATTCCAACTAAGAGAGGTTTAGCTCAACATAGACATTGCAAGGCAAATATAAATAGAATAGAACATGTTTATATAATTGAAATCACAAAAGAGAAACAACAAGATAGAGTTTACACAAGTTGTAGCTCTTAGCATGAATCCTCCTAGCAATGTAGTTGCATTAGCTCCTTAGCACTTTGATAAAACTATGAAATCGAGGTAAGGAGGATTTGTCACTTCCTTCCTTTCCTTCTTACAAAATAGAAACTAACTATGTATATTGAAATTTAAATCTAACTTATGGATTGTGATCTATCTTCAAGTGAAGGAATGAGGTCTTTATATAGTCTTCAAGTAAGGTGCTTCCTTTCTTCATGTTGAAGTAACTTTGATGGCTGTATACATGGTTACTTTACAGCAGTTGATTCCCATGTGAAGTCTTCAATCAAGTGTATAGGGAGGTCAAATGAGATAACAACATGTGTCCCTACGTTGATGACTCTTCATAGCTATGTGGGAATTGTAGGCAACGAATTTATACGAGGTGTTCTTGCTTTAGGAGACCAAGCATGAGGTCATCAAATGCAAGTGGATGGCAAGTGGATGTGCAAGTGGATGGCTCCAACCTTCAGGCAATGCAGTTGCAGTGCAGTAGCGTTGTGCTGAGCCAGTGCAGTTGTAAGTGCAGAATCAATGCAGGAGCATTTGATGCAGGAGCATCTAGACTGCACTGAACAAACTTATCAAACATACCACAATATATCCAAAATGGCCTATTAACAACTATAACCATGTCAAACACTCAAGTTATCACATATTGCATAAAATACTATATATACTCTTTATCTTTGCTTGAAAGAGAGCAATTTATTAAGTTTAAACATATGAATAACTCTATATAAAATAGAGTTATTAGCGTCCAAGATTTAGCTCGACTGAAGAGGGGCGCGTCCACGAAAGGTCGCGACTTAAGAACACGGGGATGAACCCCTCATACCACGCCTGGTCCAGCTTACGGGTCACGGCCCAAATCTAGCTCGGACCAGGGAGGGCGCGGCCATGGAAGGTCACGGCTTGAGAACGTGGGGACGAACCCCTCGTACCTCCCCTGGTCCAGTTTACGGGTCACGGCCCAGATCTAGCTCGGACCAGAGAGGGCGCTGCCATGGAAGGTTGCGACTTAAGAGCATGGGAACGAATCCCTCGTACCTCGTCTGGTCTAGCTTACGGGTCACGATCCAGATCTAGCTCAGACCAGGGAAGGTGCAACCATCCTGCGGGCCGCGGCATCGAAACCGGGAAGCGTTCCCGAGTATCCTTGTAAACGTACGCAGTTACGCTGAAGCTGGGAGTATTCCGACCCGTTTATTGAATTTCAAACAATCAACGGTTTCTTACATTCGAAATACATATTTATTCATGGCGCATAAGCGGGGATGTCAGTGTTTCGCGAATTCAAGCTCGGATATCGGGCTTTCATCCTTGTTTCCTTGTTCGCTTCTTGCTGCAGACTTCCTTAGAGTAGGCGTACTCTTCTTCCGACTTCAAGAAGAGGAAATGGCATCGTTTAGCCGAAGCCAAATCGGCGTTGAGTGTAATCACTTCGTTCTCAAGGGATTAAAACTTCATCTTTAGGTGCACAGTTGATGCGACAGCTCCCAGCCGGCCTAGAGTAGGGCGGCCGATGATGCAGTTGTAAATTGATTTGCAGGGTGGCACCAGGAAGGGAGTCTTCACGTGATTTTCTCGGTTGGTCTGCCCCGTAGGTCACCACCAACTATAGGTATCCCAGCGGTTTTGTCTTTGAGCCGTTTAATCTGAAAGGTCTGTACCTCAGTAGGGGAGAGGTCCTCTCGCGAGATGTTCAAAGTCTCCAGCAGGTCGGCGAACAGGATGTTCCCTAAGCTTCCCTAATCGACGAGGATCCTGCAGACCTCAAAATTTGCAATGACTGCGGTAATCAGTAGGGGTATGAATTTATTTGGCTCCTGGTCAAGCAGGTTGGCGTTGGTGAAAGCCAGGGGAGGTCGCTGTGGAGCCGAGTTGATGGAAGAAACGGTCGAAATGCTGAGAATTTCTTTCCATCTTCTTTTAATCGTCTTCATGCTCTCCATGCCTTCGTCGGGAAACCGCCAGTGATGATCATAGCTACCGGCCTCGAGCTCGTCTTTCCTGTCTCCTTATCATCCTCGGAGTCAGACTCTTCCGACTCCGTGGGCTTCGTGACTTCATTCACAATCAACTTCCCCTTGTGGGGAGATTTTTTAGGTTCCTTCCACCCTTGCTCCTTTTTGATGTACTAGGACAGTTTCCCGTTTTCGATAAGTTCTTCTATGTCGTCCCTCAAAGCCTAGCACTCGTTGGGGTCGTGGCCATTACTCCCGTGATACCTGCAATAGTGTTTCGAGCCCGGCCCCTCCTTCAGTGGAAGTGGGCTAGGGCGCTTGATGTCGCGAAACTCGGTGTTCGCACATTCAGCCAGGATCTTGGCGTGGGTAGCGTTGCGCAAGGTGCATTCGGTGAAGCGGCCGTCCTTGGGTTGAGCTCCGACATGGTCCTTCTTCTGTTGCTGGGGTGCGTTGTCCGTGGCCGGCTTGGACATGGCTAGATCTGCAATGTCGTCCTCCTCATAATTGATGTATTTTTGTGACAGTCCTAAAAAATCGCTCAGATCACGGGGTTTGTTTACACCGACGTTGATTTGGAATAAACTACCCTTTCGTAGGCCATCTTTCATGAAGAAGAGTCAGACTTTGTCCTCCAGCCCCCTCACATTCAATGCTTCCTTGTTGAGTTGCTCGATGTATTCTCTGAGCGTTTCGTTCTCTCCCTGTCTCACCGCCCTCAGAACATTCTCTGGCTTTGGCTTCAGTCGTGATGCCATGAATCTCGCTGTAAAGAGTTTACAAAGTTGGGGGCAAAACGAGATCGAGTTCGGCTGCAGTTCTCTGAACCAAGCAAGCGCTGCCTTGGAGAGGGTCAAGGGGAATATCTTGCACTTGACTACCTCACTCGCGCCGCGGTATTGGAGCATCAACTCGAAGTAGTCCTAGTGGTCGTCGGGGTCCCTGACCTCGTCGTACATGTTCAGCGTGGGTGGTTTCTCCAGGGATCTGGGGATTGGACAATCGTCGAATTTCCGGGTAAAGGGACCTCGACGAGCTTCTCTGGTGCGTCGGGGGTGATCCCTTTTATCTGTATCGCGATGGGAGTACTTATCTGGTGCCCTCCGGGATTTAGTGTCCTCACTTCTACCTCTAGCGGGATGACGCTTGGGGCGGGGAGACCTTTCCTTTGCTGACCTGCTGCGATGCCGGGGAGAGCGACGTGGAGAAGTGGATGCCTGAGATGAACCTTGATCAGATGACTCGTCAGGCCTGTAGGTGGTATCAGGAGAGGAAGGCATAGTCCGGGGTGGTGACCTTGAATTCTGTCCTCGCCGTCGTGAGACCTGGCGTAGATGGAGGTGTCGTCGAGGTGGAGATCGGTGACCCCTGGAGGTGACAGTCCGGAATGGAGGAGTCCTCGACCGGCGTGGTCTCGGGCCTTGCGTAGTGTGTGTTTGCGCAACAACTATTCCTTGCTCGATTTGAGTTACGCGGGCCTCGTGGTGAGCAAAGCTTTAGGCTTGGTTGTTGAGGGCGTCGAGTATTTGCTGCATGGCGTCCGCCGATGCCAGAGCGGGCTCTACTGGCACTTGAGCCGGTGGTGGGGCTTGGCCGACTCCCTCCAGGATCAGGGGTGGCTGCATCGGGACTTCAACAGAGTTGGGGACGCGTGGCCTCAACTGGAGAGTCCTACTTGGTCATGGCTCAGGTTCATGAAGGGATTGGTAGTTCTCACAGGTTTAGTCCCATCATGAAGTGGTTAATCTACACGCACGGGTACTATTGGTCGACCATCACAGCCGATTGTTTCAAGTATGTCAAGGGATGCGAAGCTTGCCAGCTACACGGCCCCGTCCAAAGGATGCCCGCGGATGAGCTCCATCCAATTGTCAAACATTGGCCATTCAGAGCATGAGCCATGGATTTGATTGGCAAGATATACCCTCCCAGCTCCAAGGAACACAATTTCATTATTGTAGCCATAGACTATTTCACCAAATGGGTGGAAGCTATGCCCTTGGGCAATGTCAATCAGGCAGCAGTGATTAGGTTTATTGAGAACCAGATCATATACAAATTTGGGATTTCTGAGACCATCACTGGTGACCAGCGTACCATGTTTATAGGAGAACGAGTGGTGGCCCTCGCCCGAGAGTATGGCATCGAGATGAGGCACTCTACTCTTTTACAATGCCCAAGCTGAAGGACAGGCCAAGGCTACAGATTAATCTCCATGGACAGAGAAGAATTTGAAAGAAAGATTAATGACAAGTATTTAAAAGCATATTGTCCTACATTATGGGAAGGTATGCAAGAAAATTAATTATGTTAATACCAAGGTTTGTCAAAATGGCTCACCAATGTAACATCCTCAAAATAATTAGATGAATTATTTGGATGTTAACCCAATTGAATTAATTTAGTACTTAATTGGTAATATTATTGAGTGCTAAAGATAATTATTGGTTGTCTTAGGATCATTAACCGGTTAATTCGGGGAAATGTCGTTTCAGAAACGAAATTAGAGATTAAGGGCAATGTGGTCATTTGACCACATTACCACTTAATATATAAAGGAAAGAAAGAAAAGAATTAAAGAAAGGAAAGAAAGAAAAGAAGCAAAGGAAGCATAGAAGAAAAGAGGAGAAAGAAGAGAAAAGGAGAAAAGAAGGGGAAAAAAGGAAGAAGAAGAAGGAAGTCACCACCCATCACCCCTAAGTTTCATCATCACCATCATCCTTGCTTCACCTTCCATCCCTCTAAGCTAGGTAAGCTAAAGTTTCTATTTCTCCTCTCCCTATGATTTCGAATTTGAGAGTTGGGAGAGATGGTGAATAGTGATTCCGAATTTGTGTTGATTTTGATGGTTTGAGTTTGATTAGGAACGAACCCAAGGAAGATTACTCGAGTATTGAAGTTCGCTTGGGGGATTGGGAGCTAGTTGGATGAGTTAGGGTTTGAGAATCAAAAAATTGGGTTTATGTGTGAATAGTGGTGATTGGAGGTTGAAGATAATGAATAGTGCTCCAAAGATGTCTCGTGATTGATTGGAAAGCTTTGGAAGCGGATTGGGGTGACGCCGAAACGTGGAGGCGATTCGGGGAATATTCGAGTGGTTGAAAGGTGGTTAGAATCAAGCCCAACAAAGATTGAAAGCGGATTGAAGCTCGATTCGTATTCGGGAACGAGCGGGTGATCGTTGGGGCGAAATTGGGGATTTTGGTTACTCGGTGTTTTCGGCTCCATCGTGACTCTCGCGTCATGGGTGAGCTTTACTCACGTTTAGGTATATTCCGTTTTGAAATGCATTTTATGTGATTTGGTTTCGAAAGATTTTGAGTCGACAACGTTATTTTGAAATATACCGTGTTTTGACGAAATTCATATTTGTTGAGTTTTTGATTGAATTGCTTGAATGTTTGATGTTGATTGGGCTGGAATATTGTCTTGTATGATCTTTTTTCGAGCTAGGAATCGATCGGAGCGAGTTTCGGATTAATCGAAAAGCGAATTTTCATGAACAAGGCCATTTTTTCAATGCTGTCAGATGACCAGTGTGTCCCAGGGGGACGACCAGTGCGCAGTGCTGTCCAAAATTTGCCAAACTTGCCCGAAAAGATCCCGATCGATTCCAGTCCTCTCCTAATCCTTTCCTAACCCTTTTCCACTGATATTGATGTTATAAGGCCATGATTTTGGCTATGTTTGAGAGATTTATGAAAATGGTTTTGAGGTTATAAATGTTTTGAAAAACCGAAATGTAGTGTACGTGTGAGGACATGTTCTTATCGAAAAGAAAGCGGACTATGCGTCCTATTTGATATTGTATAAATGACGCGGGATGATTCTTGAATCATCTAAACCGGTCTATGGTATGTTCTATTTATTGAGTTATATAGTTGATGCGGGATGAATATAATTTCGTCTAAACCGATCATTCTATCTGTTATTACGCAACTGACGCGGGATGTTTATTAATTATTCATCTAAACCGGTCTATGATTCCTGATATATATTTTATCTAGTCGGGGTGACGACCCCTATGAAATAGCATACTAGGTGAGGAAAGTCATGAACCCTTGACCTAGGCCCCTATGTTGTTATGTTTTGCCTTTGGGAATTGTACACCTATTGGCTATGCGGGGTTCACCTAAGCTTGCGGTAGTTGGTGACGTGCTAAATACTAAAAGGTTATGTTTGTGATTCATTAATCGAATTACCAGTGAATATTCGCAATTGAATAACAAAATTACCAGTTAAAGGTTTTATAAAGGAATCGAGAGAGAGGTTAATTAGGGGTCTCGGTAGAACTCACTGAGATTGTATCTCATTGTTTAAATGTTGTGTTTTACAGAGAAACAGGGAAAGAGGAGATCCAAGAAGCACAAGTAGGTTGTACTTGGATGGTTGCTGAAGACTTAGCTGTTGTGCTTAGTTTATGTTTTCCCTTGTATTCTACGTATCACAACATTATGTATTTTATTCCGCTTTCTTGTATGATATTGAGCACTATAATTTGCTGAAGGTTATGGTCAGAGAACCTGTTCGGTCTTATTTGTATTTAAGACTGTTTAGTTGTTATTCAGGGAGAACTATATTGCAGTGTTCAGTATCTATGCAGGAATTTTTATATCTCTGATGATTTAGGGATGGCTCTCTTGGGTATTTTTACATGTTAAAAATACCAGGGTGTTACAGTTGGTATCAGAGCGGTTCGACCTAGTCGGACTTAGATGTTAGAGTCTTTTACTTCCTTTAGTTATGATTCTTCTTAGTATGCTATTAGACATTGAGCTTGATCAACTTAATACTTTGTGCATATTTCGCAGAATCATGGCCAGAAGAGGTAGAGGGAACCCTCCTCCTGCTGATCCACATTTCGAATGGATGCAGAATGTGATTGAGCTAGAATCAGCAGAAGATGATGCAGGATATGTTGCAAATGCAGCATGATCAAATGGGTTTGCAGCAGCCCAATGTTCAACCTTATCAAGAAGATCCTAACAGGACATATTTCCGATTCCAAAAGATGAAGCCCCCCGGCTTTTAAGGGTGGGTCAGACCCAATGACTGCTTATTATTGGATAGATTCAATGGAGAAAATTTTTCAAACCTTGCAATGCGGGGAAGAAGAAAAGGTAATATGTGCGGCAAATGTGCTCAATGAAGATGCCCACACCTGGTGGAGTAATGCACGGCGAATGATGGAACTCCAAGGAACTCCCCTCACTTGGGACAACTTTAAGGAATTATTTTTGAAGCAGTATTTCCCTTCGGTGAAGAAGCTAAGCAAGCAAGCTGAATTTGTGAATCTCAAACAAGGTGACTTGTCGGTTGGGGAATATGCTGCGAAGTTTGAAAGGCTGTCTCAGTTCTATGAGTTGGGGAGCTATGCCCCAAATGATATGTGGAAGATGCAAATGTTCAAAGAAGGTCTCCGGGCTGATGTGAGCCAAGGCCTGAGTTCTTACACTCTGGTTAATTATCCTGCCTTAGTACAACAGGCATATGTTGCTGAGGAGGATCTGAGGAAAATGTATGCCGAAAGGAAAGATTATTTGAGGGGTAAGAAGAAAGTTGCTGAATCTTCTACTCTAAGCAGGCAATTCACGGAGGACGATTACAAGGGGAAGCAGGTGCAATCAGTGGATCCCTCCAACTTTAATAATTGTGCTATATGTGGAAACTGTCATCGTGGTGAGTGTCGTCAGACGACAAATCGGTGCTATTATTGTAATGAAGAGGGCCACTATGCAAATGAGTGCCCAGCGAAGAAGAGTTTAAAAGGAACACCAGATGCTCCGAGGCAGGGACGAATCAACACTTTGGATGCTCAGAGCATCACACCTGAGGACAATCTACTGAGGGGTATGAGATCTCTTTTCAGTAACTCTGTCAGTATATTATATGATTCGGGTGCAACCCATTGTTTTATAGCTCAAGCATGTGTAAATCGGATGGGATTAGCATTATCTCTGCTATCCGAGCCTGTTAACTATTTTAACTTCCGCTAAGGGTCGTGTTCAGACCCAAGCATTGTGTCAAAATTGTCTACTGGTCCTAAGAGACAAAGATTTGGGTAGAATTCTCTTTAGAATTGGTCCCGGGTACCGGGTCGATCTCTATAGGTTCCTTATCGAATGTCTCCTCTAGAATTAAAGGAGTTGAAATCCCAACTTAAAGAGTTGATAACAAGGAAGTTCATTCGACTGAGTGCCTCTCCAAGGGGTGCTTCAGTATTGTTAGTCAAAGAAGAAAGGTAGAAGGAGGTTGTATATTGCTTATGGCTTCGAGTGAAGCATCATCAAAGAAAGACCAATGTTGAATCCGATGTTCTAAGTAGGGAGAAGAGCTAAGATGATGAAGGAAGAAGGTCGTTAGAGTTTGAGCCGGGCAATCACGTATTTATTTTCTGGAGGAATGTTTATTCAATTTTGAGGACAAAATTCTTTCAAGTTGGGGAGAATGTAACATCCTCAAAATAATTAGATGAATTATTTGGATGTTAACCCAATTAAATTAATTTAGTACTTAATTGGTAATATTATTGAGTGCTAAAGATAATTATTGGTTATCTTAGGATCGTTAACCGATTAATTCGGGGAAATGTCGCTTCAGAAACGAAATTAGAGATTAAGGGCAATGTGGTCATTTGACCACATTACCACTTAATATATAAAGGAAAGAAAGAAAAGAATTAAAGAAAGGAAAGAAATAAAAGAAGCGAAGGAAGCAGAGAAGAATAGAGGAGAAAGAAGAAAAAAGGAGAAAAGAAGGGGAAAAAAAGGAAGAAGATGAAGGAAGTCACCACCTATCACCCCTAAGTTTCATCATCACCATCATCCTTGCTTCACCTTCCATCCCTCTAAGCTAGGTAAGCTAAAGTTTCTATTTCTCCTCTCCCTATGATTTCGAATTTGAGAGTTGGGAGAGATGGTGAATAGTGATTCCGAATTTGTGTTGATTTTGATGGTTTGAGTTTGATTAGGAACGAACCCAAGGAAGATTACTCGAGTATTGAAGTTCGCTTGGTGGATTGGGAGCTAGTTGGATGAGTTAGGGTTTGAGAATCAAAAAATTGGGTTTATGTGTGAATAGTGGTGATTGGAGGTTGAAGATAATGAATAGTGCTCCAAAGATGTCTCGTGATTGATTGGAAAGCTTTGGAAGCGGATTGGGGTGACGCCGGAACGTGGAGGCGATTCGTGGAATATTCGAGTGGTTGAAAGGTTGTTAGAATCAAGCCCAACAAAGATTGAAAGTGGATTGAAGCTCGATTCGTATTCGGGAACGAGCGGGTGATCGTTTGGGCGAAATTGGGGATTTTGGTTACTCGGTGTTTTCGGCTCGATCGTGACTCTCGCGTCAAGGGTGAGCTTTACTCACGTTTAGGTTTATTCTGTTTTGAAATGCATTTTATGTGATTTGGTTTCGAAAGATTTTGAGTCAAAAACGTTGTTTTGAAATCTACCGTGTTTTGACGAAATTCGTATTTGTTGAGTTTTTGATTGAATTGCTTGAATGTTTGATGTTGATTGGGCTGGAATATTGTCTTGTGTGATCTGTTTTCGAGTTAGAAATCGATCGGAGCGAGTTTCGGATTAATCGGAAAGCGAATTTTCATGAAAAAGGCCATTTTTTCCAATGCTGTCAGATGAGCACTGTCATACCCCAATTTTGTCCGGCTTAGGTCAAAACCCTAATTTTCTCCACAAAAAAATAAAAATAAATTATGCATTGCATTTTGAATCCTAGAAACCGCTCCAAAGTTTTTGGAATCATTCTTAGGGATAGAATGCACTTTTTAAGAAACTAGGGTTTTGAAAATACGTTATGCATGCATGGCAAGCTTTGAAAAATATTTTATGCATGTATGGCAAGGACCTAAAAGCATTTTTTTGGAAAACAAGAATTGATTTCTAAGCCAAGAATCGATTTATAGTATGTTGCATAGGTCTTGAAAATCGATTTTTAAGCTCTTCCATAGGCCATGAATCGATTCCTCATTGCTTTAACTAAACATGGAATCGATTTTCACCTATTATATATGTCCTGAAAATCGATTTCCCTCTCCTTTCATAGGCCTTGAAATCGATTTTCAGGCCATTTTAAAGAGGTGAAAATCGATTCCTCCTTTTTCCATAGGCCATACAATCGATTCCCATCATTTCCAAAAATAAAGAATCGATTCCTACATGTTTCCAAAGACCACAGAATCGATTTTCAGGATCTCCAAATGTCCTGAAAATCGATTCCTATCATTTTCCATAGGCCATATAATCGATTCTTGTCATTTCCAAAAGAAAAGAATCGATTCCTACATATTTCCAAAGGCTCAAACAATCGATTCATCCTTGCCATAAATGTTTTTAAAAAATTTTTACGCTTTCCTAAGCCTATAAATAGGCAGCCTCAAATCACATTTACAGAGGGACTACACACAAGATCAGAGAGAAGAATTGCTACACACATTTTTCACGAGATCTGACACACATTTTTTCACGAGCCATTTCACGAGATCTGGGAAGACAACTCTCGCAAATCTCATTTTCCAGTTCTCCGCTTCATTTTCGCTCTATCCGCGCCGTTGGTCCGTCTGAGCTGATCTCTTGCAAGGGTTAGTCGGGGTTTGCGTTCTTCAGATCTGTAATATCTGTCTTCATCAGAGGTATTTCTGTCTTTATATTTGTTAATATTTAATCATTGTGATCCATGCCAAAATTGCCCTATGTGATTTGTCATTGTTGATGATGAACCACATGATTCCCACTTATGCCTAGTGCATCATGTTCTAAGTGGTGAAGATGGTCTCAGATGATTCAACCTCCCCCTTTCAAACCCTTTTAGTTTATATGTTGTTTAAGTTGATGATTGGCAATGTGATTCACACTTGTGTACTCGTGCACTTAATCTTAAGTGTGAGGATTGACCAAAGTGATTCAACATTCTTTGACACTTTGGTCGCTAAATAATTTGCTTGCTTATGCTGGCCAATGATCATGATTGAGGCAACTCTTTTGCTTGAGCTTACAGTGTCATCGTCTACTCTCATGTAGAATATCATCAATACTTAGATAGGTCCATTCCTTACATTGCATCTTCCACTAGATGTGCATTTAGATTCCCTTGCGTTTTGTAGAAATATTTGAGTATGGTTCTCGCCTAGCATCTTCCACTAGATGTGCATTTAGGTTCAATCTCGCCTACTCTCGTATTTTGCTTAATGCCCAATTCAAGTTCCTTCCTTGCCTATCTATGCGTTGTGATCTACTATGTGTAGTTTAGACTTGATTTTTGTTTGTGAATTCAAATATTGTTGCTTAAGGATTTGATTCCACTGATTGTGTTATGCTTGAATCCACCAATTCTTTCTCGCATTCATTGTTTTCATTTCTAAAACGACCTGGCACAAAAACGGTTACTAGTGGCAATCCATCACAACCTTTGTTGGTTTGACTGTCATGAAAGCCTCAATTTCAAAAGAATTTTCGTAAGCATAAAGCAAGCTACTAGTGATAATCCATCACAACCTTTGTTGGTTTGATTATCATGAACGCGTCCAATTTCAAAAAAGCATTTTTCTAAGTATCAAAGAATCAAAAACAAGTTATTAGCGGTGGCCCATCATAACCATTGTTAGTTTAATCATCAAAGCAAAAAGACTTTCATTTTTAAGGCTCATTAGAACTACGTCGCTTTGATTCCCGTTTGGGATACGTAGGAGCGAGCCACGTTCTCGTCAAGCGCAACAAATAAAAATTCTTTTCATCCCCATAAACAAATTATTTTCATAAAAACAAACAAAAAGAATCATTTTCCAACCCATTGTTGCTAATAGCTCATCAGAGCCTCTGTTCGTTTAGCTATTGGTGACAATGTCTTTTTCTCATAAGAATAATAAACGATGGTCCATCATAACCTTTGTTAGTTTGATCATTGTGCAAATCAATCTTTTTCGAAAATCACTTTCAAAAAGATAATAAAAACGAGTTGTTATCAATAGTCCATCAGAACCTTTGTTCGTTTGACTAGCGGTACAACTCTCTCTTTTTTGAGTATTTAGTAGTGATTCATCACAGCCTCTGCTAGTTTAATCATTTGCTAATGCTCGTCCTATTTCAAAAAACTCACTAAAAAAGATAAAAAACAAAAACTTTTCAAAAAGAACCAAGAACTACGTAGCTTTGAATTCTCCATCGCACCAGGAGATACGTAGGAGCGGGCCATGTCCCGTCAAGCACTTTTTTCTAAAAACCCTTTTTCCCCCCTTTCTCACCAAAAATAAAATTTCCAGTAAGTTTTCTCATTCGTCTTCAAACAAGAAATAAATAGGCAAATCTAGGTATTTTTCAAATCAAACGTTAAAACCACACATTTAATTAGAGGTTCCCTTTCGGTAGAAAGGACGTGCGCGGTGCTAACACCTTCCTCGCGCGTAATCGACCCCCGAACCTATATCTCTAGTTTTCGAAAGACCATCCGCCTTGCCCAAAAGACCTTTTTTCAATGTTTTGGTCTCAAAATTAAAATATTGGTGGCGGCTCCAAAAATTTTCCACGTTGTACATTGGGAAACCCAACCGGGATTTTTCGGGGTGCAACAAGCACGACCAGTGCGTCCCAGGGGCACGACCAGTGCGCAGTGCTGTCCTAAATTTCCCAAACTTGCCCGAAACGATCCCGATCGATTCCAGCCCTCTCCTAATCCTTTCCTAACCCTTTTCCACTGATATTGATGTTATAATGCCATGATTTTGGCTATGTTTGAGAGATTTATGAAAATGGTTTTGAGGTTATAAATGTTTTGAAAAACCGAAATGTAGTATACGTGTGAGGTCATGTTCTTATCGAAAAGAAAGCGGACTATGAGTCCTATGTGATATTTTATAAATGACGCGGGATGATTCTTGAATCATCTAAACCGGTCTATGGTATGTTCTATTTATTGAGTTATATAGTTGATGCGGGATGAATATAATTTCGTCTAAACCGACCATTCTATCTGTTATTACACAACTGACGCGGGATGTTTATTAATTATTCATCTAAACAGATCTATGATTCCTGATATATATTATATCTATTCGGGGTGACGACCCCTATGAAATAGCATACTAGGTGAGGGAAGTCATGAGCCCTTGACCTAGGCCCCTATGTTGTTATGTTTTGCCTTTGGGAATTGTACACCTATTGGCTATGCGGGGTTCACCTAAGCTTGCGGTAGTTGGTGACGTGCTAAATACTAAAAGGTTATGTTTGTAATTCATTAATCGAACTACCAGTGAATATTCGCAATTCAATAACAGAATTGCCAGTTAAAGGTTTTATAAAGGAACCGAGAGAGAGGTTAATTAGGGGTCTCGGTAGAACTTGTAACACCCCTTTTCTACGCAGTAATTATTTAATAAAATCAGAGTTTTCAAAAATTTATTTCATACATCGAAAGGGATGTCACACACATTCATCATTAAACAAAATGTCTCATGCGATATAAATAACTTGTCAAAAAGGGACTAAGCCCATAACACCTGTTTAATTAATCGCATCACCAAAAATTACATCAACACGCAGCGGACATAAAAATAAGTTTAACAACAATCAAACCGTGATGTCCTAAATGGACTCCAAACAAATAAAATATAATAACTAAGTTCAACGTTTATCCCCCCCTGAGTGTTACACATCAAAGCAAGGACAACGACAACACCGACTCAAAATGGCGAAGGTACCTAAGCCTTCACTCGAGATCACCTGCACGTTACCGCATAGGGGTAACATTCAAACAGAAGGGGTGAGTTCATCTTGTAACAGCCCAGGTCTAACGCATTGGGAGGTGTGTTTAACTTTCACTTATGCCTCAGGTGCAAGGTTCGATTCCCACGGAAGGCAAAAATTCTACAAGGGGGGTAGAGAAGACCGTGAGGTAATAGTGCTGGGGTGGCCAATGCGTTGGACCTGGGCTGTTACACATCTAACAATATAATAGTGCATATGATAAGTATCATGCTAGAGCTACAACGCTATATAAACCACATCGCACATCAAGTCAATCATCACAGCAAGTCATCACAATGTCATGAACATGTATGAAATGCCACCCATCGCAACAGGTGTATGCATGAGGTACCTGTCATCATCGTCAATAAATAGCCTTTATGGCATCATCGTCGCTAAATAGCCTTTATGGCATCATCGTCACTTGTTTATGCATATGGGATGCATGAGACACCATGACATGCACCAGAGACAGTCCCATACAAGCACAGTCAACTTAACGACCCATCACTTACCAATTTGCCAATGAAAGGCACATCACCTGTCAAGTTATCGTCACACATACATTTGCCACTAACATTCATCGTCATTAACATCATCGTCGCTAATAGCCTTTATGGCATCATCGTCACTTATAAAACCACAGCTTTTATTCATCATCAATACCATCGCCAATCAAAGTAATAGCCACTAGGGGCATTATCGTCAAAAACATCAACACATATTTATTGACACCGGGACGCTAATATTACCGATTACATCAAAAGGTTTTACTTCAGCTCATGACACCAAATAGGACACCAAAAAGGGTTTTAAACACCGAAATAGTTTTACAATGCCAACAACAACGACCACCGGGGACAGCCACTTGAGGCGCCCAGAAACTATCTGAAAAATAATAATTTTTACTCTAAAATAGAATATACCAGTAGGAAACGGAATAAGCTTCACAACGCACTTTGAAAGACTTAAAACGGACACCCGAGTCAAAAGATATGTCAAAAACAAAACCGGGAAAAATTTGGGGAACATCCTGAAAATGGCGCCCAGGCAACACGCTGGGAACTGGCCAACAACAAAAACTGGCGCCCTTGGCGCCCAGGCAACACAGAAAACTGGCGCAGCCACTGAAAACTGGCGCAGCCACACAAACTGGCGCCCTTGGCGCCTCTGCGCCAAGACACAGCGCGCAGCACGGACACAGGCGCCCAAGGCGCCCCTGCGCCAAGACACAAACTCACGCACCCACGCACACAGCAACACTCACACACACCTTGGCACACGGCGCCCACACCCAGGGCGCCAAAAACTGCAACGCAACAACTTGGCACTCGGCGCCCATGCATAGGGCGCCATTTGTAACACCCCATTTCTACCCGGCAATTTAACTCATAAATATCAGAGTTTAACAATTATTTTTCGATTCATCCAAACGGGATGCTACATTCACTTCATTTAGACATCGACAATATAATAACAAATTCTCTTATAAATCAGTATAATACGTAACACATGGAAAGTGGGATGGAATCCTCAAAAATACATTAATTCAGTTCTCATAACAGAAACTTCAACATCATGCAGTGGAATAGAATAAAATCTCATAAAACAAATCATAGTCTCAACAATAACATAATATCCTCAGTAAAAATTATTCAACAGCCAAATAAACAAAACGAATAAAATCTAGCGCCCATCCCCTGAGTGTTACGTATCAGAGCATAAGACCGACTCAGGAATGAAGGGAGACAAGCCTTCACTCACGGTTACCTCACTAGTGGAAAAAACACATTTTATAACAGGAATTCATATCGGTTAAAAAAATATCCGATGTTAATAGCGAGGCGGTGGCAATTTTGAAATTTTGGTGGCATTTTTAATATCGGTTGGTGTCTTAACCGTTATAGAAACTACTAATTTGCATTTTTTATATCGGCTCATGTGTTACCCGTTATAGAAACTGCTTGTTTAACATCGGTTCATATTTTACCCGATGTTGAAAGTCATTTTCTTTAGGGGCGAATCCTAAAAGCACAACGCAAACCCTCGCCTCTTCATTTATCTCTGTCACAGTTTCATCTTCTTCTCTTGTGACAACGCATTTCCAGAACGCAAAAAGCATTCTTCTTCCTCTCGCTCCAGATCGTCAAGCATCTTCTTCCTCTCGCCTCTTCATTTATCTCTGTCACGGTTTCATCTTCACCCTCGCTCCAGAACGCAAAGCATTCTTCTTCCTCTCGCTCCAGATCGCTAATCCTCTGTTTGAAGCATCACAGCGAGCTCACCACGACATTGTCGCCGCAACCTCGCTGTCACTGGGAGCCCCACCACCACGCCGTCGCTGCAACAACCACGTCACCGTTGTTGAGCCGCATTTCCAGGTTCCCTTCTCCGATTTTAGGGTTTTGCATCCTTCTTCTTTTTACACAGGAAGAAGTTAGTGTCGACCAATTATAAGTTGACTACTTTCATGCTTTATACCTTTCTGTTGTCTCTGATAACAGCTTAATTTTATCTATTGCCACTGATCATATGATTAATTTCTCGCTAGCAGAATTTGCCGGATGGCGTGAAACTAAGAGGTGATATTAACGTCTTGCTTCTCGGGGATCCATCTACAGCAAAATCACAGGTTGTTTTCTACATTTTTTCCCTATAGACTAGTTATTTATTTGCTGGGGGACAAACTGACAATTGCCTTTTGCAGTTTCTCAAGTTCGGGGATCCAGACGGAGGTGTTGTCTGCATTGATGAGTTTGAGCATGCACATTATCTAAATTCTGAAGTAATTCTTGTAACAATTATCTGGTGTTATATTTAGTAAAAGATAACTAGTCTCTTGATGTGTGTGTTGGCATTAAAAGAGTAGTTTTGCAGACCATGCAAAAATATATTTTATATGTTCAATGGCTTTATTTTCTAACCTCGCTGTTGGAACCTTGAATCTTATATAGGTTGTTTGTATTTTCTGTTTCTATTGATATGAATACAGTAAAAAACACAAGATTCCAGAACCAATTGAAACGGAATTAATAACAGAACCAGAAAGTTTATTTTTACAGTTTATTTTTACAGAATTAATAACAGAACCAGAATTAAAAACACATGGGAGGACTATTGGTGATATCATATGTATAGTTTCTGAATCTCAAAGCTTTCGTTCCTTGTAATTGCATAAACCATGCTTTAAAGGCTTAATTTTATTGCTTTTTTTTTGCAGCTGCAAAGCTTGGAATCCCATCACCACCAGCTTATCTGTCAGTGTCTCAAAATGTTGATGCTCTCCTCAAAGGGGTAAACTATGCATCTGGTGGAGCAGGGATTCTCAATGATACAGGACTTTACTTTGTAAGCAAATCATCTTCAAACTCTCAGCACTCAATTGCAGGTTATAGGGGCATCTTATTAACTTATACTTTGTCTTGAATGTTTTTCAGATTCAAAGATTATCTTTTGATGATCAAATAAACAGTTTCAAGAAAACTAAAGAAGCAATCACAGCAAAATTAGGTGACAAGAGTGATGATGGTGTGGAATACAAAAATCAGCTTCTTGCTGTTCTTCAGTTGCTGTTCTTCTCTGTCTTTTATAACTCTACCAGGCATTATTATGAAGCTAGTTGTTTGATAAAAAAAAAGTTTAATGTCTATTTTTTCTAAAGCTTCTGTTGTAGGTTATTTGATAATTTTTATAACTTTTTTCTAAAGCTTCTGTTGTAGGCACTATTTGTTAGATCTAGCTGTTGAGAATTTTTTTTTTTAAAAAAAAAGTTAGTTTTAACATCAGTTCCCATCAGGACCTGATGCGAAAAGTACTTTTCGCATCAGGTGGTTCTGAAAATCCGATGCCAAAAAGGTGCTAAAATATAATTAAAAGGGACTTTTGGCATCGGGTGGTAATACAACTGATGCGAAAAATACTTTTCGCATCAGGTCTGTACCTGATGCAAAAGGTGCGTACTTTTAACATCGCCTGAATCTATAACGGACACGGAACCGATGCGAAAAGTCATTTTTAACCGATGCGAAAAGCCTAAATTGTAGTAGTGCCTGTAGTAATGAACAACAAATGGGTGAGTCTAAACCGTATAATAAAGTTTATAATGAGCAGTATGCTAGAGCTCAGAACTATACCAATCACAGCTATACATACATATACATATACATCTATATATTTATAAACTTTCACAATTTATATCTTTATATTTATAAATATACGCATGACAGCTTCAACAATTTATGTATATATATATATATTTTTATACATATAACAACTTCAACAATTTATATATATATATATATATATATATATATATATATATATATTTGCCACACAATCATATTACACACCAACCAAAATAATAATTACCAACGATGAGCATGAAAGTATGAAATGCAAGTATGCATGTGGTACCATCATCGTCACTTATTATTGCCAATTGGGCATATCTTCGAGACCGCAGCCTTAAATCGTCGAGACCGCAGCCTTATATCGTCGAGACCGCAGCCTTATGTATGCATGTGACTTCATAAACAACCAACAATTATAATTTCCACATCATCAACATCATCTATAACATCATCGTCACTTTGGCATTAAGCCCATCATCAATAACATCGTCACTTATTTTGGCCAAATAGACCCACCGTCACTTAACAACATCAATAATGTTTAGTCAATAGACCCATCATCATTAGCATGAACATGGCAACACAATATTGGTGTCCAGAAACTATTAGAAAAGTAATCATTTCTCACCTTACAGTAGCATACACAGATAGAGGCCTGAACAAGCTTCGAAACGCACGTTGAAGCACTTAAAACGGACACCCGAGTCAAAAGATACGTCAAAAACAAATTAGGAACAAAACTGAGACACATACCGAAAATGGCGCCCAGGCACTGGGCGCCTAGCAGGGAACAGCAGCACACAAAACAGGCGCAGGAAAACTGGCGCAGGAAAACTGGCGCAACTTAGACAGAAACAGCAACACAGCAACACAAAAACTGGCGCAACTTAGACAGAAACAGCAACACAGCAACACAAAAACTGGCGCAACTTAGACACAACAGCAACACAGAAAACTGGCGCAGCTTAGACAGAAACAGCAACACAGCAACACAAAAACTGGCACAACTTAGACACAACAGCAACACAGAAAACTGGCGCAGGAGCAACAGCGCCTAGACACAGCAAGACAGAAACTGGCGCAGGAGCAACAGCGCCTAGACACAGCAACACAGAAACTGGCGCAGGAGCAACAACGCCTAGACACAGCAACACAGAAACTGGCGCAGGAGCAATAGCGCCTAGACACAGCAACACAGAAACTGGCGCAGGAGCAACATTGGCGCCAGCGCCAGACAGAATTTCTTACGCAACTTGCGACCAAGTTTTCTTTCTCATTTCTTAATGAAATTCGGTGAAACCAGTGCCTACCTTGTAGAGAATTCAGTCTATTTTCTAACTAAATGAGAATCATTCAAAACAGAGTTTAATTGAGAACACAAAACTTGCAAAAACCGAACCTACTCACAGATTATTTCCAGAAATTTGACCTAACTTTGGAGACTCATAACTTGAGCTACACAAATCCAAATTTAACCAAACCAGTGCCAAAATGACCAAAATTAAGTCTATTTTCTAAAAAAATATGTCCCATAATTTTTGGACAAAGGAAAGGTTCCCAGTTTTAAAAATATAGAACCTATGTCCAGAATGCTCCCAGATTATTACCCTAAAATGTGGAGCCTATAACTAGAGCTACACAACTCCAAATCGAACGAAACCGGCGCCAAAACGACCGGCGTGAAGTCTATTTTCAAGAACAATTAAAAACGAAATTTTTGGACTGACCGAACAGTCCCAGTTTCAAGAAAACCGCAACAGTGTATATATTATAGCAACCACATCATCATATACACATTATATCGAGCACTTAGCTTGCATTTTCGATCCTCACATACACTTAGCCATTCGCATTCTACCTAACAACCATCTATTGAACAACAAATCTTCATCAAGATATTCATACACGTCACACAACATTACAATCATACGGAGAACGATATAATTCCTAAACCCCTACATACATCCCATTATAAACCCTATTATAAAGCAAGACCCACCCTTACCTTAGATTTTCCGAAGATGATGAGACCTCTACGAAAGCACCGAAGTAACCACAGCAACAGCTCCTTGCTCCTCTTCTCTCTTGGCCGATCGCACCTCTTCTCTCTTCTCACTCTCTTCGCAAACTTTCTTTCTCTCTTCTCTCTTCTCTCTATTCGCAATTTCTTTTCTTTTCTCCCACAAATGCGAAATGCTCCCCAACCCTAACTAATCCCTCATGCGCCTATGCCTTGGGCTTGGATCACGGGCTTTCTCCAGCTTAAGCCCGATCACTAACGCCATCACCTAAAATTTATTTACACACCTCTTAATCAAGTGCTAATATATTTATATCAACTAACATATTTTAAATAATTAATTAAATAAATAATTGGATACCTAAATATTTAATTAAACAATTTAATTAAATATTTTGGGCATTACAACTCTCCCCCACTTAAAAGAATTTCGTCCTCGAAATTTAACCACCGACGCGGGCACTCTTCCACTAGCCAACTAACGTCACCTTGACAACTAGTGCTATCTAGCATGCTGATCATTATTTCCTTGATTACCAGCGGTAAGTGATTGGGCGGCCGTCCCTCCTACTTATTCAGCCAGATAACTTCGAGAAATAACAATCAGACTCACTCTCTAACGGTTCTGCAAGGGTCCCTGATAGAGTTTTGGGCGTAATCATGTCGGTACCACATGATCACCTCCAAGCTCTATTAAAGCTCCTTCCTATTAGCATACCATGATTCTGCTGCGCTACTCTGATAAACCGACTTGTAGATCTAAGCATCACTTGCGTTCTACCTCCCTCATCTATCTCTACGGTGCCTCATAGTTTCACTACCACGTCACGACAAGGTTCACAGAGTGCATGACAGTTGCAAAACAAGCCACATAATCAACAACACGACAACAACGGCAACAACATCAACAAACAACAACGATAACATCAACAACTAACTTTGCCACTCAGGCGACATCAACGACTAAATTTGCCACTCAGGCGACATTAACAACGACAAAACCACAACATCGGCCATAGGCCTATAGCACAAAATCCATCAAAACTTTTCGGGCCATTCAGCGGTACCCCCAACAAAACAGCGTGGGCCATATCGGCGCTACCCACGACACAACAATGTGGGCCATATCGGCGGTACCCACAACAAAACAACGTGGGCCATATCGGCGCTACCCACGACACAACAATGTGGGCCATATCAGCGCTACCCATGACACAACAATGTGGGCCATATCGGCGGTACCCACAACAAAACAATTAACAACATCAACGACTGTTGGAGACAAGCTCCGGGCCAACGCCCAAATCAACAACACAACATCAATAACAAAACAACAACAAGTCAACATCATCAACAAACAGCAACGACAAATCAACATCATTGATAAAACAACATCGGGCTAACAGTTCAAAAACTTAACAAGTTTAACAGTAGTAAAAACAATTCATTTAGTACAACGGTACGAACATTCTCAATACACATTATTAGTATTAGACTCGAAACCACAATTTACAATTTCACCATTGCTCATACAATGGTTCTCACATAACACATAACACGTAAACACAAATCGGGGTCACCGGGTACCCCAATGAGGGGTCACTCTCCGTAGTCAAGACGATGAAGCATCTTAACAGAAGTAGCAAGATTAGTCCACAAGGCACTTAGCATACAACATAAATACGCAATCAAGAACATGTTACAGTAAAAATTCATATTATGCTTTATACTATGCTTTCGTTAATTCATAGAGTCAAGGTAATAACATTAAATTAACCACATAATAAACTCATGCGAGCTTCCAACTATTAAAACTAATTCAGCAAAAACTCACAAAACATGCAAAAATATCGTTCACAAAATCTAATGTCTTAGAAGGAAAAAAAATTAGCATGTAGGCATCATGATCAACTTTCTTATTCTAACGAAGCAACTAGCATCTACTTTTAATTAATTACCAACCTGTTATTCACTAAGCCATGTGGAAAAATAACTAGGACCTATAATGCTGCGAAGACAAATTATTTGCACACTATCAATTATAATAAATTAAAACACCTGTGAGGATATTCCTAAGGTTTAAGTTTAGGAGTACATAAATTTGACTCTCAGTAAAACTACTACAACCTCTAGATTCGAACTGAAAGATAAGAGATAAATAATGCACCGCACCGATTATATTTAGTTAAATAAATGACCTACGTTGTGAACATCCAAAAATAGTTTAATATTAGATTACGAGTAGACTCAATAAACATTCTAACTCACAAAATCACGTAATGCAATTAACCACTACAAAGTCAAACTATAGAAGTGCAGCTTTTGTGGGCACAAAGTTTCAAAGGCAAGAAGGTAACAAAGTAAATTACAACATTACAGAGTTCACACAAGGAAGGCACAATAAACAACACAAACAGTCCGGTTAGGACCGAACAATCCAAAAGTTTACCTGATTCGAACAACCTGCAATGTAAACAATGGTTAGTACTAAAAGACAACAGTTGGTCGTTAGCCGACACAACGACTCGACGACTTGGCCGGACGGACCAACCATTGCTCTGATACCACTAATGTAACACCCCATTTCTACCCGGCAATTTAACTCATAAATATCAGAGTTTAACAATTATTTTTCGATTCATCCAAACGGGATGCTACATTCACTTCATTTAGACATCGACAATATAATAACAAATTCTCTTATAAATCAGTATAATACGTAACACATGGCAAGTGGGATGGAATCCTCAAAAATACATTAATTCAGTTCTCATAACAGAAACTTCAACATCATGCAGCGGAATAGAATAAAATCTCATAAAACAAATCATAGTCTCAACAATAACATAATATCCTCAGTAAAATCTAGCGCCCATCCCCTGAGTGTTACGTATCAGAGCATAAGACCGACTCAGGAATGAAGGGAGACAAGCCTTCACTCACGGTTACCTGTAGTAATGAACAACAAAGGGGTGAGTCTAAACCGTATAATAAAGTTTATACTGAGCAGTATGCTAGAGCTCAGAACTATACCAATCACAGCTATACATACATATACATATACATCTATATATTTATATATAACAACTTTCACAATTTATATCTTTATATTTATAAATATACGCATGACAGCTTCAACAATTTATGTATATATATATATATATATTTCTACATATAACAACTTCAACAATTTATATATATATATATATATATATATATATATATATATATATATATATATATATTTGCCACACAATCATATTACACACCAACCAAAATAATAATTACCAACGATGAGCATGAATGTATGAAGTGCAAGTATGCATGTGGTACCATCATCGTCACTTATTATTGCCAATTGGGCATATCGGCGAGACCGCAGCCTTAAATCGTCGAGACCGCAGCCTTATATCGTCGAGACCGCAGCCTTATGTATGCATGTGACTTCATAAACAACCAACAATTATAATTTCCACATCATCAACATCATCTATAACATCATCGTCACTTTGGCATTAAGCCCATCATCAATAACATCGTCACTTATTTTGGCCAAATAGACCCACCGTTACTTAACAACATCAATAATGTTTGGTCAATAGACCCATCACCATTAGCATCAACATGGCAACACAATATTGGTGTCCAGAAACTATTAGAAAAGTAATCATTTTCCACCTTACAGTAGCATACACAGATAGAGGCCTGAACAAGCTTCGAAACGCACTTTGAAGCACTTAAAACGGACACCCGAGTTAAAAGATACGTCAAAAACAAATTAGGAACAAAACTGAGACACATGCTGAAAATGGCGCCAAGGCACTGGGCGCCTAGCAGGGAACAGCAGCACACAAAACCGGCGCAGGAAAACTGGCATAGAAAAACTGGCGCAGGAAAACTGGCGCAACTTAGACAGAAACAGCAACACAGCAACACAAAAACTGGCGCAACTTAGACAGAAACAGCAACACAGCAACACAAAAACTGGCGCAACTTAGACACAACAGCAACACAGAAAACTGGCGCAGCTTAGACAGAAACAGCAACACAGCAACACAAAAGCTGGCGCAACTTAGACACAACAACAACACAGAAAGCTGGCGCAGGAGCAACAGCGCCTAGACACAGCAACACAGAAACTGGCGCTGGAGCAACAACGCCTAGACACAGCAACACAGAAACTGGCACAGGAGCAATAGCGCCTAGACACAGCAACACAGAAATTGGCGCAGGAGCAACAGCGCCTAGACACAGCAACACAGAAACTGGCACAGGAGCAACATTGGCGCCAGCGCCAGACAGAATTTCTTACGCAACTTGCGACCAAGTTTTCTTTCTCATTTCTTAATGAAATTCGGTGAAACCAGTGCCTACCTTGTAGAGAATTCAGTCTATTTTCTAACTGAACGAGAATCATTCAAAACGGAGTTTAATTGAGAACACAAAACTTGCAAAAACCGAACCTACTCACAGATTATTTCCAGAAATTTGACCTAACTTTGGAGACTCATAACTTGAGCTACACAAATCCAAATTTAACCAAACCAGTGCCAAAATGACCAAAATTAAGTCTATTTTCTAAAAAAATATGTCCCATAATTTTTGGACAAACGAAAGGTTCCCAGTTTTAAAAATATAGAACCTATGTCCAGAATGCTCCCAGATTATTACCCTAACTTGTGGAGCCTATAACTAGAGCTACACAACTCCAAATCGAACGAAACCGGCGTCAAAACGACCGGCGTGAAGTCTATTTTCAAGAACAATTAAACACGAAATTTTTGGACTGACCGAACAGTCCCAGTTTCAAGAAAACCGCAACAGTGTATATATTATAGCAACCACATCATCATATACACATTATATCGAGCACTTAGCTTGCATTTTCGATCCTCACATACACTTAGCCATTCACATTCTACCTAACAACCATCTATTGAACAACAAATCTTCATCAAGATATTCATACACGTCACACAACATTACAATCATACGGAGAACAATATAGTTCCTAAACCCCTACATACAACCCATTATAAACCCTATTATAAAGCAAGACCCACCCTTACCTTAGATTTTCCGAAGATGATGAGACCTCTACGAAAGCACCGAAGTAACCACAGCAACAGCTCCTTGCTCCTCTTCTCTCTTGGCCGATCACACCTCTTCTCTCTTCTCACTCTGTTCGCAAACTTTCTTTCTCTCTTCTCTCTTCTCTCTATTCGCAATTTCTTTTCTTTTCTCCCACAAATGCGAAATGCTCCCCAACCCTAACTAACCCCTCATGCGCCTATGCCTTGGGCTTGGATCACGGGCTTTCTCCAGCTTAAGCCCGATCACTAACGCCATCACCTAAAATTTATTTACACACCTCTTAATCAAGTGCAAATATATTTATATCAACTAACATATTTTAAATAATTAATTAAATAAATAATTGGATACCAAAATATTTAATTAAACAATTTAATTAAATATTTTGGGCGTTACACCATTTCCTGCGACACACACACACACACCACACGCAACACAACGAGGATCCCGGCGCCCAGCGCCAGAACAGCGCAACACACAAGGGATCCTGGCGCCCAGCGCCAGAACAGCAACAACACACAAGGGATCCCAGCGCCCAGGCAGCAACAATGCATGGTAATGGCAACAACAATGGCGCTTGTGGCGCCTAGGACTTGAACAACAACGCAACCAAATCCATCAAACACCTCATGTACGACCATGACAACATCAAAACACCAATTTCATAACAACCATCATCAAAACACCAATTTCATAATAGTCGTCATCAAAACATCAATTTCGTAGGAACCATCATCAAAGCATCAATTTCGTAATGACCATCAATCAAGGATTTCAATCAACTATAAATCAAATAATCACACAAGATCATGGCAACATAGGTCTAAGCCCCTACCCTAATACCCATCATACCCACCATTATAGTGAAAGAGAGATCTCACCCTTACCTTAATTCGTAGGAATAGAAGACCCTGGAGAGGAATCACCAACAGAACCACAGCAACACGGCTTCCCTTCTCTCCTTGGGATTCGCGAACTCTTCTTCTCCTCCTTGGGATTTGCGCCGCCCTCCTTCTCTCTTTCTCTCCTCTTCGCAATTTCTCTCTTTCTTTGCACAAATGAGCCAAACTCCAATTTTTAGGCTTAAGTATGCGCCTAGGTTAGTGGGCCTGGATCGCGGGCTTTCCTTCAGCTTAAGCCCGATTACTAACCCCATCACCTAAAATCCAATTACACACCTCTCAATCCAACATTAATATAATTACACCAATTAAAATAAATAAAATAAATAATTGAATACCTAAATATTTAATTAAATAATTTAATTAATTATTTAATTAAATATTTGGGCGTTACAATTCTCCCCCACTTAGAATATTTTCGTCCTCGAAAACTCACCTGAATCAAACAGCTCTAGATAAGACTCCCGCATCTTACTCTCCAACTCCCAAGTCATGCTCTCACCGGCAGCTCCTAACCAGACCACCTTCACCAATGCAATTTCCTTGCCTCTTAACACCTTCACCTCATGGTCTTCAATCCGCACAGGCATAGTTTCCACCGTGAGATTATCCCGCACCTCCACGTCATCCATGTGGATCACATGAGACGGATCCGAAATGTACTTCCGAAGTTGCGACACGTGAAACACGTCGTGCAAATTCGAAAGATTTGGCGGTAAAGCCACTCTATACGCCACATTCCCAACTCTCCCGGAAATCTGATAAGGGCCAATGAACCTAGGAGTGAGCTTCTTCGACTTCAAAGCACCGCCAACACCGGTCACTGGAGTGACCCTCAAAAACACATGCTCACCCTCTTGAAACTCTAGGTCTTTTCTCCTCTTGTCATGGTAACTTTTCTGACGACTCTGCGAAGCCTTCATCTTTTCACGGATCATCTTTATCTTCTCGGTTGTCTCCCGAACAATTTCAGGTCCAAGCACCACACTCTCTCCAGACTCATACCAACACAGCGGGGTTCTACACTTCCGACCATACAATGCCTCAAAAGGTGCCATCCCGATACTAGAATGGTAACTATTGTTGTACGTAAACTCTATCAGAGGAAGATAGGAATCCCACGAACCTCCGTCTTCCAAAACACAAGCCCTCAACAAATCTTCTAATTACTGAATTGTCCTATCTGACTGACCATCTGTCTGAGGATGATATGCCGAACTCAACCTCAACTTAGACCTTAACTTCTCTTGCAAACTCTTCCAGAAATCTGAAGTGAACCTCGGATCTCTGTCTGAAACAATACTCTTCGGAACACCATGCAACTTCACAATTTCTTTGACATAAACTTCTGCTAACCTCGACACCGGATAAGTGATATTAATAGGAACAAAGTGAGCAGACTTCGTTAACCTATCAACGATCACCCAAATAGCATCGTGACCTCTAACCGTATTCGGCAATCTCGTCACAAAATCCATCGAAATGTTATCCCACTTCCACTCTGGAATTTCTAACGGTTGCATCAATCCAGCAGGCTTCTGATGCTCCACCTTCGACTTCTGACAAGTCAAACAGGCATACACAAATTGTGCCACATCCCTCTTCATACCATGCCACCAAAACATCTTTTTCAGGTCTTGATACATCATTGTCGCTCCAGGATGAATACTCAACTTACTTCGGTGACCCTCTTCCAAAATTGTTTTCCTCATTTCTACATCATCCGGGATGCAGATCCTACCACGGAACCTCAACACACCTTGGGAATCCAATTTGAAATCTTCGTTCTCAGATTGACCAATCCCATTCATCAAATCCACCAACTTAGCATCTGATTTCTGAGCCTCTCTAATGCTGCCCAGAAAATCATTATCGATCCTTAGCATTCCCAGCTTGACACTATGAGGTGTCGTCCTACAAACCAGACTTATATCTCTGAATTCCTCGATCAACTCTAACTCTTTGACCATCATCGCCGACATATGCAAAGACTTTCGGCTCAAAGCATCAGCCACAACATTAGCTTTGCCCGGATGGTAGGTCAAACCGAAATCATAATCTTTCAACAATTCCAACCACCTTCACTGCCTCATATTCAGCTCTTTCTGGTCAAACAAGTACTTCAAACTCTTATGATCACTGAACACCTCGAATCTGGAACCATATAAATAGTGCCTCCAAATCTTCAACACAAAGACTATTGCAGCCAACTCCAAATCATGCGTTGGATAATTCTTCTCATGAACCCTTAATTGCCTCGACGCATAAGCAACCACCTTCCCATCTTGCATAAGCACGCCACCTAGACCCATCTTCGAAGCATCACAATATACCACGAACGGTTCTTTCGGTTTTGGCAACGTCAAAACAGGAGACGTCGTCAACCTCCTCTTCAACTCAAGGAAACTTTCCCCACAACGAGCATCCCACACAAAAGCCTTACCCTTACAAGTCAACTGCGTCAACGGAAGGGCCAACTTAGAAAAATCTTCGATGAACCTCCTGTAGTAACCGGCCAACCCTAAGAAACTTCTAATCTCAGTAACCGACTTCGGACTCTCCCACTGCATCACAGCATCAACCTTAGAAGGATCCACAGCAATACCATTACCAGAAATGATGTGACCCAGAAAACTCACTTCCGACAACCAGAATTCACACTTAGACAACTTGGCATACAACCTCTTCTCTCTCTGGACCTCCAATACTAATTTCAAATGCTCCGCATGCTCTTCCTCCGACTTCGAATAAATCAGGATATCGTCAATGAACACAACCACGAACCGATCCAAGTAAGTATGGAATATACGATTCATGTATTCCATAAATACACCCGGCGCGTTAGTGACACCGAACGACATCACCGAGTACTCATAATGCCCATACCTCGTTCTGAAAGCAGTTTTATGAACATCTTCATCCTTCACCTTGATCTGATGATAACCTGACCTCAAATCAATCTTGCTGAACACTCGAGCACCCACCAACTGATCCATCAAGTCGTCTATTCTCGACAGTGGATACTTGTTCTTAATGGTCACCTTATTCAGCTGCATATAATCAACACACAACCTCATACTCCCATCCTTCTTCTTCACCAACAACACAGGAGCTCCCCACGACGATACGCTCGGCCTAACAAACTTCTTCTCAAGCAGATCTTCAAGTTGCTTCTTCAATTCAGACAATTCTGACGCCGACATCCTGTACGGTGCCATAGACACAGGCCTCGTACCAGGTACAAGATCAATAGAAAACTCCACTTCCCTCTCAGGTGGTACACTAGGGATCTCATCAGGAAAAACATCTGGAAATTCGCGCACCACCTGCAACTCTTCAATGACAGCCCGACTCCCTGCAGACAACGATGCCATCAACGAAAATAGCTGAACTCCTTCCTTCATCAACTTCTTCAACTGACTAGCGGATAACAAAACAGAATCTTCCTCTCCAAAACTAACCGATTTGCTACGACAGTTGATATGGACATGGTTATGCTCTAACCAGTCCATGCCCAAGATCACGTCCAATCCTCTCAACGGCAAGCAAACAAAATCCACGACAAAGTCTCTATCGAAGATCGACAAGGGACACTGAGAACACACTAGAGAGGTAGTTACCGGCCCTTTAGCTGGAGTGTCGACAACCATCTCCCCATTCATAGCAGACAATACAAGACCCAATATTTTACAACAATCAGCAGCAATTGCAGTATCATTCCTCCCAGCCATTTCAACTCACTTGCTGCAAAACAACCAACAGTTAGATATAATTGACAACACACCATTGTCAATTGACACTACGACTGGACAACTTGGCCGGATAGACCGAACTTTTGCTCTGATACCACTAATGTAACACCCCTTTTCTACCCAGTAATTATTTAATAAAATCAGAGTTTTCAAAAATTTATTTCAGACATCGAATGGGATGTCACACACATTCATCATTAAACAAAATGTCTCATGCGATATAAATAACTTGTCAAAAAGGGACTAAGCCCATAACACCTGTTTAATTAATCGCATCACCAAAAATTACATCACCACGCAGCGGACATAAAAATAAGTTTAACAACAATCAAACCGTGATGTCCTAAATGGACTCCAAACAAATAAAATATAATAACTAAGTTCAACATTTATCCCCCCCTGAGTGTTACACATCAAAGCAAGGACACCGACAACACCAACTCAGAATAGCGAAGGTACCTAAGCCTTCACTCGAGATCACCTGCACGTTACCGCATAGGGGTAACATTTAAACAGAAGGGGTGAGTTCATCTAACAATATAATAGTGCATATGATAAGTATAATGCTAGAGCTACAACGCTATATAAACCACATCGCACATCAAGTCAATCATCACAGCAAGTCATCACAATGTCATGAACATGTATGAAATGCCACCCATCGCAACAGGTGTATGCATGAGGTACCTGTCATCATCGTCAATAAATAGCCTTTATGGCATCAACGTCGCTAAATAGCCTTTATGGCATCATCGTCACTTGTTTATGCATATGGGATGCATGAGACACCATGACATGCACCAGAGACAGTCCCATACAAGCACAGTCAACTTAACAACCCATCACTTACCAATTTGCCAATGAACGGCGCATCACCTGTCAAGTTATCGTCACACATACATTTGCCACTAACATTCATCGTTATTAACATCATCGTCGCTAATAGCCTTTATGGCATCATCGTCACTTATAAAACCACAACTTTTATTCATCATCAATACCATCGCCAATCAAAGTAATAGCCATTAGGGGCATTATCGTCAAAAACATCAACACATATTTATTGACACCGGGACGCTAATATTACCGATTACATCAAAAGGTTTTACTTCAGCTCACGACACCAAATAGGACACCAAAAAAGGGTTTTAAACACCGAAATAGTTTTACAACGCCAACAACAACGACCACCGGGGACAGCCACTTGAGGCGCCCAGAAACTATCTGAAAAATAATAATTTTTACATTAAAATAGAATATACTAGTAGGAAACAGAATAAGCTTCACAACGCACTTTGAAACACTTAAAACGAACACCCGAGTCAAAAGATATGTCAAAAAGAAAACCGGGAAAAATTTGGGGAACATCCTGAAATGGCGCCCAGCCACTGGGCGCCGAACAGGCAACACGCTGGGAACAGGCCAGCAACAGAAACTGGCGCCCTTGGCGCCCAGGCAATACAGAAAACTGGCGCGGCCACTAAAAACTGGCGCAGCGACACAAACTGGCGCCCTTGGCGCCCCTGCGCCAAGACACAGCGCGCAGCACAGAAACAGGCGCCCAGGCACAGGGCGCCAAGGCGCCCCTGCGCCAAGACACAAACTCACGCACCCACGCACATAGCAACACTCACACACACCTTGGCACACGGCGCCCACACCCAGGGCACCAAAAACTGCAACGCAACAACTTGGCACTCGGCGCCCATGCACAGGGCGCCATTTCCTGCGACACACACACACACACACCACACGCAATACAACGGGGATCCCGGCGCCCAGCAAATGGCGCCCAGCGCCAGAACAGTGCAACACACAAGGGATCCTGGCGCCCAGCGCCAGAACAGCAACAACACACAAGGGATCCCAGTGCCCAGGCAGCAACAATGCATGATAATGGCAACAACAATGGCGCTTGTGGCGCCTAGGACTGGAACAACAACGCAACCAAATCCATCAAACACCTCATGTACGACCATGACAACATCAAAACACCAATTTCATAACAACCATCATCAAAACCCCAATTTCATAATAGTCATCATCAAAACATAAATTTCGTTGGAACCATCATCAAAGCATCAATTTCGTAATGACCGTCAATAAAGGATTTCAATCAACTATAAATCAAATAATCACACAAGATCATGGCAACATAGGTCTAAGCCCCTACCCTAATACCCATCATACCCACCATTATAGTGAAAGAGAGATCTCACCCTTACCTTAATTCGTAGGAATAGAAGACCCTGGAGAGGAATCACCAACAGAACCACAGCAACACGGCTTCCCTTCTCTCCTTGGGATTCACGAACTCTTCTTCTTGTAACACCCTTTTTCTACCCGTTAATTTGTTTATAAAAATCAGAGTTTCAAAATTTTAGTTACATCACAAGGGATGTCACACTTACTTCGTTGAACATTACACGCCAATTTACCCGCTTTTCGAAAACAGCCTTATATTACTTTCAAAACGTCATCGTCAATTAACATACAACTTCACAGCGGAAAACCCAACAAGTTTAATCATAAAAGACATTGCAACTATGCAAGGCTCACGATAGTAAAATCCAACAACAACAATGGCCATAAGTAACTTAGACAACGTCATTTCCCCCCCTAGTGTTACATAATCAGAGCAGACGACCCGACTCAGCTAGTGAAGATACCTAAGCCTTCACTCGAGATCACCTGCACGTTACCGCATAGGGGTAACATTCAAACAGAAGGGTGAGTCCAATTCAATCCATATAATAAATCACATGATAAGCAATAAGTCAAGTCACAGCTCTAAAATAATCACATCCCAATCATCAATCACATCACTACAATAACTCATCACTATGTCATGCAGGCATATGAAATGCAACCCACTCGCGGGCATATGCATGAGGTACCTTTTCACAAACGTCGCTTAGCCTTTATGGCCTCATCGTCACTTAGCCTTTTGGGCCTCAAAACGTCACTGGGTTTATGCATATGAGAGGCATGAGACACTATGACATGCACCACGCACAAACACATAATCACGGTCAACTGTGTGACCCGTCACTTACCAATTTACCAATTAGGAGGCACAGCACCTGTCAATTCACAATTTACACACAACAACGTCACTTAGCCTTTTGGGCCTGATCATCACTTAGCCTTTTGGGCCTCAACGTCACTTATTTTCATCGTCACTTATTCATAAACATCATTAACTCAAACAATTCAACGTCACTATTTTCATCGTCACTTATTCGTAAACATCATCAACTCAAACAATTCAACGTCACTATTTTCATCGTCGCTTATTCATAAACATCATCAACTCAAACAATTCAACGTCACTATTTTCATCGTCACTTATTCATACACATCATCAATTCAAACAATAGCCACGGAGGGCAAAAACATCATTTACTAGCCACCAAGGGCATCATCGTCATTTACACATCATCATCAATAATATTGGCCACTAAGGGCAAAACAGTCATTTAACTAGCCACTAAGGGCATCATCGTCATTTACACATCATTATAAATAATATTAGCCACTAAGGGCAAAATAGTCATTTAACTAGCCACTAAGGGCATCATCGTCATTCACGCATCATTATAAATAATATTAGCCACTAAGGGCAAAACAGTCATTTAACTAGCCACTAAGGGCATCATCGTCATTCACGCATCATTATAAATAATTTTAGCCACTAAGGGCAAAACAGACATTTAACTAGCCACTAAGGGCATCATCGTCAAAATCATCATTTTTGGCACTAAAACGTTAAAACTGTGGTCATACGCAAAAAGGGGGATTTTTAAAGGCACCAAAACGATTTTTCAATGTCACAACAACGGTCACCGGGGACAGCCACTTGGGCGCCCAGCAACCTTTAGAAATTATAAGTTTTTATTTTTCAAAATGGTACACACAGATAGACAACTGAAAAAGCTCCCCAACACTTTTTGAAACGCTTAAAACGGATGTCCGAGTCAAAAGATATAGCGAAAACAGTTTTCATAAAAATTTGGGAACTTCCTGGAAACTGGCGCCCTGGGCGCCCAGCGCCCAGGCACCTGGCGCCTAGCGCCCAGCAAAACACAACACACACACAGACGGCGCCCAGCGCCCAGCGCCCAGCGCCTTAGCGCAACACGCAACACGCACACACGGGCACCCAGCGCCCAGCGCCTAGCGCCACACACACACACACCCACACGGGCGCTCAGCGCCCAGCGCTCCACACACACACGCACAGCAACACGCACTGGCGCCCTTGGCGCCCAGCACAGGGCGCCTGGCGCCCAGAACACTTCCAGCAACAACATTTCATCACAATTTTCAGCACAAATCCAGCAACATCAAAATCATCACAATTTTCAGCACAAAAATCCAGCAACATTCATCAAACATATGGCGCCCTAGGCGCCCATGCCACACCAAAAATGAATTTTCAGCCACAAACTATGAACATTACGCATACATCACCAACAAGATCATGAATTCACAAACATAATCATGATCATGGTTAATCTAGGCTATCACCACCTAAAACCTATCATACAATCTATTATATAAATTGATAGAACTCCCCTTACCTCGAATTCGAAGAGTAGAAGCCCTAGAGATAGTCACGAACAGAACCCAGCAACAAGATCACGTTCCTCTTTTCCCCTTGGAGTTGCGACTTCCCTTCTCCTCTTCTCCTCTCCAACGGCGCCTCTCCCCTCTCTATTCTCTCCAATTTCGCAAAATGAAAACCAAAAACCCTAGCCTCACATGACCTCACAACTTCGCATGTCTCAATGGATCATGGGCTTGGGCTTTTCACTTAAGCCCAGCTCATGCAAGTGGCGCCCTCTTTTCCTAATACCACCACAAAACTAATATAATTTTAATTAATTAAATTATGCCCAATAAATTAAATAAGTTCCTAAATACTTAATTAAATAAATTAATTAAATATTTAGGGTGTTACAACTCTCCCCCACTTAGAATATTTCGTCCTCGAAATTCACCTGCCAACGCCAACACTCTCCCTCTAAGGCCACCTAGACCACTTGTGCTATCTATCATGCTGATTACTATTGCTTTGATTACCGGCGTTAAGTGCTTGGGCGGCCGTCCCTCCTACTTGTTCGGCCAGGTAACTTCAAGCAGTAATAATCAGACTCACTCTCTACTCCGCTGCGCTACTCTGATAAACTAGCTTGCATTTTACCTCACTCATCTACCCTTAAGGATAACAAAATACATCAATCATCACAGCATCACAACGAAACTCACCGGGTGCATAACAGTCGTACCACAAGCCTCATAATTTAGCAACATGACAACAACATCAACAAACAACTTTGCCACTCAGGCGACATTAACAACTAAAATCGTCACTCAGGCGACATCAATAACGACGAACCAACAGCAAAGCAACATCATCAACAAAAACAACGCATGGGGCATAGTAGCGGCGTACTAATCAATAATGGCCATCGGCCCACATCAACAAATCAACAACAATATAACTTGGGCCATTCGGCGGTACCCAAGACAACACCTAAACATCAACATTATTAACGAGGCAACCACAAGCAACAACAAAGCAACACTGCGGAGACAACTCTGGGACCAACAATCCTATAATCAATAACACATCAACAACTTCGGGCACCAAGACGCCGACACTGCAACAACGACTTGGGGCACTAAGCCACCGACAACACTACAACAATTTAATTCGACCGACACGCCTAAAAATCAACGACAACAGAAACAGTCAATTTTGCCTTGAAATTAGAATATTCAGTTAGGCCTCTGAATAAGCTTTCCGAAACATTTTAGTTTACTCAAATCGGACTCCTAGGTCAAAAGATATTGCAAAAACACTTTTCCGTTACAATTACAGCATAAACTAAGCAATGCAGGAAATTCCAGCACTCACACATAAACTTCGACAATTTATTTACCCTATCAAACGACATCGGAATTTAGCAAACAACCCCTCTACGGAAAAATTACGGATTCTAGTTTCTGGCTATATTTTTAGAATTTCAAAATGATGAGTTCAATAGCACAGTTTTCGCAAACAAGGCAGTAGGTCCAGAAAATGGGGGCAGCGACTGTGTCCAAAGTTGTGACTCTTCTACAATGCCCAAGACAAACCCAAATAACACGAAACTTCAGCCTAAACAGCAAATAATTTTGTCTACTTTTCAAAGAAATTGGATTCATTCGAAAAGGAGTTCATTTGAAAACACCACAATCAAAACACTGACCCTATGTCCAGACGGTCCCCAAAATTTTACCCTAACTTGCGAAGCCCATAACTGGAGCTATACTACTCCAAATACGACCAAACCAAAGCCAAAATGACCAGCGTTCAGTCTAGTTTCTACAATTGTAAGTTTTATGATCTATCAACCAGTAAAACAGTCCCAGTTTAGCCGAAAGTCAAACCTACTCAGAAAGTGCCTACACAGTGAGCTTAGCAACAAATTAAGCATCCAAGCAGCCACAAATTCCGCCATCAATCATAGTTTAAACTTCCCAATAATCATATATCAACCAATTAAAATACATCAATCACTTCAACACACTCGCTATGTAAATTACAAGCAATACATATTCCATATAAATCAAATAATACATAGAGCACGCCAAATTTCTTAACCAATTTAAACATCATAGAGCACACAAGGTCTCATACATACTAATACATTTTTGCTCCCAAAGAAACCCAATACTAGTTTCAAAATCGTCATCAAATCATTTTTGACAAGGTTTTTAAAATCGACACAACAGCAATCATTACTCTTTTTCAAATAAACCAACTCGAAAAATCATTTTCCAATCCAGCAAAACTTCACCTCTATACTTCCTCATTTAAAATCCTAAGTCAAAATAGTTTTACTTCCTTTGATCTCCACCACATCAACACCCACGTTCATTCATTAAAAATAGATTTTATTACTAATTTTAGTATCCAACCGTAAAATCGTCCATTAGACATTTCAAAACAATTTCAGAAACCATTTTACTTTTCAGATCTCAAAACCACGTAACACGATTCAAGAAGTAACGATCAAAAATTTTCATAAAATCCAAGCGTACAATATCAAACTCCAAGTAGTATGGAAATTGCAAAACAATTCATGAAGACCCTACACGTACAACACTGCATGTTAAAACAATCAGGAACAACACCAAAAATAAACAACTAACGCAAAAGATGTCATAATTCCTTAAAATAAATACAGACCGTCTCATCATGGGAAACAATTATAAATCAAGGAACATCAAACTCAACATTTTTAAGCATGGACGACATCACTTAGAGTGATCAGAACATTTTTGTGTGTCGGGTAACAGCTTGACGTAATTTACCAACCAATTTTCACAATGCACTTAGACTCCACATCAAGACACACCACCCAAGAGTTCATACAAGACCTAGTGTCGAAACAAATTTAAACCAGTCGAAACACATGTAAATATTAAACAACAAGGTAATTTATTGAAAACCAAACAAACGAAATCAGAATTCGTTCCGCAAGAAGTTAAAGAACAGCAACCAACAACAGGGACACAAAGTTCACACACGGTAATGCAATACAACACATAGTACCAGTAGGGGCATCTCCCCCACTAGTTCACTTACCATTAACAACTCTTGGCTCACCTGCAACACAGATATTGGTCGGCACTTAAAAGACAACAGTTGGTCGTACACCGACACAACGACTCGATGACTTGGCCGGACGGACCAACCATTGCTCTGATACCACTAATGTAACACCCCTTTTCTACCCGTTAATTTGTTTATAAAAATCAGAGTTTCAAAATTTTAGTTACATCACAAGGGATGTCACACTTACTTCGTTGAACATTACACGCCAATTTAGTCGCTTTTCGAAAACAGCCTTATATTACTTTCAAAACGTCATCGTCAATTAACATACAACTTCACAGCGGAAAACCCAACAAGTTTAATCATAAAAGACATTGCAACTATGCAAGGCTCACGATAGTAAAATCGAACAACAACAATGGCCATAAGTAACTTAGACAACGTCATTCCCCCTAGTGTTACATAATCAGAGCAGACGACCCGACTCAGCTAGTGAAGATACCTAAGCCTTCACTCGAGATCACCTGCACGTTACCGCATAGGGGTAACATTCAAACAGAAGGGTGAGTCCAATTCAATCCATATAATAAATCACATGATAAGCAATAAGTCAAGTCACAGCTCTAAAATAATCACATCCCAATCATCAATCACATCACTACAATAACTCATCACTATGTCATGCAGGCATATGAAATGCAACCCACTCGCGGGCATATGCATGAGGTACCTTTTCACAAACGTCGCTTAGCCTTTATGGCCTCATCGTCACTTAGCCTTTTGGGCCTCAAAACGTCACTGGGTTTATGCATATGAGGGGCATGAGACACTATGACATGCACCACGCACAAACACATAATCACGGTCAACTGTGTGACCCGTCACTTACCAATTTACCAATTAGGAGGCACAGCACCTGTCAATTCACAATTTACACACAACAACGTCACTTAGCCTTTTGGGCCTGATCATCACTTAGCCTTTTGGGCCTCAACGTCACTTATTTTCATCGTCACTTATTCATAAACATCATTAACTCAAATAATTCAACGTCACTATTTTCATCGTCACTTATTCGTAAACATCATCAACTCAAACAATTCAACGTCACTATTTTCATCGTCGCTTATTCATAAACATCATCAACTCAAACAATTCAACGTCACTATTTTCATCGTCACTTATTCATACACATCATCAATTCAAACAATAGCCACGGAGGGCAAAAACGTCATTTACTAGCCACCAAGGGCATCATCATCATTTACACATCATCATCAATAATATTGGCCACTAAGGGCAAAACAGTCATTTAACTAGCCACTAAGGGCATCATCGTCATTTACACATCATTATAAATAATATTAGCCACTAAGGGCAAAACAGTCATTTAACTAGCCACTAAGGGCATCATCGTCATTCACGCATCATTATAAATAATATTAGCCACTAAGGGCAAAACAGTCATTTAACTAGCCACTAAGGGAATCATCGTCATTCACGCATCATTATAAATAATATTAGCCACTAAGGGCAAAACAGTCATTTAACTAGCCACTAAGGGCATCATCGTCAAAATCATCATTTTTGGCACTAAAACGTTAAAACTGTGGTCATACACAAAAAAGGGGGATTTTTAAAGGCACCAAAACGATTTTTCAATGTCACAACAACGGTCATCGGGGACAGCCACTTGGGCGCCCAGCAACCTTGAGAAATTATAAGTTTTTATTTTTCAAAATGGTACACACAGATAGACAACTAAAAAAGCTCCCCAACACTTTTTGAAACGCTTAAAACGGATGTCCGAGTCAAAAGATATAGCGAAAACAGTTTTCATAAAAATTTGGGAACTTCCTGGAAACTGGCGCCCTGGGCGCCCAGCGCCCAGGCACCTGGCGCCCAGCGCCCAGCAAAACGCAACACACACACACGGCGCCCAGCGCCCAGCGCCTTAGCGCAACATGCAACACGCACACACGGGTGCCCAGCGCCCAGCGCCTAGCGCCACACACACACACACCCACACGGGCGCTCAGCGCCCAGCGCTGGCACCCAGCGCCCAGCGCTCCACACACACACGCACAGCAACACGCACTGGTGCCCTTGGCGCCCAGCACAGGGCGCCTGGCGCCCAGAACACTTCCAGCAACAACATTTCATCACAATTTTCAGCACAGAAATCCAGCAACATCAAAATCATCACAATTTTCAGCACAAAAATCCAGCAACATTCATCAAACATATGGCGCCCTAGGCGCCCATGCCACACCCAAAATGAATTTTCACCCACAAACTATGAACATTACGCATACATCACCAACAAGATCATGAATTCACAAACATAATCATGATCATGGTTAATCTAGGCTATCACCACCTAAAACCTATCATACAATCTATTATATAAATTGATAGAACTCCCCTTACCTCGAATTCGAAGAGTAAAAGCCCTAGAGATAGTCACGAACAGAACCCAGCAACAAGATCACGTTCCTCCTTTCCCCTTGGAGTTGCGACTTCCCTTCTCCTCTTCTCCTCTCCAACGGCGCCTCTCCCCTCTCTATTCTCTCCATTTTCGCAAAATGAAAACCAAAAACCCTAGCCTCACATGACCTCACAACTTCGCATGTCTCAATGGATCATGGGCTTGGGCTTTTCACTTAAGCCCAGCTCATGCAAGTGGCGCCCTCTTTTCCTAATACCACCACAAAACTAATATAATTTTAATTAATTAAATTATGCCCAATAAATTAAATAAGTTCCTAAATACTTAATTAAATAAATTAATTAAATATTTAGGGTGTTACACTTCTCCTCCTTGGGATTTGCGCCGCCCTCCTTCTCTCTTTCTCTCCTCTTCGCAATTTCTCTCTTTCTTTGCACAAATGAGCCAAACTTCAATTTTTAGGCTTAAGTATGCGCCTAGGTTAATGGGCCTGGATCGCGGGCTTTCCTTCAGCTTAAGCCCGATTACTAACGCCATCACCTAAAATCCAATTACACACCTCTCAATCCAACATTAATATAATTACACCAATTAAAATAAATAAAATAAATAATTGAATACCTAAATATTTAATTAAATAATTTAATTAAATATTTGGGCATTACAGAACTCACTGAGATTGTATCTCATTGTTTAAATGTTGTTGTTTTACACAGAAACAGGGAAAGAGGAGATCCAAGAAGCACAAGTAGGTTGTACTTGGATGGTTGCTGAAGACTTAGCTGTTGTGCTTAGTTTATGTTTTCCCTTGTATTCTATGTATCACAACATTATGTATTTTATTCCGCTTTCTTGTATGATATTGAGCACTATAGTTTGCTGAAGGTTATGGTCAGAGAACCTGTTCGGTCTTATTTGTATTTAAGACTGTTTAGTTGTTATTCAGCGAGAACTATATTGCAGTGTTCAGTATCTATGCAGGAATTTTTATATCTCTGATGATTTAGGGATGGCTCTCTTGGGTATTTTTACATGTTAAAAATTCCGGGGTGTTACACACACTGGCGGCCTAGTGTAATAAACGAAACAAATAAACCACGCGCCTTAGTGGTCTGATATACATATCATTAAGCAAGCCGAGGACGGAGACAAGCCTTGTGCTTTCTTATTCTGCATCCCTCACTCGGCTTCTGGTGGTCACACCTACACTTGGATGCTCGGTAGTGGTAGATTGATGGTCATCGGCAACAGCTCCGCTCGGTTCACAAGGCATCTGCACACTATAAGGAGGAGAATCTTGTAGATATCTTGTGTTGCAGGCTAAGTTTTGATGATGAAGTGGTTAAGAGGTTTTGATGATGAAAAAGACAAAAGCTAAAGTTGATAATAGTAAAAAGGCCAAAGCCAAAGTTGATGGCCAAAGTTAATGAAAGTGACAAAACATCAAAGTCACAATCCAAGACAATCAAGCTCAAGAATTGAAGATTCAAGTTTAAGGGTAGTCCTTAAATATAAAGGTAGTCCTTAGGGTTTGGGTGTGTCTTAGGAAAAAGTGTAAGCTCTTCCGAAGGTCAGCTCATCTCTCAAAGTCCCACGTTTTTCAAAATGCATGCATGCACACGTAAACACAAAAAGCATGTTTGAAAAACCCTAAAATCGATTTCTAACTAATTGTGAAAGTCCACAATTGATTTCTAAACTAAATGAGAAAGTGCATAATCGATTTTGCTAAGCATAAAAATCGATTCTCAAGTGTCTTTAAAAGGAAAGAATCGATTCATATTATTTTTACCAAAGTGCATAATCGATTCACAAGTATTTTTCAAAAAGGAAATAATCGATTCAAACTATTTTTCACTTAACAGAATAATCGATTCCTACATGTCTCAGGAAAGCCAAGAATGGATTCATACAAATTACATTGAGTATAAGAATCGATTCCTAGCCCTCCTGGATCTCAAGAATCGATTGCCACCTCTTTTCAAAGCAAGTCAATATCGATTTTTAATTAAAAGAAGAATCGATTCCTAGATCAAATGTTTTCAACAAAGAATTGATTCCTACATTATTTTCAACGTATATTTTTTTTTCTCATAGCTTATAAATAGAGGCCTCATAGCCTCCATTTCAAAACAACCCATTTCACGAATCAGAGAATATTTTGAGAAAAACTCTTCACGCTTTTACTTTTGCTCTTCTCGCACCGCTGGTTCGTTAGAGCTGATCTTTCGCTAAGAGTTAGTTGGGGTTGCATTCTTCAAGTTGTAATATCTGCCTTCATTAGAGGTATTTCTGTCTTTACATTTGTTATTATTTAATTGTTTGTGATTTGTACTAGGGAGTGGGGTATCTCTCTAGGGTAGCTGTTTGTACTAGGAAGTGGGGTATCTTTCTGGGGCAGCTGATTGTAACAGGGGTGGGGTATCTCTTGTTATTGTTGTAATTGATTTGAGGGCTCTCCATAGGTGGGGTATCCTAGGAGGAGAGTGCCTGAGTCTGTAAAGGTTTTTCATGGCACCTGTAAGCCTTGTTGTTTTGGTTAGTGGAAAATCTCACAAGGGTGTGAGGACTGGACGTAGGTCACTAGGAGGTGACCGAACCAGGATAAATCTCTGCGTGCTTTACTGCTTTCCTGCTTTACTGTTATACCGCTTTACTGCTTTATATTTTAATTCCTTCGCTTCCACTTAACCTCCGCGAAAATTGATCTAAGTCATTGAAAAGGGGAAAAACGTTTTCGAAAGATCTGAAAAGTTTTTAAATCTCAATTCACCCCCCCCTCTTGAGACTGAAGCCACTTGGTAACAAGTGGTATCAGAGCTAGACTCTTGTATAAAGGGCCTTGCAGCTTCAAGAGAAATGGCTTCAGGTTGGTCTACTCAAGAGGGTGCATCTCTTTTCCGTCCTTCGGGATTTAACGGAGAAGACTGTGCATATTGGAAAGAAAGAATGAGAATTTTTATTGAAGGGGTAGACTTAGATGTTTGGGATGCTGTGGAAAAACGACCTTTCGTCCCAACACACATAGTAGATGGTATTCTTACAATAAAAAGTAGAAATGAATGGTCTGATGATGAGAAAAGAAAAGTGCAACTTAATTTACGTTCTAAAAATATTATTACTTCTGCTTTGAGTGCTGATGAATTTTTTTGAGTTTCAAACTGTAAAACTGCCCAAGAAATGTGGGATAATCTCCAAGTTACTCATGAGGGTACAAGTGAAGTGAAAAGGGCAAGAACAAATACTCTTACCAGAGAGTACGAATTGTTTAGAATGAATACAGGTGAAACAATATCAGAGATGCAGAAAAGGTTCACTCACATAGTGAACAAACTGGGTTCATTAGGAAAATCATTTCCTCCCGAAGACTTGATCAACAAAGTGCTGAGATGCCTAAACAGAGAATGGCAACCAAAGGTGACTGCAATAACTGAGTCAAGAAACTTGACTACCATGACTCTCGCCACCCTGTTTGGGAAACTACTAGAGCACGAGTTAGAGCTCACTCGCCTAGCAGAGCATGAAGGAAAAGACAAGAAGAACAAAAACTTAGCTCTCAAAGCTTCCAGTGCAAGCTCATCCGGCGATAGTGATGATTTGGAAGATGAAGATGAAGGCGAGGAGAAAATGGAACTAATGGTTAGTAAATTTAAAAAGTTCATGAGAAGGGAAAGATCTCTCAAGAAGAATTCTCCAACCAAAAGAGGCTCAAGCAAGGAAAACCTCTCAAATCCACCAACTTGCCACGAATGTGGAAAATCGGGACACATAAAGATGGAGTGCCCAAAATTACAAAGAAGACGGTCAAAGTTTGAGAAAAAGGGATCCAAAGGAAAGAAGAGTAGAAAAGCCTACATAGCATGGGAAAACAACGACCTGAACTCATCAGATAACTCAAAGTGAAAAAGGTCAAGTTGCTCTCATGGCCGACCACGACAGCGAAAGTGAAACTGAGGTATATTCTAACTCTGAATCTTTACAAGATGCCTATGATGAATTATATGAAGCTTTTACTGAATTGCACGATAAATTTTCAAAATTAGCTAAAGCTCTAAGCAAATCCAAGAAAGTTATCACTCATCTTGAAAATGATATTATTGCTTTAACTAAAGAAAAATTAAAACTTAGAAAAGAAAATGATAGCCTTGTATGCTTTAAAGAAAATTATACCTGTGATAAATGTGCTGTTTTTGAAAAGAAAGCTCATGAATTAGAATGGACTGTTGGGAAATTGTCCAGTTTACAAAATATGCATCATAGATTTCCTAGAAACAAAACCATAGAAAAGCATGTTCATTACAAACCAAAATTTCCCACTAGACCTTATATTAAATGTTATTATTGTGTTAAACCTGGACATACTGCTTCCGTTTGCAGAGCAAGAGGAAAACAAAATGTGAAAAAGGTATGGGTTCCCAAAAGGACCATACCAAACACTAACCCACAAGAACCCAAAGAGATTTGGGTACCGAGAACCTTGTTTTAGATCATTGCAGGTATGCTTCAAGGTATGGGGGCAAATTGATACATTGACAGCAAAGACTCAAAACGCATGACCGGAGACGCAATAAAGTTCTTAACACTCACCCCTGCAAAAAGCCGTCATGTGACTTGTGATAAATAGAGGAAGAATCACCGGTAAAGGTCAGATTGGTTAAAATTGTATTCACCTCTATTTTGAAAATGTGCTTAAAAATAGTTTATTAAGTCAAATATGTGACTACTGAAATAGAGCAATTCCTGAACCTCAGTTCATGCATCTTTAAAGAACAATATTTATAAGGCATGAAACAACAAAGTATTCTGGTCATCCCTCTAGGACTAAGCATATAAAAATTATATATCACCTTCTTAGAGGTTATGGTTAGAAAGGCGATAGTGTGATTAAGCTAGTTGAGTCGTCACAAACAGCTAGTTGGTATTTTCACGATCCATTGCAAAAGAAAATTTGGTTCTTCAAACGAGTTTTTGTTTCTCAAGTGATTTTGTAAAGAAACGTCGATTCAAGTGAAATTGTGACTTATGAATTTCTACGTGCTCAAAAAGCAATTTCTAAAAGCAGTTGAAGCGCTATTTTTTTTGAAATCTATTTTCTCCTGTCACAATCAATTGCTAGTAATTTTCAGAATACATGCTCACAATCGTTGTTTACCTAAAATAATTTTTCTCCCATATTCTGGCTGCCACCACCAACTTTCAAACTAAGCAGCATGAAATGTATAAAGCTTAAAACAACTACTTCACAGTGTTTGAGACTCATGATTTTACATGTTTTGATGAAACACTCTCTTCATGGTTTCAAAATATGTTTTTCTTTTGGTTTTGATGATCACTTATAAATCTGCAATGGTTCTTCAAATAGCTGTGTCATTCGCTTTTGCAAACTCTATCTTACGTCGACCCTTTTGATCATGACAAAAAGGGGGAGAGAAATATAGGGTTACATAAAGCACATAAAATGAGCATATAGATATATCATAGCATTGTCACTATGCATATAGTCAATAAAACAGGGGGAGCATCATGATAGGGGGAGCATCATATATATGCATTATCTGTTTGAATAACCTCCCACCTTGAGATGAATAAATGTTTTGTCATCATCAAAAAGGGGGAGAATGTAGATATCTTGTGTTGCAGGCTAAGTTTTGATGATGAAGTGGTTAAGAGGTTTTGATGATGAAAAAGACAAAAGCTAAAGTTGATAATAGTAAAAAGGCCAAAGCCAAAGTTGATGGCCAAAGTTAATGAAAGTGACAAAACATCAAAGTCACAATCAAAGACAGTCAAGCTCAAGAATTGAAGATTCAAGTTTAAGGGTAGTCCTTAAATATAAAGGTAGTCCTTAGGGTTTGGGTGTGTCTTAGGAAAAAGTGTAAGCTCTTCCGAAGGTCAGCTCATCTCTCAAAGTCCCACGTTTTTCAAAATGCATGCATGCACACGTAAACACAAAAAGCATGTTTGAAAAACCCTAAAATCGATTTCTAACTAATTGTGAAAGTCCACAATCGATTTCTAAACTAAATGAGAAAGTGCATAATCGATTTTGCTAAGCATAAAAATCGATTCTCAAGTGTCTTTAAAAGGAAAGAATCGATTCATATTATTTTTACCAAAGTGCATAATCAATTCACAAGTATTTTTCAAAAAGGAAAGAATCGATTCAAACTATTTTTCACTTAGCAAAAGAATCGATTCCTACATGTCTCAGGAAAGCCAAGAATCGATTCATACAAATTACATTGAGTATAAGAATCGATTACTAGCCCTCCTGGATCTCAAGAATCGATTGCCACCTCTTTTCAAAGCAAGTCAAAATCGATTTTTAATTAAAAGAAGAATCGATTCCTAGATCAAATGTTTTCAACAAAGAATCGATTCTTACATTATTTTCAACGTAAACTTGTTTTTCTCATAGCCTATAAATAGAGGCCTCATAGCCTCCATTTCAAAACAACCCATTTCACGAATCAGAGAATATTTTGAGAAAAACTCTTCACGCTTTTACTTTTGCTCTTCTCGCACCGCTGGTCCGTTAGAGGTATTTCTGTCTTTACATTTGTTATTATTTAATTGTTTGTGATTTGTACTAGGGAGTGGGTTATCTCTCTAGGGTAGCTGTTTGTACTAGGAAGTGAGGTATCTTTCTGGGGCAGCTGATTGTAACATGGGTGGGGTATCTCTTGTTATTGTTGTAATAGATTTGAGGGCTCTCCATAGGTGGGGTATCCTAGGAGGAGAGTGCCTGAGTCTGTAAAGGTTTTCCAAGGCACCTGTAAGCCTTGTTGTTTTGGTTAGTGGAAAATCTCACAAGGGTGTGAGGACTGGACGTAGGTCACTAGGAGGTGACCGAACCAGGATAAATCTCTGCGTGCTTTACTGCTTTCCTGCTTTACTGTTATACCGCTTTACTGCTTTATATTCTAATTCCTTCGCTTCCACTTAACCTGCGCGAAAATTGATCTAAGTCATTTAAAAGGGGAAAAACGTTTTCGAAAGATCTGAAAAGTTTTTAAATCTCAATTCACCCCCCCCCCCCTCTTGAGACTGAAGCCACTTGGTAACAAATCTGTCCGATCTTGGTCCGTCATGGGCATGGTCGCAGCAGGGGTTCCCTTTGAGGGTAGATGCTCGGGATGGTTGGGTTGCTCCATCGTCATAGGTAGATCCTCTGCATGATGATGAGGAGGTTCTTCCAAGAGGAGGCGTAGATTGTTTCATGAAGAATTGGCCCGATGATTGTCATTCTGACTCCCCTCCAAACAAAACCAGCCTTCTGGGATTCCAGGTCCTTGATACGCCAATCCAAAGGGGTGCTGAGGAGGTACAAAGAGCTTTGTTCCTGAAAGGTTGTGTTGAGTTTGCGGGTGGCTTCTTCTTGTTGCGAGCGTAGGGTCTGCAATTCCTGCTGCGGTTGGGAAAGTTCTGCTTCAATTTCTTTGATAAGGTGCCTAGTTGTTTCTTCCTCTGCCATAGCTCGTTTGTGTTCAGCTTCTTCTTCAAGGTAGTTGTTGCCATACATTTTTTTCTCATATAAGAGGACAGTTAATTGGACTAGGGATCATTGAGCAGCATCCTGTGCACTCATGGCGGTCGAGAAACACAGATTTTTCTTGGAGCCGGAAGGCTATATGTCGAAGGGCACTCCTTTGCTGCTCGGAGAAATCGTTGGAAGAGGCCAGTCTGAAGGCCAATGACCTTATCTCGGTGAGTTGAGCTGGGTCAGTAATGATACCTCCTCATCAGTTACTTTAGGAGCTGCGAGTAGAATTGACAGAGAGGAAGAAGGTGGAACTTCTTGTACTAAGGGCTCTATGGCAGAAACAAAAGAGTGGTGGAGCACATCCCGACGGGTTGTATGTTGTAAAACGGGGGTTAGGAATAAGAAGGAAGAGCACTAAAGGAGAAGGGGGTTGTTGGCAACGTACCTTAGTTTTCTTTGTTGGCCGAATAGTTTCTTCTGCCAAGATGGATGGTCTCTTGTCGGCCACAGGGGATTTTGGATCTCTACTGTGGAGGTACGAGGAATCCTATGGACAATGCTAGGGTCACCGTCTTCATTGATCCCTTCATCAACAACGGGGCATGTGCAAGAATGATGATGGTGTAAGGGGTAAGTGTCATACCCCAATTTTGTCCGGCTTAGGTCAAAACCCTAATTTTTGCCAAAAAATAAATAAATAAGAGAAAAGAGCATCATGCATTGCATTTTGGGTCCTAGAAGTCATTCCAAGGTCTTTAAAATCATTTTTAGGGTTGGAATACACTTTTTAGGCAAATTAGGGTTTTAGGGTCAAAAAGGGCATTTTGGTCATTTTTTGCAAAAAGATGATTTTCTCGCCAAAAATGCACATCCACAAAAAGTACATTTTTATTCTATCAAGGATTATTTTTGTACAATCTTTAGAAAGAAAACCCTAGTCAAAAATAATTAAAAATGTATTTTTCCATTTTTAGTGCATAGAAAAATAAAAAAAGGACCATTAAATATTCCTCAATTCTTAAGTGACAATTTTTATTGTCATGGGTGACTAGAGGGAATATTTTATGGTGCCCAAAAACATGTGACACATTTTCAATAGTTGCATTCCCATTATTTTCCATGCCCAAAATTTCAAATTCAAAAAAACTCAAAAAAAATGGAAGTGTCCTCAATAAGACAAAAATGACAACTTGCAAATTTTCCACCCATTCCACTCACTCATGGCTGCGAATTTCAGCCCTTTTTTTTCACCTCATTTTGTGTTTCTTCATGCCCTTGATCCATGTGAGTTGTATTCCTAGCCATTGATTAAAATTCTAGATCAAATCCTAGGCTACAACTTTGTGTACAAAGCCCTAATTGCCCTTAACAATTTTTGTGCAACAAAAACTCCTAATTTTCGTTTTCACTAGCTATTCCTCACTCATTTGTGTTTTCTCCTTGTCCCTAATCCATGTGCATTGTAATCTTGGCCCTTGATTCAAATTCTATCTCAAATCTCAATGGTTGGCAAAAGCACAATGTCCTATATACCCTTAATTTTGCACCTCATATAAAACCCAAAAATAAGAAACCGAAGGGAGGGGATTCTCATTTTTTACCCTAGCACACAATCAGATCACAATCCCTCTCCTCCTCCCCTCTCAAACCCAAGACCACCTCCCACCATTTCCATCACCAATTCTTCAATTTTCAACCATCCAAACTTCATTATTCTTGATTCCTACACTAGATCCACTTCTAATCTTGCATTATCTTCAAAGTTCATCATCAAATCCTTCAAGATCAAGTGATTTTCGTGGGATTCAAGAGGAGGTTCAAGTGTTCTTGGTTTCTATTTTGATCTTCTTCTTCATTTCAAGCAAGACCTAGAGGTAAGCTCACAAACTCTTGCATTTTCTTTAATTTTCATTATGTAATCTCTCCTCTACTCCCAACTCCTTCTTGATTGCTTGTTGTTGTTGCTTTGAGGAGCCATTTCAAACATTTTGACAAGGACTTAGGGAGCCTTGGGTGTTTGAGATGGGTCCTTGGCCTTGAAGGAGTTGTTCTTATGCTTGAATGATTTCCCTTGCATCTCTACACATTTTGCACTAAATTTCATAAAATAAAACATCATTTTCTATCAAAAAGGGCTTCGACCATATAGTGTTTTTTAGTGGTTCATGCATTTCTTTGTCCATTTATGGTGTTTCAGTTGAATAAAAGTGGGTCTAGCCAACTATGCCATTGGGTTCATAGGTGGAAATTAGGGTTTATATTCCTCTCTTGCAATTTTTGATTTTTGAGTGAATAAAAGCATGATTTAATTGATGTTTTACTTTAGGAACATGCATGATAGGTTAGGTCTCTTTATCTTGTGTTGTTCTATGTGTTGATTGCCAAGATTTGCATGAAATAAGATGATGATTTTAGGCATGATAGCATTTCGGCCATAAGCCCTTTTTGCTCTTTTTCATTGCTTGAAAAGTGTCATTTTGATTGTGTTTGAGTAAATGCAAGTTGTGCAATTGTGTTTGTTCACTTTTACCATTTTACTTTACCACTTCATTAAATTTTTACCAAAAAACATAAAAATATTTTACCACTTTGGTTTTTACCTATTCATTAACATTTACCAAAAACATAAAAAGATTTTACCATTTTACTTTTACCTCTTCATTAAGTTTTTACCTAGAGTTTTTACCATGTCATAAAACATAAAAACATTTTTACCTTCATGCATCAAAACATTTTTACCTCATTCATTAAAACACTTTCATCTTATCTCATAAAACATTTCTACCTTCACATCAAAACATTTTTACCCCATTCATTAAAACACTCTCATCTCATCTCATAACACATTTTTACTTTCATTCAAAACATTTTACCATCTTGCATTCTTTTATTTTCTCACATGTTCATGCATCCTTGCATGCCATACATACATTCATTCTTAAATGATCATGCATTCATTAATATTATGTCTTGCATGCAATAACCAAGAGTTCATGCATTCATTCTTTGTATGCTCATGCATAGATGCCTAATCATGCATTCATATCCACATGCTTATTCATCTAAACTAAGAATATCCTATGCTTATGATCAATTGCATTTCTCTTGTTTTTGATGCACTTTAAATGTCTTGATTCAATTATATGCCATTCCATCCATGTGTATGACCTCCTAATGAAGACGTAAGTCTACATGCATGTTGTAGCATAGAGTCATTAGGGTAAATACACCCCTTCCTACACACACACATTTGCTTTGAGAACTTTATCTTGCATCCTTGATAAGTGGATCTTTTGATCATGTTGGCATGTTTAGTCTTAATTAATGTTCAACATATGCATGATTCCGTGATTATTGAATGTGCTTGAACTTTGTAACCAATCATTGATAATAACTTCACCCTTTTTCCAAAAATCTTTCAAACTCTTTTCCATTTAATGCGAGTTATTAGTGACTATCACTCAAAGCCTTGGCTTGTTTGATTGTAATGAACGCCATCGAGGGTTATTAGTAATGATCACTCAAAGCCTTTGCTTGCTTGATCATTATGAAAGCTCTCCCCCTTCCAAACCCTTTTCAAAAAACATTTTCATTAGAACTACGTCGCTTTGATTCCCATTTGGGATATGTAGGAGCGAGTCACGTTCTCGTCAAGCGCAACAAATAAAAATCCTTTTCGCAACCCTAAACCAATTATTTTCACAAAACAAACCAAAAAGTCATTTTCAAACCCATTGTTATTAGTGACTATCACTTAAAGCCTTGGCTTGTTTGATTGTCATGAACACTATCCAGAGTCATTAGTAATGATCACTCAAAGCCTTTGCTTGCTTGATCATTATGAAAGCTTTTCCCTTTTTCAAAACCAAAACACCAAGAACTACGTAGCTTTGAATTCTCCATCGCACCGGGAGATACGTAGGAGCGGGCCATGTCCCGTCAAGCACTTTTCCTAAAAACCCTTTTTTTCCCTTTCTCGCCAAAAATAAATTTTTTATTAAGTTTTCCCACTCATTCTTCAAATAAATAGGCAAATCTAGATATTTTTCAAATCAAACGTTAAAACCACACATTTAATTAGAGGTTCCCTTTCGGTAGAAAGGACGTGCGCGGTGCTAACACCTTCCTCGCACGTAATCGACCCCCGAACCTATATCTCTAGTTTTCAAAAGACCATCCGCCTCGTTCAAAAGACTTTTTTTTCAATGTTTTGGTCTTAAAATTAAAATATTGGTGGCGGCTTCAAAATTTTTCCACGTTGTACATTGAGAAATCCAAACCGGGATTTTTCGGGGTGCAACAGTAAGGAATGCTTGAGAGCCAAGAAATCCAAGGAATAGTGTTTACCTGATACAAGATTGGATGGTGTTGTGCCATGCGGCCGAGTGGATGTTCGTTGTCTGGGAGTAGCAATGGTGCCTTTCTTGGAGGTTGAGGGGGTTTTACTTGTCGTCGCTGATGGAGAAACAGGAACAGGCTCTCGATAGGGTTGACCAATGTATTGGGCTGAGTATGCATCGAGCGGTCGTAGGAAGATCAATCCTATGATACCAAGCCACCAATTGGCAAAGGCATAAGTCTCTCCCACATAGCTCGTGTAGTGGGCCCATACACTCTCAGTAACTCTGTCCTAGCCGTCCCTAACAATTAGGGCGACAGCTCCGTCGGTGAGGTCTTTTCGGCGATAGGAGCCACCTCGACACTTGTAGGGCATGGGTACATGTTGCGACAAACCAAACTGCTACATGCAAAGTTGGGATAATAGTATTCAACAAGCACTTTGCTATATTGGGAGGAACCGCGATACCCGGTAAGCAGGTCCCTTGCGACGAGGGTGGAGCGCCGGTTATTTTGAACACATTTAGAAAAGGGTAGACTAGATTGAGGCCTCAATGCGTTGAAAATCCAAGAAGGGCCAACCTTTCTCTCCAAGATGGGACACCAATTCATTTCAGCCGAGTCCTTGCGAAGTAAACCATTGACGACTTCGGCCGAGGACAAACGGTGATGAGGCGTAAGATCCCCCAAAGTGATTGTTCTAGTTGTCTTGATTAATGAATGATCTTAATTAATTGTTGCTAATTGAATTGGTTTATTTTGTTTGATTAAATGATTTAATTGGCTAAACATGACTCTTGTATACTTGAATACATTGTGTGCTAGTTATTTTATTCAAGTGGGGTAGTGTATAAGAAGATTGGTGGGGTGCGAATAACATGAGGGTAAGGATGAAGTGGGAATTTCCACACGTCCCACTTAATTCCAGCTGAACAAACATACACACACTCTCACATTTTCACTCACTTTTACAAAAAAGCACATTTTGAACTCCAAGAGAGAGAGCTCGAGATAGACGGAAAGAGAGGAGAGAAAACCCTCACTTCATCAACCAAGTGAAGTGAAAAGGGCAAGAACAAATACTCTTACCAGAGAGTACGAATTGTTTAGAATGAATACAGGTGAAACAATATCAGAGATGCAGAAAAGGTTCACTCACATAGTGAACAAGCTGGGTTCATTAGGAAAATAATTTCCTCCCGAAGACTTGATCAACAAAGTGCTGAGTTACCTAAACAGAGAATGGCAACCAAAGGTGACTGCAATAACTGAGTCAAGAAACTTGACTACCATGACTCTCGCCACCCTGTTTGGAAAACTACTAGAGCACGAGTTAGAGCTCACTCGCCTAGCAGAGCATGAAGGAAAAGACAAGAAGAACAAAAACTTAGCTCTCAAAGCTTCCAGTTCAAGCTCATCCGACGATAGTGATGATTCGGAAGATGAAGATGAAGACGAGGAGAAAATGGAACTAATGGTTAGTAAATTTAAAAAGTTCATGAGAAGGGAAAGATCTCTGAAAAAGAATTCTCCAACCAAAAGAGGCTCAAGCAAGGAAAACCTCTCAAATCCACCAACTTGCCACGAATGTGGAAAATCGGGACACATAAAGATGGAGTGCCCAAAATTACAAAAAAGACGGTCAAAGTTTGAGAAAAAGGGATCCAAAGGAAAGAAGAGTAGAAAAGCCTACATAGCATGGGAAAACAACGACCTGAACTCATCAGATAACTCAGAAAGTGAAAAAGGTCAAGTTGCTCTCATGGCCGACCACGACAGCGAAAGTGAAACTGAGGTATATTCTAACTCTGAATCTTTACAAGATGCCTATGATGAATTATATGAAGCTTTTACTGAATTGCACGATAAATCTTCAAAATTAGCTAAAGCTCTAAGCAAATCCAAGAAAGTTATCACTCATCTTGAAAATGATATTATTGCTTTAACTAAAGAAAAATTAGAACTTAGAAAAGAAAATGATAGCCTTGTATGCTTTAAAGAAAATTATACCTGTGATAAATGTGCTGTTTTTGAAAAGAAAGCTCATGAATTAGAATGGACTGTTGGGAAATTGTCCAGTTTACAAAATATGCATCATAGATTTCCTAGAAACAAACCCATAGAAAAGCATGTTCATTACAAACCAAAATTTCCCACTAGACCTTATATTAAATGTTATTATTGTGGTAAACCTGGACATACTGCTTCCGTTTGCAGAGCAAGAGGTAAACAAAATGTGAAAAAGGTATGGGTTCCCAAAAGGACCATACCAAACACTAACCCACAAGAACCCAAAGAGATTTGGGTACCGAGAACCTTGTTTTAGATCTTTGCAGGTATGCTTCAAGGTATGGGGGCAGATTGATACATTGACAGCAAAGACTCAAAGCGCATGACCGGATACGCAATAAAGTTCTTAACACTCACCCCCGGAAAAAGCCGTCATGTGACTTGTGACAAATAGAGGAAGAATCACCGGTAAAGGTCAGATTGGTTAAAATTGTATTCACCTCTATTTTGAAAATGTGCTTAAAAATAGTTTATTAAGTCAAATATGTGACTACTGAAATAGAGCAATTCCTGAACCTCAGTTCATGCATCTTTAAAGAACAATATTTATAAGGCATGAAACAACAAAGTATTCTGGTCATCCCTCTAGGACTAAGCATATAAAAATTATATATCACCTTCTTAGAGGTTATGGTTAGAAAGGCGATAGTGTGATTAAGCTAGTTGAGTCGTCACAAACAGCTAGTTGATATTTTCACGATCCATTGCAAAAGAAAATTTGGTTCTTCAAACGAGTTTTTGTTTCTCAAGTGATTTTGTAAAGAAACGTCGATTCAAGTTAAATTGTGACTTATGAATTTCTACGTGCTCAAAAAGCAATTTCTAAAAGCAGTTGAAGCGCTATTTTTTTTGAAATCTATTTTCTCCTGTCACAATCAATTGCTAGTAATTTTCAGAATACATGCTCACAATCGTTGTTTACCTAAAATAATTTTTCTCCCATATTCTGGCTGCCACCACCAACTTTCAAACTAAGCAGCATGAAATGTATAAATCTTAAAACAACTACTTCACAGTGTTTGAGACTCATGATTTTACATGTTTTGATGAAACACTCTCTTCATGGTTTCAAAATATGTTTTTCTTTTGGTTTTGATGATCACTTATAAATCTGCAATGGTTCTTCAAATAGCTGTGTCATTCGCTTTTGCAAACTCTATCTTACGTCGACCCTTTTGATCATGACAAAAAGGGGGAGAGAAATATAGGGTTACATAAAGCACATAAAATGAGCATATAGATATATCATAGCATTGTCACTATGCATATAGTCAATAAAACAGGGGGAGCATCATGATAGGGGGAGCATCATATATATGCATTATCTGTTTGAATAACCTCCCACCTTGAGATGAATAAATGTTTTGTCATCATCAAAAAGGGGGAGAATGTAGATATCTTGTGTTGCAGGCTAAGTTTTGATGATGAAGTGGTTAAGAGGTTTTGATGATGAAAAAGACAAAAGCTAAAGTTGATAATAGTAAAAAGGCCAAAGCCAAAGTTGATGGCCAAAGTTAATGAAAGTGACAAAACATCAAAGTCACAATCAAAGACAGTCAAGCTCAAGAATTGAAGATTCAAGTTTAAGGGTAGTCCTTAAATATAAAGGTAGTCCTTAGGGTTTGGGTGTGTCTTAGGAAAAAGTGTAAGCTCTTCCGAAGGTCAGCTCATCTCTCAAAGTCCCACGTTTTTCAAAATGCATGCATGCACGCGTAAACACAAAAAGCATGTTTGAAAAACCCTAAAATCGATTTCTAACTAATTGTGAAAGTCCACAATCGATTTCTAAACTAAATGAGAAAGTGCATAATAGATTTTGCTAAGCATAAAAATCGATTCTCAAGTGTCTTTAAATGGAAAGAATCGATTCATATTATTTTTACCAAAGCGCATAATCGATTCACAAGTATTTTTCAAAAAGGAAAGAATCGATTCGCACTATTTTTCACTTAGCAAAAGAATCGATTCCTACATGTCTCAGGAAAGCCAAGAATCGATTCATACAAATTACATTGAGTATAAGAATCGATTCCTAGCCCTCCTGGATCTCAAGAATCGATTGCCACCTCTTTTCAAAGCAAGTCAAAATCGATTTTTAATTAAAAGAAGAATCGATTCCTAGATCAAATGTTTTCAACAAAGAATCGATTCCTACATTATTTTCAACGTAAACTTGTTTTTCTCATAGCCTATAAATAGAGGCCTCATAGCCTCCATTTCAAAACAACCCATTTCACGAATCAGAGAATATTTTGAGAAAAACTCTTCACGCTTTTACTTTTGCTCTTCTCGCACCGCTGGTCCGTTAGAGCTGATCTTTCGCTAAGAGTTAGTTGGGGTTGCATTCTTCAAGTTGTAATATCTGCCTTCATTAGAGGTATTTCTGTCTTTACATTTGTTATTATTTAATTGTTTGTGATTTGTACTAGGGAGTGGGATATCTCTCTAGGGTAGCTGTTTGTACTAGGAAGTGGGGTATCTTTCTGGGGCAGCTGATTGTAACAGGGGTGGGGTATCTCTTGTTATTGTTGTAATAGATTTGAGGGCTCTCCATAGGTGGGGTATCCTAGGAGGAGAGTGCCTGAGTCTGTAAAGGTTTTCCAAGGCACCTGTAAGCCTTGTTGTTTTGGTTAGTGGAAAATCTCACAAGGGTGTGAGGACTGGACGTAGGTCACTAGGAGGTGACCGAACCAGGATAAATCTCTGCGTGCTTTACTGCTTTCCTGCTTTACTGTTATACCGCTTTACTGCTTTATATTCTAATTCCTTCGCTTCCACTTAACCTGCGCGAAAATTGAACTAAGTCATTCAAAAGGTGAAAAACGTTTTCGAAAGATCTGAAAAGTTTTTAAATCTCAATTCACCCCCCCTCTTGAGACTGAAGCCACTTGGTAACAAATCTGTCCGATCTTGGTCCGTCATGGGCATGGTCGCAGCAGGGGTTCCCTTTGAGGGTAGATGCTCGGGATGGTTGGGTTGTTCTATCGTCATAGGTAGATCCTCTGCATGATGATGAGGAGGTTCTTCCAAGAGGAGGCGTAGATTGTTTCATGAAGAATTGGCCCGATGATTGTCATTCTGACTCCCCTCCAAACAAAACCAGCCTTCTGGGATTCTAGGTCCTTGATACGCTAATCCAAAGGGGTGCTGAGGAGGTACAAAGAGCTTTGTTCCTGAAAGGTTGTGTTGAGTTTGCGGGTGGCTTCTTCTTGTTGCGAGCGTAGGGTCTGCAATTCCTGCTGCGGTTGGGAAAGTTCTGCCTCAATTTCTTTGATAAGGCGCCTAGTTGTTTCTTCCTCTGCCATAGCTCGTTTGTGTTCAGCTTCTTCTTCAAGGTAGTTGTTGCCATACATTTTTTTCTCATATAAGAGGACAGTTAATTGGTCTAGGGATCATTGAGCAGCATCCTGTGCACTCATGGCGGTCGAGAAACACAGATTTTTCTTGGAGCCGGAAGGCTATATGTCGAAGGGCACTCCTTTGCTGCTCGGAGAAATCGTTGGAAGAGGCCAGTCTAAAGGCCAATGACCTTATCTCGGTGAGTTGAGCTGGGTCAGTAATGATACCTCCTCATCAGTTACTTTAGGAGCTGCGAGTAGAATTGACAGAGAGGAAGAAGGTGGAACTTCTTGTACCAAGGGCTCTATGGCAGAAACAAAAGAGTGGTGGAGCACATCCCGACGGGTTGTATGTTGTAAAATGGGGGTTAGGAATAAGAAGGAAGAGCACTAAAGGAGAAGGGGGTTGTTGGCAACGTACCTTAGTTTTCTTTGTTGGCCGAATAGTTTCTTCTGCCAAGATGGATGGTCTCTTGTCGGCCACAGGGGATTTCGGATCTCTACTGTGGAGGGACGAGGAATCCTATGGACAATGCTAGGGTCACCGTCTTCATTGATCCCTTCATCAACAACAGGGCATGTGCAAGAATGATGATGGTGTAAGGGGTAAGGAATGCTTGAGAGCCAAGAAATCCAAGGAATAGTGTTTACCTGATACAAGATTGGATGGTGTTGTGCCATGCGGCCGAGTGGATGGTCGTTGTCTGGGAGTAGCAATGGTGCCTTTCTTGGAGGTTGAGGGGGTTTTACTTGTCGTCACTGATGGAGGAACAGGAACAGGCTCTCGATAGGGTTGACCAATGTATTGGGCTGAGTATGCATCGAGCGGTCGTAGGAAGATCAATCCTATGATACCAAGCCACCAATTGGCAGTACACTCTCAGTAACTCTGTCATAGCCGTCCCTAAAAATTAGGGCGACAGCTCCGTCGGTGAGGTCTTTTCGGCGATAGGAGCCACCTCGAAACTTGTAGGGCATGGGTACATGTTGCGACAAACCAAACTGCCTACATGCAAAGTTGGGATAATAGTATTCAACAAGCACTTTGCTATATTGGGAGGAACCGCGATACCCGATAAGCAGGTCCCTTGCGACGAGGGTGGAGCGCCAGTTATTTTGAACTGCTTCACATTTAGAAAAGGGTAGACTAGATTGAGGCCTCAATGCGTTGAAAATCCAAGAAGGGCCAACCTTTCTCTCCAAGATGGGACACCAATTCATTTCAGCCGAGTCCTTGCGAAGTAAACCATTGACGACTTCGGCCGAGGACAAACGGTGATGAGGCGTAAGATCCCCCAAAGTGATTGTTCTAGTTGTCTTGATTAATGAATGATCTTAATTAATTGTTGCTAATTGAATTGGTTTATTTTGTTTGATTAAATGATTTAATTGGCTAAACATGACTCTTGTATACTTGAATACATTGTGTGCTAGTTATTTTATTCAAGTGGGGTAGTGTATAAGAAGATTGGTGGGGTGCGAATAACATGAGGGTAAGGATGAAGTGGGAATTTCCACACATCCCACTTAATTCCAGCTGAACAAACATACACACACTCTCACATTTTCACTCACTTTTACAAAAATGCACATTTTGAACTCCAAGAGAGAGAGCTCGAGATAGACGGAAAGAGAGGAGAGAAAACCCTCACTTCATCAACCAAGACAAAACCAGAAATTTTTCTCCATTTCTTTCTCTCCTACTTGTGATTTTATCATCTTTGAAGAGAGCAGAACACAAGAACTCAGTTGGTCTATTCTCCTCCTTCCTTTCTCACCATTTGCGAAAATGCTTGGGTTTTTGGAGTGGATTTAGCTTGAGTTTTCTGGTTTGCATGCAAGATTGAGAGGTTGATACTGACAAATCAGAAGCAACATTGTTGATTGGAGTGTCATAAGAGAGGGTTTGATAGCTGGGTTTCGATTTTTAAATTGGGTAGCTAGTGGGGCACCTTGAACATCTCATTTTGCTTGCTAGTGTTTAAATTCAGTTTTTGAGGTGAGTTCTTAACCCGTTTTAGTGTTTATTTGATGAATTGGTCAATGCATGTTGTCTACTCTAGATATTCAGTAATGCATGTGTGTTTGGATTGTTAAAATCCGTGGAAATGATCATTGGGAAGTCATTGTGCTGAATTTGTGATAAATAATAAGTTACACGTGGAATGTGCTAGTGTGCTTCTAGTTGAATGTTTAATTGCATAGAAATTGATTGTTTGGAAGTATCAAAGTACTGTTAGTGAGTGTTGTTGAGTTAGGAGTCAAGTGGGTTAGGAATTGGAGCCAAAGGAATGGTCAAATTTCGTGAAAACAAAGAGATTTTTGAGCTGCAGGGGACGCATGGTCCGTGCGCCTATGGAGCCTGGTCCGTGCCAACCATATGGTAGCCAACTATGTTGGTTTCCCAGGAGGCCCGGTCCGTGCGCCAGGAGGCCCGGTCCGTGCCGACCCTTCTGTCACCCAATTTTAAAATCCTCAAATGCTATTCCTTTTGACTCCAATCATTCCCTAATCCCTTTCTTAACCCTTCCCAATGATAATTGAACAAAGTTGAGTTAAATATCATGTATTTTTATGATGCAACATGAGTAATCTTTTAATATGGTTTCTAATCAAACCGAGTAGTGATGTATCGAGAGAGATATAGACATAAGAGTCAAGTAAAATCATAAAACACCAAGGGGATGACGATCCCGAGTTAAGAGCATACTAGGGGAGGGGAAGTCATGAGCCTTAAGCCTAGGCCTAGAATAAGTTGACTCGGTAATAGCTATTATCAGGTGGGTTCACTGGGGGAATCGCGTAGTGATTGTCTGAGGTTGTGCTGAGAAAAGAGAAAGACAGGTTAAGTAAGACACTGAGAGTTTAAGGTGAGAGGTCTCGAAAGGACTCACTGAGATTTTATCTCACTGTTTATAATGTGGTGTTTTACATATAAGCAGGGAAAGTCCAAGCAAACAGAGAAGAACTAGCTGTTGCACTGGGTTACGAGTTTTAGAAGGATCCTTGTGATCGAGTTATTATGTTTGCTAGCTTGCCATAGGGTTATTTTATATAACTGAGTTTATTTTGGTACTTTAACTTATGATTTTTAATCGAAGTTTATGCATCGCTTTTGAGAATTCTGCTTTGGATATTGAACAATAGAAGAGTATGAATGATCTATGACTAGTTCATCATGGTCATTTAGCTGTCCTTTTGAGAAACTTTTGTTATAAAGGATATTATGATGAATTATTCGTCGAGTTTAAGTTTGTTCAATTTCTTAAAGTAGGATTAGTACTCTGATGTATGCTATTTATGAAAGTCTCGATATTTCTTCCAAGGATGAAATACTAGGATGTTACATGAGGGGTTGCTGAGAGTTGGGGACTAAAGATCCTATTCGTAGGAGACCGAGGGAGTGAGAGACCCGATGAAAGGATGTGGTGGAATTCAAGATTTACCCAAAGCTGCAAGAACCACATGGGACCCTGAATTTTGGTTATTTCTCCATATTGTTGGATTTGATCAAGCATGACTTGCATTCCTCTATAGAGTCCGTCCAAAAAGAAAGGGCCCCATGCATAGATAGTGCCACTAAGCATCAGTGCAATGAAAGGTTGGAGTTCTTGGACAACTCCTGCAGAGGTTGTGCCGTAGAAGAATTTGCTGAAGAAATACATTAAGAAAGTTGTGTGCTCAGTGTCAGAAACGGCAGCCTCGATATTGGAATTCTTGATAAGGAATTTGGAATAAACTCCTCTAGCATGGATGTATTGGAAGTTGGCCTTTTGCAGAAGTTTTCAGGGGTGGACTGTGGTGCCAAAAATGGGGAGTCTGGTGATGGTGGCCACGTCAAGAGGGTAGGAGTAAGCGTGCCCCATGGGAAGATAAAGACATCGAACTCCGCCGACCAGAAGCCTAGAACAGGTAGAAGCATGTCATAATTGGCAGGAATGTTGAGGGTAGAGAGACAGATGATGTTGTCAAACCCCCAGGCTTTCCAAGACCTCGACTTGACGGGGGAAATTTTGTCAAACCATGCACGATAGTCATCCGTGGGTTTGGCCCACTCCCTGGTTGCGGCGACCCTGGAACTGTTGGTGAACCAATCCCTCGTTATCGGTAAGCCCGGTTGAGCGGAGGAAGTGAAGATCTTTTCGAAAGAAACAAAGCCTTCGCGATTGTCAGAGGTTTTTGGTTTCAGGGTAATACCCCCTCCCGCGGCGACAAGAAGGTCGTCTTCAGTTATGCGAGGATTGGGGCTTTGTAAGGAGGAATCAGAGGAAGACGGACTCGAAGGATGTTCATCGTCGCCGTAGTTGTGTTCTGGATTCTGGGAATCCGAATTGGAAGACATGTTTGCAGGAAAAGAATGTGAGAATGGGGGAATTTGCGAAGGGAGACGGTAGAATTTCTGAAGGCAATGAAGGCGAAAGTAACCATGGTGTGGATTAATAATATCTATTTATAGCTATAGGAAGCAATGAGTGCCGCCTAGGGGACCGTCGCGTCGTCGCATTGGTTTATGGGAAACGAGCTGTCACACGTATAATCAATAACGTAACGACTAGTCACCGCCACTGACATTTCACGTTGCTTCATTGTTTGCGTCGTCAGTCCCATCTGTAACACCCGGAAATAATTTAATTAAATTATTTAATTGAATTATTAATTTCATTGGAAACGTGATTAAATTAATTAAAATGATGGGCGTTGTTCAGGAAATGGAACGAGTATTGGGGGTGATGTTGGCAACTCGGGGGTGGTGAAGAATGGCCAGGAAGCCCAAGCCCAATAGCTTAGGCGCTCCTGAGGCTCCTGAAGCTAAGGGGATAGGGTTTTGCGCCTCACTCCTTGCATCAGAGAAAGAAAACGAAATTTTAGAGAGTGAGAAGAGAGAGAGCATCGTACGGCGCTGAGGAGAAGAGGAAGGAAGGGAATTTTCTCGAGTTTTGTTAGGAAGTGGGCGTGGCTACGGTTTCGAAGGAAGAAGGATCGCGAGCTGATCGTTGTGTTGCTGTGATTTTGTTCGTGCCTCCACTCGTCTTCTTCAGATCATTCATATTCGAGGTAAGGGTGAGCGTTTTAATTCAACAAAATCGAGTATGTGATTGGAGTTTTGTGGGATTTTTGGGTGTAGTAGTGTAATTGAAATGTTGAGGTTTTGTTTGATGAGTTGTTGACGTTTCCTTTCGGGGAATTTCGATGTTTGCTTTGATGAACATTTTGAGGGATTGCTTGATGAATTCTTGATGATTGTTCTTTGATGAATTTGATGATGTCGTGATGAAATTGTGTTGAATTGGGCGATGAACAATGTGTGATGAAATTGTGTTTTGATGAATTGGATGATGTCTGGATGAAAATTTCGAAAATCTGAACATTCCTGCAAGCGAGCTGTTCCTGGCCTTTTGCGCCTCGGTCGCGCTCGGGTCGCGCCTCAAGCGCAAGCGTGATGCGCTGGGGCCTGTTGTTGCTGTCGTTTTGCGCCTCGGTCGCGCTCGGGTCGCGCCTCAAGCGCAAGCGTGATGCGCTGGGGCCTGTTGTTGCTGTTGTTTTGCGCCCCGCTCGCGCCCCACTCGCGCCCCAAGCGCGAGTCATTGTTTCCCACTGTTGTTCACTGTTTTTCCACTGTTTTTCTTGCTGTTTTCACACCGTTTTCTCCAATTAAAAATGTGATATTTTTCCCAATAAAAAATATGATGTTTTCACTATTAAATGTGAAGTTTTCCTCCAATGTAGATGTGTTGTTTCTCTACAAAATGTGAAGTTTCTCCCAATTAAAAATGCGGTGTTTTCCTTAAATTCAAAAGTGATATTCCTCCATAGAATGGTGATGTTTCTACTAGCAAGAAAAAAAAAATTGTGACGTTTTCTCAATTCAAATATAGTGTTTCCCAAGCTTAATAAATGTGGTGTTTACCGAATTTAAAATGTGATGTCCTTTCAAATAAGATGCGGTGTTTACTAAATTAAAACGGGATGTTTTTCTAAACTCCAAATGTGTGGCTACCTAAATTTCAAAAATGATATGTGTGATAATGATGTAATTTGATTTATGATGAATTGTGAAGAATATACTCTATGAGTATGGCTTTAATAATGATGTAATGTGATTGGGATGAATTGTGACGAATACACTCTATGAGTGTTTGATGACGATGATGATGAGTACTCTAGGTGAGTGTTTTGATGGAATGCACATGTGTATATAGAGTCTCATGGCATGTGCATAACGTGAAGAATAGGCTTCGGCCTCTTGTGAAGAATAGGCTTCGGCCTCCAGTGAAGAATAGGCTTCGGCCTCTTAATTGTGATGAATATGGTACCATCATGCATACGCCCTGGTGGGGGTTGCATTTACATGCATGATCATGATTGTGGCTTGTTGCCAAACTGTGTTGTGAATTGGTGTTTGGTGATGATGATGTGATGTTAATAATGATGTTGTAGAATTGTTTGTTTCCATTACTCTATCATGTGCTTGATTATGTTTTGTTAAAATTCTCACCCCTTCTGCTTGGAATGTTGCTCTATTGTGGCAACGCTGCAGGTAATCGCGAGTGAAGGATCTGCTGCCTTCCTTTTAGCTCTTGGGACGTATTTTGTGTCACTCTCTGATACTGTAACACCTAGGGGGCGTGGGTGAATTTTGATAAACGATTTAATTAGTTGTTTTAACGATTTTATTGATATATTTGAGACGTGTTTGAGAGTTATTGGTGAGTTGTTGTTTATTCCGCTGTGATGTGAATTTTGAGGATTTGATTTTCCATGAAGGATGTTTTGTTGCACAAGTTTGAAGAGTGCAATTGATGAGTCTGTTTTAATGAAGTTGTAGCATTTCTTTTCTATCAATGAAAATAATATTTTTGAAAGGGATTACTCTGATAAATGACGTGTAATATAAGGGTAGAAAAGGGGTGTTACATTAGTGGTATCAGAGCAGTTCGGTCTGTCCGGCCGGTGGTTGAGTCGTCAAGTTAAGTAACATTGAGTTTTGTTACTCGTTTCTGATTTCTGTTTTCTGTTACAGTACTAGAATGGCGGGACGGAACGATGCTGCACTAGCTGCTGCTTTGCAGGCTATAGCTGGGGTTGTGGGTAACATACCCAATGCTATTGGTGATGGGACGCGTAGTTTGGCTACGTTCCAGCGTGAGAACCCTCCTACTTTTGAAGGCGGGTATAATCCTGATGGTGCCCTTGAGTGGCTAAGTGAGATGGAGCGGATCTTCCGCGTTATGGATTGCACCGATGCTCAGAAGGTTCGCTATGGCACTCATATGTTGAAGAAAGAGGCTTATGACTGGTGGAGGACGACTAGTCAGGGGTTGACGGTTGCCAATGAGGAAGTTACTTGGGCTGTGTTTGAGAGGGAATTCAAGAGAAAGTACTATCCGGAGGATGTCCGCGGGAAGAAGGAGGTTGAGTTTCTGAGACTTGAGCAAGGTAGCATGACTGTAACTGAGTATGCTGCAAAGTTTACTGAGCTGTCTAAGTTTTACCCGCATTATGATGGAGAGGGTGCTGAGTTCTCCAAATGTATTAAATTTGAGAACGGATTGCGTGCTGATATCAAGAGGGCCATAGGGTATCAACAGATCCGTGTATTTCCCTTGTTAGTGAATAGCGCCAGGATTTTTGAGGAGGACAATAATGCCTTCTCCAGAGTTATGAGGGAAAAGCAAAAGAATTTTTCGGGTCGCGGTAAACCATATGAGGCGCCTGCTGGTAAGGGCAAAGATAAGTTTGTTGGTGGGCCTAAGCGAAGTGGGGGAGATGCTGCAGCCAGTGTTACTTGTTACACGTGTGGGAAAGTAGGCCATAAGAGTCCAGATTGCCCAAATAAGGAGAAGAAGAGATGTTACAAGTGTGGGAAAGAGGGACACATGTCTTTCAACTGTGATAAGAAGGATGTAGTATGCTTCAATTGTGAGGAGAGTGGTCACGTCAGTACACAGTGTCCAAAACCCAAGAAGGAGAAGTCATATGGAAAAGTGTTCGCTCTAGCTGGGTCTGATGTGGTGAATGAGATTCGAGGTACGTGTTATATCAATGATTCCCCTCTTATTGCTATTGTTGATACGGGTGCTACCCATAGTTTTATTGCTGCTGCATGTGTTGAGAAATTAAGCCTTGTTTTATCTGATTTGTTGAGGGAGATGGTTATCGATACTCCAGCTAAGGGTTCGGTGACTACCTCCGCTGTTTGTGCCAAATGTCCTGTATCTATATATGGTAGAGAATTCTTAATTGATTTGATCTGTTTGCCGCTGAGTGGAATGGATGTCATTCTGGGTATGGACTGGTTAGTTGATAACCATGTTCATATCAACTGTCGGGAGAGGTCCGTGAGTTTTGAGTCGCTTGAAGAGGAATCTGGTTTGTTATCTGCGGGTCAGCTGCATAGAGTGATGAGAGAAGAGGTTCAGCTGTTTTCTCTGTTGGCGTCGTTGTCTGCCGAGAGACAAGCGAAGATTGATGTGTTGCCGGTAGTGCGTGAGTTTTCTGAGGTGTTCCCTGATGAGATTCCGGATGTACCACCAGAGAGAGAGGTGGAGTTTACTATTTATCTAGTTCCGGGCACTAAGCCTGTGTCTATGGCACCATATAGAATGTCTGCTTCTGAGTTGGCAGAGTTGAAAAAGCAACTTGAGGATTTATTAGAAAAGAAGTTTGTAAGACCGAGTGTGTCGCCTTGGGGAGCTCCAGTGTTGCTAGTGAAAAAGAAAGATGGTAGTATGAGGTTGTGTGTAGACTATCGATAATTAAATAAAGTTACAATCAAGAACAAGTATCCGTTGCCAAGAATTGATGACTTGATGGATCAGTTAGTGGGTGCTAAAGTATTTAGCAAGATTGACTTAAGGTCTGGTTATCATCAGATCAAGGTCAAGGATGAAGATGTCCAGAAGACGGCATTTAGGACAAGATATGGGCACTATGAGTATTCCGTTATGCCTTTCGGTGTGACTAATGCGCTGGGGGTATTCATGGGATACATGAACCAAATCTTCCGTGAGTACTTGGACAAATTTGTGGTGGTTTTCATTGATGACATTCTGATTTACTCTAAGTCAGAAGAGGAGCATGCGGAACACCTGAGGTTGGTGTTAGAAATTCTGAGGAGTCGAAAGTTATATGCCAAGTTGTCCAAGTGTGAGTTTTGGTTGAAAAAGGTCAGTTTTCTCGGTCATGTGATTTCTAGGGAGGGGATTGCGGTGGATCCTTCCAAAGTTGATGCAGTGTTGCAATGGGAGTCTCCAAAGTCAGTTACTGAAATAAGGAGTTTCCTGGGATTGGCTGGCTATTATAGAAGATTCATTGAGGGGTTTTCGAAGTTGGCTCTGCCATTGACTCAATTGACTTGCAAGGGCAAGGCTTTTGTTTGGGATGACCGATGTGAAGAAAGTTTCAATGAGCTGAAGAGGAGATTGACTACGTCTCCAGTGTTGACCCTACCTAGTCCGGTTGAGCCGTTTGTAGTATACTGTGATGCTTCCAAGATGGGTTTGGGTGGTGTGCTTATGCAGAATGGGAAAGTGGTCGCTTATGCGTCGAGGCAATTGAGAATTCATGAGAAGAATTACCCCACTCATGACTTAGAACTTGCTGCTGTGGTGTTTGCATTGAAAATTTGGAGACATTATTTGTATGGATCGAGATTTGAGGTGTTCAGTGATCACAAGAGTCTTCGGTATCTGTTCGATCAGAAAGAGTTGAATATGAGGCAGCGCCGGTGGTTAGAGCTATTAAAAGATTATGATTTTGAATTGAGTTATCACCCAGGTAAAGCTAATGTGGTTGCAGATGCTCTGAGTAGGAAGACCTTGCATATGTCGGCATTGATGGCTAGAGAGCTTGAGTTGATTGAGCAATTCAGGGACATGAGCTTAGTTTGTGAAGTTACACCTCAGAGTGTCAGATTGGGTATGTTGAAAGTTGGCAATGATTTTATGGCTAGTATCCGGGAAGCGCAGAAGTTAGATGTGAAATTGGTTGATCTGATGAGTGAGATTGGCCAGTCTAAAAATGAGGACTTCGAGTTAGATGCTCAGAATGTATTGAGGTATCGTGGAAGAATTTGTGTTCCCGAAGATGAGGAAATGAAAAAGGCAATTCTTGAGGAAGGGCATAGGAGTAAGTTGAGTATCCACCCTGGAGCGACGAAGATGTACCAAGATCTGAAAAAGATGTTTTGGTGGCCTGGGTTGAAGCGAGATGTGGCGCAATTTGTGTATTCGTGTTTGACCTGTCAGAAATCGAAGGTCGAGCATCAGAAGCCTGCGGGGATGATGCAACCCTTGAATGTTCCAGAGTGGAAGTGGGATAGTATCTCCATGGATTTTGTGACTGGGTTACCTAATACGGTGAGAGGGCATGATTCGATTTGGGTAGTTGTGGATAGATTGACGAAGTCGGCACATTTTATTCCTATCGGTATTAAGTATCCGGTATCGAGATTGGCTGAGATCTACATTCAAGTGACTGTGAAGCTGCATGGTGTTCCTTTGTGCATTGTGTCAGATAGAGATCCGAGGTTTACTTCGGACTTTTGGAGTAGTTTACAGAAGGAATTGGGTTCGAAATTGAGGTTGAGTTCAGCTTATCATCCTCAGACTGATGGGCAGACAGAAAGGACAATCCAATCATTGGAAGACCTGCTGAGATCATGTGTGCTAGAGCAGGGAGGTGCGTGGGATACTCATCTCCCGTTAATTGAATTCACCTACAACAATAGTTATCATTCCAGTATTGGGATGGCACCGTTTGAAGCGTTATATGGTCGGAGGTGTAGGACTCCGGTATGTTGGTATGAGACTGGGGAAAGTTTAATACTTGGACCTGAGCTGGTTAGAGAAACTACTGAGAAAGTGAAGATGATCCGAGAGAGAATGAAAGCGTCGCAGAGTAGACAGAAGAGCTACCATGATAAGAGAATGAGAGAGTTAGAGTTTGAAGCGGGTGACCACGTGTTCTTGACGGTCACACCTATGACTGGTGTCGGGCGTGCGCTGAAATCAAAGAAGTTGACTCCTCGTTTCATTGGGCCGTATCAGATTACGGAACGAGTTGGAAGTGTTGCATATCGGGTGGCCTTTCCACCTAATCTTTCAAACTTGCACGACGTGTTTCACGTGTCGCAGCTTCGGAAGTATATTGCAGATCCGTCTCATGTGATCCAACCAGATGATGTAGAGGTGCGGGATAATCTCACTGTGGAGACCGTGCCTGTACGAATTGAGGATTGGGAAGTGAAGACCCTTCGAGGTAAGAAGATCAATCTGGTGAAGGTGGTATGGTTTGGGGCAACTGGTGAAAGCCTGACGTGGGAGCTGGAGGATAAGATGCGAGAGTCGTATCCCGAGTTATTTGAATCAGGTATGTTTTCGAGGACGAAAAAAATCCTAAGTGGGGGAGAGTTGTAACACCCGGAAATAATTTAATTAAATTATTTAATTGAATTATTAATTTCATTGGAAACGTGATTAAATTAATTAAAATGATGGGCGTTGTTCAGGAAGTGGAACGAGTATTGGGGGTGATGTTGGCAACTCAGGGGTGGTGAAGAATGGCCAGGAAGCCCAAGCCCAATAGCTTAGGCACTCCTGAGGCTCCTGAAGCTAAGGGGATAGGGTTTTGCGCCTCACTCCTTGCATCAGAGAAAGAAAACAAAATTTTTGAGAGTGAGAAGAGAGAGAGCATCGTACGGCGCTGAGGAGAAGAGGAAGGAAGGGAATTTTCTCGAGTTTTGTTAGGAAGTGGGCGTGGCTACGGTTTTGAAGGAAGAAGGATCGCGAGCTGATCGTTGTGTTGCTGTGATTTTGTTCGTGCCTCCACTCGTCTTCTTCAGATCATTCATATTCGAGGTAAGGGTGAGCGTTTTAATTCAACAAAATCGAGTATGTGATTGGAGTTTTGTGGGATTTTTGGGTGTAGTAGTGTAATTGAAATGTTGAGGTTTTGTTTGATGAGTTGTTGACGTTTCCTTTCGGGGAATTTCGATGTTTGCTTTGATGAACATTTTGAGGGATTGCTTGATGAATTCTTGATGATTGTTCTTTGATGAATTTGATGATGTCGTGATGAAATTGTGTTGAATTGGGCGATGAACAATGTGTGATGAAATTGTGTTTTGATGAATTGGATGATGTCTGGATGAAAATTTCGAAAATCTGAACATTCCTGCAAGCGAGCTGTTCCTGGGCTTTTGCGCCTCGGTCGCGCCTCAAGCGCAAGCGTGATGCGCTGGGGCCTGTTGTTGCTGTCGTTTTGCGCCTCGGTCGCGCTCGGGTCGCGCCTCAAGCGCAAGCGTGATGCGCTGGGGCCTGTTGTTGCTGTTGTTTTGCGCCCCGCTCGCGCCCCACTCGCGCCCCAAGCGGGAGTCATTGTTTCCCACTGTTGTTCACTGTTTTTCCACTGTTTTTCTTGCTGTTTTCACACCGTTTTCTCCAATTAAAAATGTGATATTTTTCCCAATAAAAAATATGATGTTTTCACTATTAAATGTGAAGTTTTCCTCCAATGTAGATGTGTTGTTTCTCCACAAAATGTGAAGTTTCTCCCAATTAAAAATGCGGTGTTTTCCTTAAATTCAAAAGTGATATTCCTCCATAGAATGGTGATGTTTCTACTAGCAAGAAAAAAAAATTTGTGACGTTTTCTCAATTCAAATATAGTGTTTCCCAAGCTTATTAAATGTGGTGTTTACCGAATTTAAAATGTGATGTCCTTTCAAATAAGATGCGGTGTTTACTATATTAAAACGGGATATTTTTCTAAACTCCAAATGTGTGGCTACCCAAATTTCAAATATGATATGTGTGATAATGATGTAATTTGATTTATGATGAATTGTGAAGAATATACTCTATGAGTATGGCTTTAATAATGATGTAATGTGATTGGGATGAATTGTGACGAATACACTCTATGAGTGTTTGATGACGATGATGATGAGTACTCTAGGTGAGTGTTTTGATGGAATGCACATGTGTATATAGAGTCTCATGGCATGTGCATAACGTGAAGAATAGGCTTCGGCCTCTTGTGAAGAATAGGCTTCGGCCTCCTGTGAAGAATAGGCTTCGGCCTCTTAATTGTGATGAATATGGTACCATCATGCATACGCCCTGGTGGGGATTGCATTTACATGCATGATCATGATTGTGGCTTGTTGCCAAACTGTGTTGTGAATTGGTGTTTGGTGATGATGATGTGATGTTAATAATGATGTTGTAGAATTGTTTGTTTCCATTACTCTATCATGTGCTTGATTATGTTTTGTTAAAATTCTCACCCCTTCTGCTTGGAATGTTGCTCTATTGTGGCAACGCTGCAGGTAATCGCGAGTGAAGGATCTGCTGCCTTCCTTTTAGCTCTTGGGACGTATTTTGTGTCACTCTCTGATACTGTAACACCTAGGGGCGTGGGTGAATTTTGATAAACGATTTAATTAGTTGTTTTAACGATTTTATTGATATATTTGAGACGTGTTTGAGAGTTATTGGTGAGTTGTTGTTTATTCCGCTGTGATGTGAATTTTGAGGATTTGATTTTCCATGAAGGATGTTTTGTTGCACAAGTTTGAAGAGTGCAATTGATGAGTCTGTTTTAATGAAGTTGTAGCATTTCTTTTCTATCAATGAAAATAATATTTTTGAAAGGGATTACTCTGATAAATGACGTGTAATATAAGGGTAGAAAAGGGGTGTTACACTATCCACTCAGCTGGTCAACAACACAAAAAGGGGGCATTTGTTACCACCCAAATTAAATTAAGTTGTTGGCTGAAGCAAAAATGAGGAATTCAAGGCTAGGATAAGGCCGGGGCAGCTATGAGGACATCAAGGGATGGATAATTCAATACTTGTCAGATCACAGAGAAAGCTCAGTTGGAAAGCATGAAGAGGAATATCCAGAAAGAGTGATTCCCCGAGGGAATGATAAGGATCACCGAGCTACAATGAGACTCGGTTGGAGGGTACCTCGACCACAGGGTAACTCGGCTAAGGCACCAATGGCCGAATGCCGAGAGTGAGACATGGGCGAGGAAGGCTGTGACCAAGGCAAGGAATACTTGCTTGGAGTGCAATTATTCAATGTACGTGGACACACAACGTTGGAGTGGTTAAGGTCAATGAATAGGAGACGCTATAGAAATAGGAGTGACTAGTGTTTACCCCACTAACCTGTGCTAGTGAGGTCGTGGAGAGGAGACTCCGAGTTTCTAGGGATTCGGATTAATTATAACTATATATATAGTAGCACTTGTACATTTTTGAAACACACATCAATCAATCAAACTAGCACATCAATCCTTTACCGTTTTCTTTATGTTTTCTTAGTTCGTAGATAATCCAAGCCACACGTCCCTCTCACCTAACCTAACACTCTTTGGAGGAGTTAGGGAACCCATAGTCGAGGAACATAGCTCCTTCCTCGACGCAATTTCTTGAAGAAACAGAGAAATCAAAATTGTTCAAACCTCTGGCCGATCCCACGGCTAAGAATAAAGTGTTTAACAACAACACATGTTTAGTTATGAAACTACATATGAATGAGTCGGTTGAATTGAGGATGCGGTTGTTGTCCAAACCCAAGAAATGTGTGGCTCCCACTATTTAGTTTGCCCTGTCTAGGGATGACAACAATAACTAGTAGTGTGTATGAATTGAAGGGTTGGGATTTGCCCGGGTTTTGGAATGACGTGTGGTTGAGATGAATGGATATTGACCAAATTTTTAAACGATAAGGATGCCCTAGTTCGAGTATGATGACAAAAGGGTGCAGAGTTAGGATATTAGGTTAGAGAATTGTCTCGATATGAATGTGAATGTAGTAAGGGTTGGGTGAGTCTCACAAATTTCAGATGGAATGATAAATGAATGGATTGCCCCACTTTGGGATGATAATTTGGATGGTTGGTCTAAGAGGGACTTTGGTTTTTTCTTGGAAGATTTCCTTGAGCGTGATAGTAATTAGTCTTTGGTACAATGAGATTCCAAAGACATATATATCTATATTACTTTTAATATCATGTATATTTTTTTAAAATTTAATATTTTTAATATAAATAACATATATATTATAATTATTATTTAGTTAATAATTTTTCTGAGAATACCAATTATTAAATTTTTTTATTGTTATAACTAAAATTTCCTTGTAAAAACCAAAAATAACATATCTAATTACTTTTTTTGTTACTAATAAAATAAATTAATAAACCCAAATATACATTAACCGTATAAAAATTAAAATTTATTTGTTATAACTAAACAATCTTTATCTAATTGGTTTTACTAAATAGTTAACTATAATCCCTTAATAACAAATTTACCAACGATACTGATTATTCAATAAAATAATAAAGATTAATTAAACAACCAATTATTTAATTAACTTATAAATTTAATATTTAATTATTTTAATAAGCATATAAATTAATTAACTAATTTAAGAATATTACTAACATATCTAATAACTAATTACTTGATAACTAACTGGTGATGACGAGAAGACTCTGGCTTGATGTTAATTCTGGTGTTCAGTCCAGCGAAACTCATAGTTAATGCTAAAAAAATAAAATCATAAATGTTAAACAACTGATTTTGCAATATAATAAATAAACTAAAAACATATTTCATATCTAATTAATTAGAAACTTACAGATAAATATGAGAATTCTCTGACCCGGCCTAACTTTGTTATCAAAACGTTTGGAGAAATCTATGGATTTGAGAAAGAAGAAGGAAGATAAGGAAAAATATAGGAGAGAATGAGAAGGAATGAATGAGAGGAATGACATAATGGGAAGAGTGTGGGAAAAACTTTTCTTATATAGGCAATTCCAGATGGTTCCGGCGGTTCCGAGCTGCTGTAAAAAATCATTAACCCCTGGTAACCCAACGGCTAAAATTTTCAAAATTCAAATTTCCCGCTTCCATTACCGGCTGTTTCTAGCCGTCAAAATGATTTTTTTACTAGAGGCCCGGAACCGCCGAAAATGTATTTTCTTTCTTTTAATGTGTTACCGGCGATTTCGGCCTCCAGAACGCTACCTACGCACTTACCGGCGGCTATTGCCGCCGGTAACCCCACCGGTAACACAATGAAAATTACTGGATGACTGTATGCAGCTGGAAATGGGATGCTGGTTTGTTGTGTTTTCTTATAGTGAAACTGCCTTTAAACATTTGGAACAAGCCATGACCTCACTGTCGATCCTAGCTGTACCGAATTTTGAGAAGCAATTTGTGGTTAAAGCTGATGCTTCGGGTAAGGGTGATAGGAGTTATGTTAATGCAGGGAAGGTAGCCTGTTGCTTATATGAGTCAAATTTTGTCTAATAGGGCTGAAGGCAAATCTGTTTATGAGAAAGACTTGATGTCATTGTATTAGCTAACCAAAAATGGAAGCATTATTCGGGTGGTGCATACCGGTCATAATAAGAGCTTGAGGTTCTTGGCTTACTAGAGATTAATAGGAGAGGAAAAACACAAATGGACCTCAAGGTTGTGGGGTTTTGATTTACATATTAAGTACAAGCCTGGGATTGAAAACAAGGTACCTAATGCTCCATCCAGAAAAATGCAATACTCAACTCTCACAACTGTCCAATTCTTTGAATGGTAAAAGTTAGAGGTCGAGCTCTCTCAAGACACAAAATTGAAGGGGATAATACAAGACTTAATGGTAGACATCACTACACATGCAGGTTGCAAGTTACAAAATGACAAATTATACTATCAAGACAGGTTGGTTTTTCCTAAGGAGTCCACTAAAATTCCCTTGTTCCGAAAGAGTTCCATGATAGTTGTGGGATATCAATCCAGCAATTTCAGAACATATAAAAGAGTAGCAGGACTTTTTTATTGGGAAGAAATGAAGAAAGCAATTTAAGACTATGTGCAGAATTGTGAAGTGTTAGAGGAACAAGTACCGGGCGCTGAGCCCTGCTGGGTTGTTATAGCCCTAACCTATCCCTAAGCAGATTTGGATTGATGTATCCATGGATTTTATAGGTGGATTTCCAAAAGTTAGAGGAATGTATACTATGTTGGTAGTGGTTAATCTCACCAAATATGCCCTCATCTCACCCCTATTTAGCTAGGATGTTGCAGAGGTGTTTTTGAAAGATGTAGTAAAGTGGCATGGATTTCGTAAATCCAATGTTTCTGACCGAGATATGGTCTTCATTAGCTCATTTTTTATAGAATTGTTCAGATTAGCAGGCACAAAGCTGAAATTCAATTCAGCTTACCACCCCCAGGTTGATGGGCATACTGGGGGTAGTCAATAGATGCTTGGAAACATATTTAAGGTGCATGACATACACCAAACAAAGAAGTGGCAGAAGTGGCTTAGCTGGGCAGAATTTTGGTATAACACGAATTATCACTCTTCCACTAAAATGAGTCCTTTCAAAGCACTATATGGGAGGGACCCTCCTGCTGTTATCAGGTGATCCCATTCACACCTCATTGGAAGATGTGACAAGAATGACCCAAAGTTGGAATGAGATGCTACAAGAAATGAAGAAACAGTTGGTACAGGCTCAAAACAAAATGATGCAACAAACTGATAAACATAGGAGGGGGTGGAGTGCAAGGTAGGAAATATGATTTACTAAAAGTCTTGGACTTATCTATTTAAAAAGAGTCTGGCCTAGTCTGAGTCTGATATAGGCTAGGCCATAGGCTCTTGTCGAGACCTATTCCCACCCCTATTGGTGAACGATGGCAGCAATATTTCTCTAATTATTAAACATCACAATAGATCATTAAGTAAGAAAAATCAATCAAATTGATAAGAAGAAGAATGAAAGCAATCGAAAAATTAATGGATGAAGAAATTAACACTTATATAGATCAAGATATCTCTACAATTTTTGACATCAATTGAGTCAAACTTGCTCAATTAAAGATTCATACTTTTGTTTTGAGAAACTTTAAAAATCTAGAAAATGAAAGAAATTGAATAAAAAACCGTAAACCTTAGTTGCTCAATGGTAGAATTAAGTTGGCCCATTCTCTTCCCGCTCCTCCCACTACTCTTCTATCCCTCCTAAGTTTTCAAAATCTCACAAATACCCTTTTATCTCCCACACTTCCACTTCCTCTTCACTTTCTACCTCTCACTTCCCTCTCCTCCTTCGACATCTCGCTCTCATCTCCCTATCCTTCATCTCTTACACTCCCTGATCACTCTCTCTCTATCTATCTCTCGCACTCTTTGTCTCTCATCACTCTCTCTCGCTTGCACTTTCTGTCATCTTCCTCCCTCTCCTCTCTTTCGTGTTTCTACTTTCTATTTTATCTTTTTGCAACTTCAAATCGTCTGGTACCTTAGTTATCAAACTACTTCGGTAATTTGCACTACTAAAAAACTTCCCTATAGCCACGGCCACTTCTACCCACGGTACCCTTTTTTAATGTTTCCGTCGGTAAAAGGTTTTTACAATTAAAATAATATAATAATAATAATAATAATAATAATAATAACAATCGCACAGATCTCACTCTCTCCCTCTCAGAACCTCACTCCCTCGCTCTCAGGTTCACGAACCCACTCTCTCCCTCTCAGAACCTCACTCTCTCGCTCTCAAGTTCTCTCTCGCGCTCTCAGGTTCTCTCTCGCTCTCAGGTTCTCACTCTCGCTCTCTCAGATTCTCACCCCCGCTCTCTTCAATCGCTCTCGGGTTCTCACTCTCGCTCTCTCAGTTTCTCTGTGATTCGCTGCTTCTCTCTCCCATGGCTTCCTCTTTTATGAAGGTGAACCCTAGCTTCTCTCTCTGTGATTCACCGTTGTTTAATTTTCGTTTGTTTTGCTTTAATTTTCGTTTTCTTCTTATTGTTTTGCTTTAATTTCAGATTAATTTGGGAGAGAAGGAATCTAGGGTTAAGAATTTGGAGAAGGAAGTGGAAGGGTTGAGGAAGGTGAAGTTGGAAACTGAGGTGAGGTTGAAGGAATTGGAGAGGAAAATTGGTACTTTAGAGATGAAGGAAATTGAGGAGAGGAATAAGAGGATTAGGGTTGAGGAAGAGTTAAGGGATAAGATTGGTGAGAAAGATAGGGAAATTGAAGGTGTTAAATAGAAGGCTGAGGCGACTGAGAGGACTTCTGCTGAGTTGATGCAAGAAACGTCGGAGTGGGTTAAGGAGAAATTGATATTGGAGATGGCACTCAAAGAATCTGAGGAGAAAACAAAGAGCTTGGAATTGAACATTGTTCGATTGCGCGAGGAAGCGGAGGAAGCTGCGAAATTGATCAAATCACTTAAGGAAAAGCCTGTCGTGGTCCCTAGAAATGTAAATGGCACACAAAGTGAAGGGAAGGGGTTTAAGTTAGAGTGGCCGGTGTTGGCAGCAGCAGCAGCTGGATCTACAGGAGCTGTTGTTGCGGCAGCTGCAGCAATCTATATGTACTCTGGAAAACAACGTAGGTGATTTTTCTTTGATCAGAAGATAGTAACCAAGTATGAAGGGGAGGTTGTAGAGGTTAGATTTGCCAAGTTTTTTATTCACAAATATGCGTCAATTTTGTTCCTATCAAATAATGCTTCACTGGCTTTTGTTTATCAAGGTTGAGTTTAGATTTATGTCAAAGTTGGCATACTGGTTTGGTTCTTAGTTGCTTTTTTGTTATGAGGATTAAAACCATTGTGTGTGTTAGAGCAATGCTCTAGATAACTGTAGTTACTAGTTTTTGTTGTACTGATTATAATTTCAGGCGATTATACTTTGAAGTTTGGATTTGATAAATAGAATATAAAAAAAAAATTCAGATTAATTGGGAACCCTAATTTATCTCCCCTTCTCTTTCTTCTTTAATTTTAGATTCAGAAATTGATTTGAAGGTCAAATGGAGGAGTGCATCTTCTTGATCATGCAGGAGTTGAAGAGTTGAAGGCTAGAGGAGTTAGTAATGACCACACTCTTGCTTATCAGGTTTGTTTTGAACCTTTTCAACTTGCCTTTCTGGAATCTTCTTGAGTTAGATAATTCATTACATGAGCTATTTTGAATAACTTGTGAAAGTTAAATAACTTATCTTGGGTGGTGAGTATGGTTGACATAACTCTTATTTGTCAAGTCACAATGTGATATGTATTTTTCAAGCCACCAAAGTCTTATTCTCAATAGTTTTTACCTCAATAGGATCAACAAACCTCAGAAAGTTACTGTCAACAAAACTGAAGCAAATGGTGGCAAGTGGCAAACTAATGAAGGTAAATTTTCTCTGTTACTTTACTAAAGCTTGGCTTCTTGTAGACAATGAAACTAATGAATGGCAATATAAATAAGTTGGTTAACAATCTTATTAATAATGTTAGTCAATAGAGGTCGAAGGAGTGCAACCTTAGTCAGTTTTTTTTCTTTGCTCCATTTTCAGTTGATATTTTCAATTTACTATTGTCAATTTACAGCAATACACTTATTATGACCTTGCATGACCCTTTTGAATGATTGAACCAGGGTTGAGTTAGAGCTAATTGTGGTTCATCTCCAAAGTTGTCTGATCATATAAAATTGCAGTGTCTCTAGAATTTCAGTTTTACTTCATTTTTAGTGTAATGAAATCTGAGCTTTAACTATTTTATGTTTGATTATACAACCACCCTTCCTGAAATATCTAGTAAAAGGGGTGCCATGTGTATAGAAGGCTCAATTTTTAGTTGGCATCCACTTGAAAAAATTATTTGATCAAGCTGATGTTTGTTTCATCAAAGTGTGTCGTTTGGATTTTTGTCAATTTTGTGCAATGAAAATTAAACTAAAGTAAAGCTCTATTGTGAGAAAATGCAGTGTTGTAGTTGGTTTGGAAGTTCATAGGTAGTGGGCTATAAGCTGCTGCATTGAGCCATTGGCCGCTTAAGACGTTTTACTCGAGGTTCACTGATGAATCTGCTGTATTGCACTGCTGAACTATTTACTAGTATATATGTTGAATCTGCTGTCTGTATTGCACTGCTGAATTTGCTGTATTATGCACTGCTGAATCTGCTGAACTATTTATATTGTTTCATGTAGGATGAACTTAAGAAGCACATGGAAGAGGAAGCAACACTACAAGAAAAATGCCCTATGCCCACGGACAGTTTCAGTGACGGACTATTTCTAAAAACACATCTGTCGGTAAAAAGATTACGCTTATGGACAATTGACATGATTTTAATTTTTTATAGTTTTGTTTTGACACTTTTTTTTACAACATGCACATGGGATTTATCGGATTGTATATTTTGTCTTCAGTCCAGCTCTTGTTTGTAGTAACTGGCTAAAAGCATAACATTTAGAAGCATGCTTTCTCTGTATGTATGGTTCTCTCCACACTCTGCATTTTCTTTCTATTTTTTTATTCAGTAGCCCTTCACCTTTTGAATTTTATTCTCCTTTCCTATCTTGTAGTGGTTTATTTAGTAAAGTTTTTGTGAATTATATAGGTGGTACATGCCCTTAAATATTCTTCTCACATCATTGGGACAACACTTCACTACAAGGAAAATGCCCTATGCCCACGATAGTATTTTTACAGGTTCTACCCACGGCACTATTTTTATAAGTTTTCTCAACTTGATGTTGCTTTGAGTGTTGTGTGAGATATATAGCTAGCATTTTACTTTATCAATTTGGGATTGCTGATGTATTATTATGCAGCAAATTGTTAATTGCTGCTATGTTGGTGGTTTATTATCTGTCAGATAGGATAGGAATTGGTAAAAATTCAGTCAACTTATGTTCCCAGTTTAAACAACTTATTAAGTTTCAATTTCCCCTAAGTGTTATTATCCTACACTTCTAGTTATGTGTCCTACTTTTAGCTTGCTTTACTTTGAGATATTACTTTGGGAAAGGTCTGGGACTGGGTTTCTAATGCTTATCTCTATGTGTACTAGTAGTTTACCAGTAATGTTTTATAATTTATATTGTTTAATGTAGGATGAACTTAAGAAGCACATGGAAGAGGAAGCAATTTCTGGAAAGGCTCAGACCACTCAAGAATGTACAAATTGGAAGAATGACATCTATTCAAAAGTGAAGGGCCGCGAAAGAAGAGGACGTGTACGCTGTCTTGGTAAGCTTCCACAACGTGGAAGTTCAAAGTCTAATGGGGATCGCAGAGTCAAAAAATTAGAAAATTTGGTAGATCTCATTGCGATTCTCCAAGTGCGCTTTGCTGAAGATCCACAAGTTAATGCATATAGTTTTTTTTGAGAGATTCAGATTTCAGATTCAACTTTGCTTATTATGTATGCCTCCTTGGCTTTGTTGAGTATATATAGCCTAGCCAAATTTATATCTATCAATTTTACTTTGCTTTAAGAAGGTGTGAATACATGGACCTTAAAGCTCCAGGGTACTTTTGTTTAATTTTTGGTGAATATAGCCTCTTTTGTTTAATTTTCTTGTTTTTCATTTTCTTTAATAAATAAAAAAATTATTTTTTACTATGTTAATCTTATAATTTATAGTCGCTATAAAACAGTTTAATTTAATAAAAGAAATTATTTTTTATTCAGCAAAAATTAGCCACTGTTATTTCCAAAAAAAAAAATCAAAAAAATCACTTTTAGTGACGGTCAGAACCGTAGGTAGAAGTTAAAATTAGATCTACTCGTGAAGGATATAGTGACAGTCAGAAACCGTAGGTAAAGGTATTTGGGCGTAGGGAAAACCTTTACCCACGGATGAAAAATCGTGGTTAGATCTCTTACATTCTCTACGGAAAAAGTGGCCATGGGGAGAGGTTAAAGTGACTTTTACCCACAGACTTTTGACATTTAGTGACGGTTTTTGTCTGTGGGTAAATGTTAAATTTCTTGTAGTGTTGGTACCGCATGTACATTGTGGGGGTGACTTCAGAAAACACAGTCGGTGCCAAGGTACCAGGCGGTTTCGGTACAAAGGTACTAGACCTTCATGATACCAAGGCACCAGATGTGTTGTTTGAAACTTTTCATTAAACATAAATGTGAAAATAAAGTATGAAGGCATTACGATACCAAACACTACAAGAAAAATTGGACTTTTCGGCGGACAAAATCCGCCGAAAAAGCCAAAAATCCGCCGAAAATGTGGACTTTCCGGCGGATTTTTTGGACTTTCCGGCGGATTTTTGGCGCCGACAGACAGCTCGTGGCAAACGGTTTCCGTCGGATTATCCGCCGGAAATTTCCGGCGGATTTTGTGGCGCCGAAAAATCCGCCGGAAAACTCCAGAAAAATTCGTATGGTTTATCCGCCGGAAAGTCCACGAATCCGCCGGAAATTGCCGGCGGAGTATCCGCCGGAAAGTCCACAAATCCGCCGAAAGTTTCCGGCGGATAATCCGCCGGAAAACCCCAGAAAAAATTTGTATGGTTTATCCGCTGGAATGTCCACAAATCCGCCAGAAAAAATCGTTTTTTTTTTAAATTTAATTTTTTTTTAAAAATAAATATTATTTTTTTTTAAAAATCGTTTTATTTAAAAAATAAATATTATTTTATTAAAAACTTTAATTGATTATTTTATTTAAAAATTTGATTATTGATTAAAAAAAATTAATAATTAATTAATTTACTATTTAAAAAAATAAAAATTAGAAATGAAAATTAATCATTAATTTAAATTAATATCCATACAACAACAAAAATATCCATACAACAAAATAAAATAATCCAAAGCTACTGGGGTGGCTGCTGGTCTAACTCATCACCATGATAATACTGGGGTGACTACTGCCGGGGCTGCTGGTATGGCTGCTGGTATAACTGAGGTGCATACTGTTGGGAATACTGGGGTGCATACTGCTGCTGAGGCCACTGCTGAAATGCACCTCCGTAATGCTGCTGCGGCTGGTAGGATGGCATATGTGATGAGGATGGCCTCGAGTGCTGAGACATCATAAGCTGATCCTGCAAAAACTTAAAGCGCTCCTCCATGCCCTGCTCAGCTATCCTAGCCTGCTCCTCCATGCACTGCTCAACTATCCTAGCCTGCTCCTCGATGCGCTCCTCAGCTATCCTGGCTTTCTCCCGAAGCGCCGCCACTTCCCGATCACTTTGCTCCTGCCGCTCGGCAAACTGACGCTGGGCCTCACTCAGTTGCTGCGTTAATTCCGTAACAGCATTCAACTCACCAGCATTGGGAACATAAGAGCGAGCAGTACTCGGAGATCCAAAAGATTGTGAAGCTGATAGACTCGGAATAATGCTTGTTCGAAAAGCAGCAGGTCCAATACCACCTGATCCTACCATACGATTACTCTTTTGGGGACCAAGTGCTCTCTCCCAAATATCACGAGCTACTCTAGCCTCCTCCTCTGGATCGATATCAGCTGCCCCACTCCTCTGTTGGAACTCATGGTACTCAGTTAGCCCACCCTGGAAGCTCTCCTGAAAAAAATAACCCAACAAATAAATAACTATAGCAAAAGTAGTTTTAATATGATATTCCTCGCCCGATATAAAGATTATTATAAATAATAAACATTAATATATAATTATAAAAGTAGTTTTACCTGAATATTCCTCGCCCGATCTGTAGCAAAGTCACCAGTGTCCTCCCGCATATGAAGGTAGCGATGCAACTCAGGCAAAGTGATTGCCCTTTGTTCCCTCCCCTCCTATATATACATATATACATATTATTAATTAATACACATGAAAATGACTAGTTAATTATAAATAATTAATTAATCAAGTAATAAAGTAATAAATTTACCAAACGCCTGTGATGCGTTGCAGTATTAACACTCCCTTTTGTGTGTGTGCAGCCACCTTTTTCAGAAGCACGGTTCTTCTTGGCTTTCTCACAAAAATTCCTAAATTCTGGTATCTGCCAGTACTCCTGTAACCCAGCCCAAGTTGAGTCTCCCATATAAGATGGCTTTGCATTCTTACTGCACGCCTCCCGCAGTAATTCAGAATAGCGATGGGAACATCTCTTATGGAAGATTCTCTCAACTTTCCTTTGCTGCTCTGGTAACCCTGTACATTTTTCCTATTTAAGAAATTTACAATAATGTTGTTAATTATAAGACAAATTAATTAATCAAGTCAATAAGATATACACCATTAATTAAATTAATCAAGTCAATAAGATATACACAAATTAATTAATTATTTCGTAGAACAACTTACCAAAAATGAATCTAACATCCTCCCAATTGCCTCTGTATCTTTTCTAACAGCTGTCCAATTCTTCCAGCTGCTGGTGAAATTCTCCTTGATTGTTTTCGTGATGGCGGTAGCTGTAGCCTTCGAAGGAAGAAATCTGCATTAAAAAAAGATGAATTTTATTACACCAAATTATATAAGTTATATAAAAGGCAACAAAAATAAATTAATAAATAATAATATATATATGCGTTTTTTTTGTATAAATTTTATTACACCAAATTATATAAATTAATAAATAAGTTAATAAATAATAAATTAATAAATTAACAAAAATAAATTAATAAATTAATAAATAATATAAATAAATTAATAAATAATAATAGATGGGGGTACGAAAGTTCATAGATGCGTTGAACCACACCATAAAAATCATCTTCACCTCCTCTAATGACACCCTTCATGCACACTCCACTATTGACTGTCTCTCTGCCCTGTGTCCATTCATTGGTGTGAAATTTGTATCCATTGACAAAGTATGTGTGCCATTCTTTAACACATCTTCGAGGACCGTCTAATGTATTCCTCAAGTGTTGGTTGGTAGGAGTTGGCGGGAGGGCATAAACATGTTGCCTAAACCGCGTTGGAAAATGTGCATTAATATGAGCAGAAAATTGTTGCTCACTTAAGTCCTCTGATGACAAGAATTTCCTAAAAAGAAATAATTAATTGTTACACATTTTTCTACTTCATATTAACTAATTAAGATCGATAGTTTATAATGTTGAGGAACATACTCAATAAATGGCTGCACCTCAGTACAGTTTATCAACATATGAACATGTGCTGAACTTAACTCTTCATCTGTTAACCAGTGAATTGACTCCTTCCCAGATGGACGACCGGGTAGACAAAAGACAAACAAAGCTAAATGATGTCTAGGCCATTCAGTGTCCATTTCATTTCGGCTGCTTCCAGGAGCAAACTCATTCTTGAAATAATAAGAACAAAAATGTGTTGTTTCACGGTGTAAGTAAGAAGAACATATCGATCCTTCAACTCTAGCTTTGTTTTTCACCGATCTTTTTGAATCACCCATGAACCTAGAGAAAATGATATTAATTAACATAATAATCATATATTTTAAACTTGTTTCTTATATGGTGTGAAAATTATCTGACCTTTCAAACGGATACATCCATCTGTATTGGACAGGTCCGCCAAGTTTAGCTTCATATGCGAGATGCACCGGTAGATGCTCCATAGAATCAAAGAAACCAGGCGGAAATACTCTCTCCAACTTGCATAAGATAAGTGGGATGTCTTGTTCCATTTTTGAAAGATCATCAGCTTTTAGCGTTGCAGAACACAAATTCTTAAAGTATTGACATATTTCAATGAGCGGATTCAAAACGTGTGTTGGCAACAAACTAAAAGCGATAGGAAGTAAGCACTCCATGAATACATAACAATCATGACTCTTCATCCCATGCAACCTCCCATTATCCACATCCGCACATCTAGATAAATTGGAAGAATAACCGTCTGGCATTTTCAACTCTTTTATCCACTGATAAACTGCTTTCGCTTGTTCGGTAGATAAAGTATAATTGGATTTGGGTTTTAGAGTCCTAGTACCTTGCTCAACCAACAACAAATCCTTTCGTCTACAGTAATGATCTATATCCTTCCTAGCTTTCTCATTGTCTTTCGTTTTGCCTTTCACGTTTATGACAGTGTTAAATATGCTGTCAAAAAAATTCTTCTCTATATGCATGACAGCGAGATTGTGTCTCAATAGATTATCTTTCCAATAGGGAAGTTCCCAAAAAATAATTTTTTTTGTCCAATTGTGCCATTGTCCATAGCCATCTGGACGAGAAACAATACCTGCTATGACTTCCACAGGAGGGATATCCCTAACACTATTACAAACTTCCTCTGGTGTCAACTTACGAGGAGGTCCAGCTATTTCAACATTTCCTTTGATGAACGCATATTTCTGCTTTCTAGATGGGTGATCCATAGGTAAGAACCTACGGTGCGAGTCAAACCATGAAGTTTTTCCTCCGTATTTAAGACTAAAAGTGTAACACCTCCTTTCTAATACAACTATCTAAAAGAATAAAAATCAGAGTTTTCGAAAATCTTTTCAGTGCAACCGCAAGAGGGTGCTACATTTTCACCAAACAACATATAACAACACCTGAAAGCTCATAAACAATAGAGTATGTGATACATAGCACATCAATCGGGACGAACCCCCAAAAACACCTGTTTAGTGACATTACAGTTCATATAATTACCACGCAACAGAATATGACATGTTTCATAAACATATTCAACTACATCACCAAATAACTAGTTTGAACAACTTCAATTAAAACGACCAATAGACCAATCACCCCCCGGTGCTACGTATCAGAACAAGACACCAAAACCAGACTAAGGAAGGTAGAACCTTCACTCGGGATCACCTGCACGTTGCCAACATGAAAAGCAACATAAAAGGCAGAAGGGTGAGTCTCTAGCACATATAATAGAATGTATGATAAACATCATGTTAGTGAAAGGCAACTAGAACATCACTGCTCAATAAACAAGCATACAACATCAATTTGTAACACATCGATTCATTATCATCAAGAGATATCACCAATTGCATGAGTAAATGCATGAATGCAACCCAACACCAAGGGTATATGCATGTGGTACCATCACCGTCACAAATATCGCCATTCGGGCATGTCCGTCATAATCATTAATAATATCAAGGCCGAAGCCTACACCGTCACTTTGATGCATATGAGGCATGTGACTCCATGAACAATGCATCAACCACAAACGATCATATCATGTACGAATTAACACCGTCACTAGATTCGTCACCATCATTTAATCCACCGTCATTAAATACACTGTCATTAAATACACCGTCATTTAATTCACCAATACATCATCAATTAATAGCTCTATGGCTACATCAAACTCACCGGATACGTCAACACCAAAAGTCATGGACTAAACTGTCACTATAAGGACCAAAACCGTCACTCCCAGGGACTAAACAGTCACACAGCTCCACGACACACACACTGGCGTATTGTGGCAACCTGCGCCACACTGACGCCAAACAGCAAGCAAACTGGCGCCTGGGGGCAACCTGCGCCACACTGGGTGCCAAACAGGCAGCAACATGGCGCCCTGGCGCAGCACAGCACTAATGCAGAATCTCCAACAGCAGTGCACCTACTTCGACGAATTAATTAAAATAGCAAACGATATCGGATTTTAACAAAAGACCACTCATTGGGAAGCTCTATGAGTGTAGTTTCTGTCTATGATTTTCATTTTTCAAAATAAGTATCCAGTTGGTACAGTTTTTCAAAACACTACACCGTGGTACTAAAATCGGACAGAATTCTTTACCCAACTTGCAACTAAATTTTCTTTCTCATTTATTAATGAAATTTCGTGAAATCAGTGCCTATTTCGTAGAGAATTAAGTCTAATTTCCAATGAAACAAGAATCATTCAAAACGGAGTTCGATTGAGAACACAAAACCTACAAAAATCGAACCTACTCACAGTTTGATTCCAGAAATTTGACCTAACTTTGGAGACTCATAACTTGAGCTACACAACTCCAAGTTGAACGAAACCAGTGCCAAAACGACCGGCTTTAAGTCTATTTTCAAAAACAATCAGCCACATAATTTTTGGATCAACTGAACAGTACCAGTTTTAGAAGGACCGAAACAGTATCCAGAAACGCACAAAAAACCATAAGCAAGTAAAACTCATTATGGTCAATCACCAAATACCAATCTCAACATCACATACTTATGCATTTTGTCAAACACCACATAAGCATATTAACTTCACCATCAAAATTCATAGGGTAATATCATCAAACACCTTGTAGGCAACATATGTTCATAGTTCATCTCAACATCAAATACCACAATTTCATCAAATTGAATCAAACACAACATCAATTACACAAATAGCAACACAATCAATTCAATAGTCCTCCTAGAGTCTAACCCATACATAATCCTCATCATATACCCATTATAGGTGAAAGAGAACCCCCTTACCTTAATGGATTGAAGAAAACAAGCACTCTCTCCACCAAGAATCCAAGAATCACCAACAAACAAGCTTCTCTTCCTTGCCTTGAATTCTCCACGCCAAATCTTCTCTTCCTCTCCCCTTGGAGCCGTCGCCCTCTCTCCCTCTTCTCACTTTCTATTTCTTTTTCTTTGCTTTGGTTGAAATGAGCACTTACCCTAGACTCCTAAGCTTATTATATGGATATGGGCCTAACTAATGGATCATGGGCCTTTATTTACACCTCCTCAATTACTCAAACACCTCCTGAATAAAATAAAACTCCAAATTAATTATTTGACTTAATAAAATGTTGTAAGCCTTAAATAACCCAATTAAATAAATAATTGAATTATTTTTGGGGCGTTACAACTCTCCCTCACTTAAAGGAATTTCGTCCTCGAAATTTTTACTACCGACGCGAACGCTCTTCCACTATCCAATTAACGTCGCCTCAACAATTAGCGATCTAACCTGCTGCACTACTCTGATAAACCGCCTTGTAGATATAAGCATTACTTGCGTTCTACCTCACTCATCTATCTCTACGGTACCTCATAGTTTCACTACCACGTCACGACAAGGTTCACAGAGTGCATAACAGTTGCAAAACAAGCCACATAATCAACAACACGACAACAACGGCAACAACAACAACAAACAACAACGATACACAACAATCAATTCTTTTAGATTTTAAGCCAAGCTTCGATACCAGTCTTTTAGCTTCATAATAACTTTGCGGTAAAAGCACTCTAATGGGGGTTGCATCCAACATCATTTTGGTCATATATTCCATGCACAACTCAGCAACATTAAATTGAGACTTAAGACCCAACAACCGAACACACATTGATAATTTTGAGTCTTTAGATCCTTCAAATAATGGTTTATTTGTCTCACTCAAATACATGTAAAACCTTTCAGCTTCCTCATTTGGAACTTCTTCAGCATCATATTCTGGTTCTTCAAAATCCAAATTTACTCCAACAGCGTCAGATATCATTCACTGATAAACATCTAACGGTTGTATAATTTGTCCTTCAGATCTCATAGTCGCTGGATAACTACTTGATGTGGGAGCTACTACTTCAACCGGAACTTTAACCGCAAGAACTGCAGCTACCCCTGGTCCTACTTCCCCGTAACGACTCCATATCCAATAATTTGGCCTAAACCCATTATTGTACAAATCAACTCTAACTTCGTCTTCATTTTTTATAACTCGAAACGAACATTTCAAGCACGGACATCTAATTCCGTCTTGTCGCGCAAATTCTTCATGATGCTTAGCACAAAAAATAAACTCTTCTACTCCTTCTACAAAACGTCGCTTTAAACCAGATCTTCCAGGAAACAATCGATCATACATCCAACTACGATCCATAATTTCAAGATCTATGTACTACACTACAACGTAAATGAAATAAACTATCAAATAAACTATCTATTACTTTATATTTTGATAAATATTGATATATTAATTACTTTATTTTCATATAACATTAAACTATCAATTACCAGCAACACAATGAATTTTTATAAGACAATATCTGTTAATAAACTTTATAAGGGAACTTAATAAATAAGTTTTTTCAATATAAGATTATAAGTTATATTGTATTATTATTGCAAACCAAAATTTGTAACAAAATTTTACTATAAATAGTGAAGTAATTAATATTTTATTAATTTTAATTTTGTACCAAAAAAGTAACAGAACATTATTATATAATTTTTTGGGACGAACAAATTTTGATGGTGGTGCTAATAAGCGTTATTAAAAATCACCAAGGACTAAAAGAAAAAATACAAATTTTACGGTGACCACAAGTTGGCGTAAAATTTTTGTAGGCACTAAAAACAAAAAATCCATATATATATATATATATATATATATATATATATATATATATTGATATATTAATATTAATTACTTTGATAACTAACCGTAGTGAAGAGAAGGCTCTGACTTGAAGCTTATCCCGAACTCAAACAAAGAGGAAAGAGGAGGAACCCAAACAATACCTAAACAAACAACACCACAATTAGTAACAAACTCATATTATAAAATAATTCAAAAACTAAAAATATTAACTAATGTTACAAACATACATTATATCGAAGAAATTTGTCAACGAGAGGAAGAGATTAGTAGAGAGAAGTGGAGAAGGTATTGGTAGAGAGAAAGAGATTTAGTAGAGAGAAGATAGATTGGTAGAGGTGTGAAGAAGAAGAAGTGGAGAAGAGATTTATATAGAGAAACGAAAATCAACGGTAAAAACGCGAATCCGCCGAAAATGTCATTTCCGGCGGATATAGGGTGTTTCTGCCGGATTTTTGAAATTCCAAATTGGCGGTTTCAGGATTTTCCGGCGGATTTTTATCCGCCGCAAACTTACCGGCGGAATTTAGGGACTTTCCAGCGGATTTATCCACCGCAAGTGTTTCCGGCGGATTTCGAGGCATTTCCGGCGGATTTTGATTTTTTTTTTTTAAAAAAAAATTTCGCAAACGCAAATCCGCCGGAAACACCCGAATATCCGTCGGAAATACCTAAATATCCGCCGAAAAGACCCATATATCCGTCGAAAATAACCAAATTCAATATTCGCTATTTAATTAGTATCGGCAAGATCTTGACTGTTAATGAGTGTCGACACTAATCACTATTAACTATTCAATAATCACGCTGCACTATTCACTATTTAGTGTCTGCAAGATCTTGACCGTTAATTTAGTGTCGGCAAGATCTTGACCGTTAATTAGTGTCGACACTAATCACCATTGACTATTCAATAATCATGCTGCACTATTCACTATTTAGTGTCGGCAAGATCTTGACCGTTAATTTAGTGTCGGCAACATCTTGACCATTAATTAGTGTCGACGCTAATCACTATTCATTATTTAAGAATCACGCTGCACTATTCACTATTTAGTGTCGGCAAGATCTTGACCAATAATTTAGTGTCGGCAAGATCTTGACCGTTAATTAGTGTCGACACTTATCACCATTGACTATTCAATAATCACGCTGCACTATTCACTATTTAGTGTCGGAAAGATCTTGACCGTTAATATAGTGTCGGCAAGATCTTGACCGTTAATTAGTGTCGGCAAGATCTTGACCGTTAATTAGTGTCGACGCTAATCACTATTCATTATTCATTAATATAAAATTTGTTTATACCGGATATGTTGTTGTATTATTATGAGTATTATGGTTTTTTTATTATTTTTTATCCATTATATATTTAATAAAAATATTAAATAATATATTTAATTAATTCCGGTTGAACCCCCGATTCAACCGGTTGAGCCCAAGAACCCCTGAACCGCTACCTCTTCCGGTTCAATGTCCGGTCCAATTTAGATTACCTTGCTCTAAATAGAAAGTTTGAGGAACTCCAAGGACCTGTTGTTAAGTTGGAGGATGATACGGAGCGTTTGATGTGTGTAAATGTCTACACTCATCAAACGCTCGGCATCATCCCCTAACTTAACAAGAGAGGAATTCGTAGGGGAGATTCATGACAATGTTACTTTTAACGAAAAACATGAAGGGGATGTTAATGACAAGGTGGAAGTTTCTTTACAAAGAAATGGAGACATACGCCACTCTTTTGGAGCCGCTGCCGACAATGCTCAAGAGAGTGGCGTATGTCTCTGTTTTTTTGAAGAGAATGAGAGTATCGGTAGAGGTGTGAAGAAGAAGAAGTGGAGAAGAGATTTATATAGAGGAAACAAAAATCAACGGTCAAAAGGCGAATCCGCCGGAAATGTAATTTTCGGTGGATTTAGGGTGTTTCCGGCGGATTTTTGAAATTCAAAATTGGCGGTTTCAGGAATTTCCGGCGGATTTTTATCCGCCGCAAACATACCGGCGGAATTTAGGGACTTTCCGGCGGATTTATCCACCGCAAGTGTTTCCGGCGGATTTTGATTTTTTTTCCAAAAAAAAAAATTCGTAAACCAGATCCGCCGGAAATACCTCGAAATCCGCCGAAAATGTTTGCGGCAGATAAATCCACCGGAAAGTCCCTATTTCCGCCGGTAAGTTTGCGGCGGATACAATCCGCCGGTAAGTCCTACAATCCGCCGGAAAGTTTGCGGCGGATAAAAATCCGCCGGAAAGTCCTGGCCGGTAAAACTGATTATTCTTGTAGTGAAAGTACCAAATCCTTTCGGTACTGAGGTACAAGATTTTATTGATACTTTCTTTTTTATGTGCAGTGTTGGTACTGTAATCGAGCTACTGCATTGTAACCAACATTCTATTATATGACCAATTAAAGTAGAAAATATTCAACTAACAATAATCACGTGGAAAATGAAATCAATCCTCTTTAATGTCAGTTAAGTCTACAAAATCACTCATTTTTTACTCTATAATAAACGACCTCCATTGTTGCATGCGACCAACATATGCCATTCTCCCAATCACGTGCTATTAGCACACCATATCGAATAAGTAGTGGACTGCCATCCTTCATAAATACCTACAAAGACAACATAATAATTATGTTAACTAACTCCCAACAATATTGAAATGAATTATAATTTAAGTTACGTATACCTATACAAAGTTACTCACATAATGTATATATGTGATGTTGAGCCAACGGGCAATTTTGGATGATGCACATTGAAAGGGAAAATTGTGTAAGACCCGCTCACAGATCAACATACAAGAACGACCTTGTATTTGTTAGCGATCAGGTACCCTCCATCTGGAATAGTGTTCGCGCTCGTGTGTGTTCTATAGTCGCAATATCAGTGCAAGTATACACGTCGTACAAGTAATAAAGTGGATAAAAGTAAGAGATCGTTCCCACGAGGATTGATTAACTTTCAGAGTTCAAGTCTTTAAAAACACAAGTGAAGCAAGTAACAAATCGACACTAAAAGTTGGTATTAAGACTAAGAACATAAATAACGCAAATAAATGAGAAATGGTAGTGAATATGGAATAGTATGAGTTGGATTGCTGCATGCAAGTAAATCTCCTCTAGTCAGACGTTATAACGTTTACACGTTAATACGTACAAATGCTATGTTGTATAGACGTTATAACGTTTGAACGCTGTTGCAAAAGAGCTGTGCTTTTCAGTCACAAAACGTCAGAGCTTCAAGTACTAGAATTCCTATGTCTAGGTTCTAAGTAGGCCTACTCCTGTATTTTAAGTACCCACAGCAAAGTCCTATGAACTATTATCCATTCTATGTCTAGACTTAGATAAAAATGCCTAAATGTCTTTAGTGCACCTTGTCATTCATATAAATCTTTGAGATCTTTTCATAGACCATGTCTGTACCTATGAATCTACTTATTTTAAGTGATCAGTTCAAAACAAGTTTGGAAATATTAACATGCAAAGATTTAAAACGCATAAACATCATTACTTCATAGTATTAGACTAAAGGTTCATTACATGCAAAACAACAACCCAACTACCAATGTTTAGCTCATGCTGAGCATCCTTACAGAAATAAGAGGAGTAAAAACCCAAATACCGTACATAGAGAAAAGGAGACTAAACGCAAAAGATACGCCTAAGTGGCCTTCCTTCATGCACGCTGTAAAGACGTTACAACGTCTGAGCTTTACAGTAATGGTTGCGAATGAAGATGGAAATTTGGGGCCTTGAGAGAATTTAAAATGAAGAAGTCTGTGTCCAGAACTTCTTTTAGAAAAACTATCTCTGAAAAATGGAGGAAGGTGGATGATGAATGGAGTCGTCCCCTCCGCATGGTGCACCCTTGCCTTTTTATAGAGAGAGAATAGCCATGGTCAAAAGAGGGTCACATGTTGCTGATGTCATTCCCCACCTTCCAAGTTTGCTTGCGAGTTGACTCTGCCCTGAAGTGACACCGCACTGCTACAGTGCGTCAGCCGCGTCAGTGCTGAGGAGAGAGGAGATCTTCTTCATTTCCAGATCTCTGGCCATCATTACATGCGCGCCAAAATGATATATTATTTTCTTGCTCTGCTGTCCTTCTTCAGACGTGATGAGAGACGCTGCCACGTTGGGATTACTGCACAAACACAAGAAGGATCAAAACGCTCACAAAGGCGCCAATTGGCACCAAAATGCCTAGAACTTGTAATTTAGCCCCTTTCTAACTAAAAGCAATAAACTAACATAAACTTTACTAGAAACAACCTACTATTGCCAGAGAACTTGCATGATTTAACTTTGAATAAGTATAAATAACTCATATAAATATGAGTTATCACACCCCCAAACTTAGACCATTGCTTGTCCTCAAGCAATTGAAATACAACATATGAAAGGATGCAAGAAACTAAATACACCAACAGTTTACACCCTGCTCATCTATTTTTGATCAAAATTTTCTTCAAGGGGCTAGTTCCTTCAGACTTACACTACACACTCACGCACCAATGCACAATTACATTCTAGATTCATTACTGCCCAAAGTGAGTGTGTGATCTCTGTATTAATTCTTTTTCTAGCTAGGTTCAGAAGCTACCCTAGCCTATGAAAGAGTGGTTTCCAAATGGTGAGAGTATAACATCTTTCAAAACAAAGAGTAGGCTAACATTTTCACATAAGACATGAGGGTTATTTGAAGCACAACAAAGGGTCTTATCTTGGGTGCTAGGACTAGATTAGTGCAAACTATTTTTCTGACTCACACAACGCAAAACACACACAGCTGCAACCCCTCATTACTGAGCAACTTTTCTTTTGATTTTCTTCACTTTTGGTTTGGAGTTTTTGTGATTTTCTCCTTTTTGATCCTTTGGATTTTGGATTGAGATATTTGGGGTACCCAGTATTTGTTTCGGGAAATTGCAGCAAACACAGAGGACATGTGGATTTTTCCACTTATTTGAAACAACACACACTTTTTGGTCTTTTTGGAGTAGACGTTATAACGTTATGGGTAGACGTTACAACGTTTGATAACACAGAACACAACACACAAACACACACGGCATACGTTATAACGTTACGGGTAGACGTTACAACGCTGCACTCACACTACACAGGCACTAATCATCCTACAGTCTTTGCACCCAGCCTTAGTACAACCTGATATACCCCCAAACTTAGTTTCTACTGCTACTCTAAGTTTTTAATCAAGTTTTACACTCACCAAAGTCAACCAAAACTAGCTTTGCATCAAATAGTCCTTAGCTAACTAGGTTTTCCTTAAAACAGAGTTTGTGTGGAAGCAGTCATCAATTCTATTCATCTAAGCATGCATCAGCTACTCACACAAAGTCACACATAGCTATCCTTAGATTTAGCCCAAAGAGAAACATTTTTGATAATTACTTGAGTAGGGAAGGTAAACTGATTTTGCATTTGATTTTATGCATACACAAACATAAAAATGATCCTCCCCCCAAACAAAAAGATGAGCAGTGTCCCCACTGCTCAATGAATTTGAAAAATGAGAGAGGAACATTCACACAAAACAGAAACAAAACAACTACTGACTACTAACTCTCTAGACGTTGTAACGTCTGGACAGCTATTTATTTGAACTGAAATTGCAAACTATAACTATACTACTGCTAAAAAGAGGGCTAACTTACTTGTTCAGAGCACCGGACCTGAGTCTTCGACTTTGTCTGGCTGGGATGCTTGCTTGCACAGTCTTCTTTTTCTTTTCCTTCTTCTTCTTTTCTCCTTCACCGTCACCAGCCTCAACTGAGACTTCAGTTTCTTGGGGCCTCTTTACACTGCTCTCAGCAACTCTTTTCTTTGCTTCCTCCCATGCTTTCTGCTTTTCCAGCTCTTGAGGATGAATCTGCTGCTGCTCTTTGGGTTCCCCCTGGGCTTTTTCAACCTCTGGCTCATGAGACGTTGTAACGTCTGCAGCTTTTTCTTCAGCAACAACAGCAGGAGCATTCTCTGAACCACTAGCAGCGACAAATGCTGCACTGGTGGCTGTTGCTGGCTTGTTTTTAGCAGCTTCAGATTTCTTTTTTACCTGCAACTTTTGCCTTTTGGTTGCAGGAGCATCAACTAGTTGTTCTTCTTCTTCACCATGTCTTGCTTCTTCACTTGCGGCGGCTACTTCACGCCTTTTCTTCTTCCCAAATGGACTCTGGGTGGGTACAGTCTTGAATCTTTGCCTTTTGGGTGGGGGAATGAGTTGTGGGTCTGGGTTGGTTTCAACAGCAGATGGGTTAGACGTAGTCACGTCTGCACTTGTTACTTCTGGAATGGATGGTTGTGATGACTCTTTAGTTGGTTCAGGTTGAGTGGGGGTTGGCTTTGAAATGGGTTGATCTTGAGGTTCAGATTGTGGTGTTTTGGGGATGTTTTGGTCATGGGTGGGTTGGGTTTTAGCTGAGGGTTGGGGTTGTTTGTCTTTTGGTGATGGAGGTGTGGGTTGGGCTGGTTCTTTGAGTGTTTGGGTTGGTGGAGAGTCAGCCTCAATATCAGTCTTGTCACTGGAACTTCCTTTCTCTTCTGAATGTGTTTCATCATCACTTAGGATTTCCCTACTCACCTTCTTTGATTCCTCTGCATCACTCTCACTGATGCTATCCATATCAGCTGATTTAAGTTCTTCTTCCTCACTACTTACCTTCTTTTGCTCTTTCTTTGCTGGGCTCTTTCTTTTTGTGGCTGGTTTTCTTGTTTTCTTGACTTTTTCCTTCTTCACTTTCTTGGGGTTCATTGTTGATAAGAGTATGTTGTCTTCATCTTCCTCTTGCATCCAATCTGGAAGTACTGGTTCTTCAATCACCATCTTGCCTTTTGTTGTTTGTGCGTTCACCTTCTTTTGCCACTCAAATTGCTCCTTGACAAACTTGGCTAGGCTGTTCTGCTGGTCTACCAGACGTTGCAACGTCTGCGCATCAACTGACGTGGTAGCATCTGCAGCTCTCTGCCTGGCTTTGAACTTTGTAGAGAATGCCCCTTGGGGTTCCTCTCTTAGCTCAGATGCTTCAATCTCCACTCCAGCTTCCATGCAGAGATCAGTGATTAAACAAGGGAAGTATAGGTATCCATCCTTCCTGTTCTGCCATTTGTTTATCTCCCTGTTGATGAGCTTACCCACCTCAATCTTATCTCTTGACATAATGGCATCAATAGCAATCAGCCTCTCTTTATCAACCCAGAGAGTGTGAGAAGTGGGTATCAAGCAATGCCTAATGAAATGAAACCAAGCACTGGCCTCATCACACAGGTATCTCTTCAAAATTTTGAATTCATTTCCATGGTCGCCTCTTCGCTCCCAAACAGCTCCTTCAACACATATCCTTTCTTTGATTTCAGTCATCTCTGCCACTCCGTAAGTCTTTTGCTTCACCTCAACTGCCTTGCCATAGTAACCTAGCCCAAAGTAGTCATTTATGACTCTTACACCAAATTTGACTTCTTCTCCTCGAACGATGGAGGTGCTTGAAAGTTCTCCATCGGTTCTTTCAACGATTCCTTTGTAAAAGTCATGCACCAGAGTTGCAATGTATTCCTTTCTGTGAACTACAAATTTCTGCCACCCCAATGCTGTCACTGTTGCGAGAAAGTCAGGATTTGGGTTTTCCAAGCTGAAGCCCCTTTCTGGCAGCAGGGCTTTCTTCTTTGAAGGAATGGGGATTTCTGGATTTGGAACAGAGGAAGAACTTGGGTTGACATTCTTTCCTTTACCAGATGATTTTACTGCAGCTTGCTTGGTTTTAGTCATGGTGATTGTATGAGTTTTCTGGAGAGTGGGGGATTTGAGATTTGAGAATTGGGGTTTGGGGTTTGGGATTTGGGATTTGGGAGAAGGGATAAGATTGCGGTTTCTGAAAGTGTATGAAGGTGGTTTTGATGATTGTAACTGGTGTGTGTTTATTGGGGAGGTTTTATGGGAAGTTGCGAAGTAGGTGGTGGCGTGGGTTTGGGAAAAAGGGGTAACCGTTGGAAGTGACGTCATGGTCACTTTGGCAGTCACGTCCAGGCAGCGAACGTGACAACATCCTAGACACGCAGAGACGTTATAACGTTTATACTACTTCAGCTTCCATTCCTGCACAAAACAAAAATTTAAATACACAAAATTGCTGGTTAGTTAAAACCATTGGGTTGCCTCCCAAGAGCGCTTGCTTTAAGAGTCTTCAGCCAGACTATCCCCTTTTTTTTGAATTCAGGGGTTGTTGAGAGCCACTGTGGTCTTATCCCTAACCACATGTTCTCCATAGTAATGCTTCACTCTTTGGCCATTGACTTTGAAAATGGAATTAGTTTTCTCATCAAACAGGTTCACAGCACCATGAGGATAGACTTTTACCAGCTTGAAAGGTCCTGACCATCTTGATTTTAACTTCCCAGGGAACAACTTTAATCTTGAATTAAACAACAAAACTGATTGTCCTTCTACTAGCTCCCTTCTTTGAATTTTCTGATCGTGCCACTTCTTGGTTTTCTCTTTATATATTTTTGAATTCTCATAGGCAGTGTGCCTGAATTCATCTAGCTCATTTAGTTGAAGGAGCCTTGCTTCTCCAGCCTTTGAATGATCTAAGTTCAGTTGCTTCAGTGCCCAGTGAGCTTTGTGTTGGAGTTCAATGGGCAGGTGACAAGCTTTTCCGAAGACTAACTTGTATGGTGACATGCCCAGTGGTGTCTTAAATGCTGTCCTGTACGCCCACAATGCATCATCAAGATGCAGGGACCAATCCTTCCTGTTTGGACCAACCATCTTCTCAAGTATCCTTTTAATTTCTCTGTTGGAAATTTCTACTTGACCACTTGTCTGTGGGTGATAAGCTGTAGCAATCTTGTGCTTCACTCCGTACTTAGCCAATAGGTTCTCAATCAGCTTGTTACAGAAGTGAGAGCCTTCATCACTGATTATAGCTCTTGGAGTACCAAATCTTGTGAAGATGTTTTGCTTCAGGAATTTGCTGACTGATTTGGCCTCATTATTGGGCAATGCAATGGCTTCCACCCATTTTGACACATAATCCACAGCTACCAAAATGTATAAATTTCCATGAGACATAGGAAATGGCCCCATGAAGTCCATTCCCCAAACATCAAACAGTTCCACTTCAAGGATATTTGTCAATGGCATTTCTTTCTTGTTGGAGATGTTTCCAGTTCTTTGGCATTTATCACAGCTTTTCACTAATTCATGAGCATCTTTGAAGAGTGTTGGCCAATAGTATCCTGACTGTAACACCTTTGCTGCAGTTCTGGTTCCTCCAAAATGTCCTCCATAAGGTGATGCATGACATTGTTGTAATACATGGAGTTGTTCCTCTTCAGCCAGGCATCTCCTAAGCAACCGATCTTGACACATCTTATACAAATAGGGTTCATCCCAAAAATAGTGCTTCACGGTGTGGAAGAATTTTTTTCTTTGCTGATGGTTGAAATCCACAGGCACAATCTTGCTGACTAGGAAGTTAACTATATCAGCATACCAGGGAGCAGTAGCATCAGATGTTATAACGTTTGAAGAAATTGTCATAGACGTGGTAACGTCTGCAGCTACTGTGGCTACTGTCAGCAGTTTTTCATCAGGGAAATTTTCTTTTATCTCTTCTGCACCTGTACCTGCGTCAACATTCTCAAGCCTAGAAAGATGATCAGCAACTTGGTTCTCCACCCCCTTTTTATCATGAATTTCCAAGTCAAATTCTTGGAGGAGGAGAACCCATCTAATGAGTCGTGGCTTTGCATCTTTTTTAGAAATCAAATACTTGATGGCTGAGTGATCAGTAAAAACAATAACTTTTGCACCCACCAAGTATGATCGAAATTTGTCAAAAGCAAATACAACAGCCAGTAACTCTTTCTCAGTTACAGTATAATTTAGTTGGGCATCATCTAAAGTTTTACTAGCATAATAGATAGAGTGAAAAATTTTGCCATACCTTTGACCCAATACGGCCCCCACAGCGTAGTCACTCGCATCACACATTAATTCAAATGGTTTGGACCAGTCAGGAGTGACTATCACAGGAGCTGTTACAAGGGCAGTCTTCAATTTCTGGAAGGCTTCATGACAATGCTCATCAAAGTTGAAGACGTTATCACGTTGCAGCAGCAGACACAAAGGTTTGGAAATTTTTGAGAAATCCTTGATAAACCTTCTGTAAAAACCAGCATGTCCTAAGAAACTTCTAATACCTTTGACAGTGGTGGGTGGAGGTAATTTGTCAATAACATCAATTTTTGCTTTATCAACCTCCAACCCTTTCTTTGAAATCTTGTGCCCTAAAACAATTCCCTCTTGAACCATAAAGTGACATTTCTCCCAGTTGAGTACTAAGTTGGTTTCTTCACACCTTATTAAGACTCCTTCTAAGTTATCCAAGCATGCCTTGTATGAGTCTCCATAGACTGAAAAGTCGTCCATGAAAACTTCCATGGATTTTTCAATAAAATCTGAGAATAAAGCCATCATACACCTCTGGAATGTTGCAGGTGCATTACACAATCCGAATGGCATCCTTCTGAAGGCAAAGGTACCATAAGGACAAGTGAATGTGGTCTTCTCTTGGTCCTCAGGCACAATAGCTATCTGGTTATATCCTGAGTAACCATCAAGGAAACAATAGAATTCTTTGCATGCAAGTCTATCCAACATCTGGTCAATAAATGGCAGAGGAAAATGGTCCTTCTTGGTTGCTTTGTTCAGCTTCCTGTAGTCCATACATATCCTCCATCCAGTCACTGTTCTTGTTGGAATCAACTCATTTTTGTCATTGGTCACCACAGTAACTCCACCCTTTTTTGGTACACATTGAACTGGGCTCACCCATGAGCTATCACTAATTGGATAAATGATTCCTGCATCTAACCATTTGATGATTTCCTTCTTGACCACCTCTTTCATTATCGGGTTCAATCGCCTTTGTCCTTCAATGCTGTTCTTAGCATTCTCTTCTAAGACAATTCTGTGCATACAGATTGTGGGACTGATACCCTTGATATCTGCCATTTGCCAACCAATGGCTTTCTTGTGCCTTTTCAAGGTGCTAATGAGATCACTTTCCTGCTCTTGTGAGAGGTTAGAAGAAATGATCACTGGTAAAGAATCATTTTCCCCTAAAAAGGCATACTTCAGGTGATCAGGCAACACTTTCAATTCCAGAGTGGGTGGTTCTTCAATGGATGGTACTATCTTCTTGAGATTGGAGTCTTCTTGCCCCAAAGATTCATACTTCTTTGTCCACGCCCTGGGTACATGGGAGTCAGACGTGACAACGTCTGTGGTTGACGTTGTAACGTTTAACGGATCAGCTTCTTCTGATAACAACTCTTGAATCTCATCATTGCCCAGAATCTTCTCCAAGTGGTCATTATCTTTATTAAATTGCTTTTGAACCACATGGTCAAGGGCAACTACAAAGGAACATTCCTCTGTGTTATGTTCTGGATACTTGAGTGCGTTGAGGACGTTGAACTTGATTTCTTGGTCATTGACCCTCATGATTAATTCTCCCTTCTGCACATCAATGAGTGTCCTTCCAATGGCTAGAAATGGTCGCCCCAAGATGATAGGAACTTCCTTATCTGCATCAAAATCCAAAACAACAAAGTCCACTGGAAAAACGAATTTGTCAACTTTAATCAAAACATCTTCTAATATGCCCTCAGGATAAACTCTACTTTTATCAGCTAATGTAAGACTTAAAGAAGTAGGTCTGGCAGTTCCTATACCAAGTTTTTCATAAATGGACTTGGGCATCAAGTTAATACTTGCCCCCAAGTCGCATAAAGCTTTGCCAAGGTAAAAATCTCCAATGGAGCATGGTATAGTAAAACTGCCAGGATCTTTCAGTTTTCTAGGGAGTTTATTCTACATGATTAAACTACATTCTTCAGTTAAGGCAATAGTTTCAAACTCCCCTAGCCTTCTTCTTTTGGTGATGATATCCTTTAGGAACTTGGCATAGTTTGGCATCTGCTGTAGAGCTTCAACTAAGGGAAGGTTTATGTGTAGCTGTTTTAGCATCTCCATGAATTTGCTAAATTGCTTGTCTTCATGAGCTTTCTTTAGTCTTTGAAGGTAGGGTGGAGGAGGATATTCAGGTACAAGCTTTGGAACAGTCTTGATTCCTGGTTCAGAACTAGACGTTGTAACGTCTGGCTTAGACATCACAATATCTGGAATATTCTTCTCTTTTTCTCCACCTTTGTTTTTCTCTTTTTCCTTGTCTGGCACCTCAGATTCCTTAGGCATAGATGGTTCTGGATACTCAGTGCCACTTCTTAATGAGATAGCATTTACCTGTGCATTCACCACATCTTTACCATTTGACTTTGATGAAGATGGTGTTTCAGTTGTGGATGGAAGAGATCCATTCTGTCTTTGAGTAAGAGCTGAGGCTATCTGTCCAATTTGGTTTTCCAAAGTTTTGATTGAAGACTCATGGGTCTGTAAGGTTGCCCTACAATCACTTATGAAAGTTTTCATCAAGGCTTCCAAATTGCTGTTGTTGTTATTCTGCGTATACTGCTTTTGTTGTTGAGGGGGAAATCCTGGGGGTATTGCAGGAGCAGCATTGCTAGCATTCAAAGAATTGTTGTTCTTCCAACTAAAATTTGGGTGATTTCTCCAATTTGAATTGTACAAGTTGGAGAATGGACTGTTACCTTTGTTATGTGATACAAAGTTTACAGACTGGGGGTTATGGGGACATTCTTCGTAGACATGCCCTCCTTCACAATATACACACACTACTCCCCCAGATGGTGTTGGCTCAATAGCTGCAGCAGTCTGTGTTTCAGACGTTGCCACGTTTGGAGTACTCAAGTTTTTAATCATGTTGGTCAGAGAAGCAACCTGAGCAGAAAGGGCAGTTACTTCACTTATCTCATGGACACCAGCCTTCTTTCCGGGAGTGAATCTATCAGAAGGCCAATGGGCATTGTGAGTGGCTATGTCTTCAATAAGTCTGCATGCCTCAGAGAAAGACATGTTTAATATGACACCGCCTGATGAAGCATCAAGTATAAGCCTGGTAGGTTGATCTAGACCATTATAAAAAGTCTCCATTTGAATAACTACGGGAATGCCATGGTGTGGGCACATTCTTAGTAATTCCTTCCATCTCTCCCAAGCCTCAAATAATGATTCCCCTTCTCTTTGTTTGAAGGAAGTGATGTCATTTCTTAACTTGGCATTTTTGTTGGGAGGGAAGTATTTTCCAAGAAATTTCTCAGCTAGCTCATCCCAAGTATGAATTGAATTTGGCTCTAAGGAGTTCAACCAATTCTTGGCCTTCTCCTTAAGAGAATATGGAAATAGCTTCAGTCGGAAGGCATCTTCTGAGACTCCAGGGATGACAAAGTTGCTACACACATCCAAAAATTGCCTTAGATGTGCATAAGGATCTTCTTGAGGAAAACCCCCAAATTGCCCTGCAGTCTGCAGCATTTGGAACATCATTGGCTTGAATTCAAAGTGACCAGTATGAATAGGTGGTCTTGCAATGCCTGTTTGTAAATGTGCAGGATTGAGCACGGCATAATCACGCATAGGCCTGTCCCTGTCATTGACCATGTCTTGTGGCCCTGCATTGATGAGTTGCTGTCTCTGCCAGTGTTCATCATCAACATAGGTTTCTGTATGAGTTTGTGGTCCACGACCACGTCCTCCAGCATCTGAGTGCCTTCCTCCTCTTGGAGTGCGTCCACCTCTAGAGCTTCTACCACCAGTACCATGTTCAGACATGATTGGTGGCTGAAATTGCTGTTGTTGTTGCTGCCTTCTTAACCTTTGTTGTCTCCTTAGTCGCCTGAAGGTTCTTTCAGGTTCTGGATAGAATTCAGGTTCAGATCCACTCCCTGGTTCTGTTGAACTAGAGCTTGAACTGGAACTAAGCATACGCTGTAACGTTTACCTGTTCACTCACAAAAACAACAAACAACACAGCAGAATTCTTTCACCTAGTGTTTTAATTCTCGTTGAACAATAAAAGTTAAATACAATCCCCGGCAACGGCGCCAAAAACTCGTTCGCGCTCGTGTGTGTTCTATAGTCGCAATATCAGTGCAAGTATACACGTCGTACAAGTAATAAAGTGGATAAAAGTAAGAGATCGTTCCCACGAGGATTGATTAACTTTCAGAGTTCAAGTCTTTAAAAACACAAGTGAAGCAAGTAACAAATCGACACTAAAAGTTGGTATTAAGACTAAGAACATAAATAACGCAAATAAATGAGAAATGGTAGTGAACATGGAATAGTATGAGTTGGATTGCTGCATGCAAGTAAATCTCCTCTAGTCAGACGTTATAACGTTTACACGTTAATACGTACAAATGCTATGTTGTATAGACGTTATAACGTTTGAACGCTGTTGCAAAAGAGCTGTGCTTTTCAGTCACAAAACGTCAGAGCTTCAAGTACTAGAATTCCTATGTCTAGGTTCTAAGTAGGCCTACTCCTGTATTTTAAGTACCCACAGCAAAGTCCTATGAACTATTATCCATTCTATGTCTAGACTTAGATAAAAATGCCTAAATGTCTTTAGTGCACCTTGTCATTCATATAAATCTTTGAGATCTTTTCATAGACCATGTCTGTACCTATGAATCTACTTATTTTAAGTGATCAGTTCAAAACAAGTTTGGAAATATTAACATGCAAAGATTTAAAACGCATAAACATCATTACTTCATAGTATTAGACTAAAGGTTCATTACATGCAAAACAACAACCCAACTACCAATGTTTAGCTCATGCTGAGCATCCTTACAGAAATAAGAGGAGTAAAAACCCAAATACCGTACATAGAGAAAAGGAGACTAAACGCAAAAGATACGCCTAAGTGGCCTTCCTTCATGCACGCTGTAAAGACGTTACAACGTCTGAGCTTTACAGTAATGGTTGCGAATGAAGATGGAAATTTGGGGCCTTGAGAGAATTTAAAATGAAGAAGTCTGTGTCCAGAACTTCTTTTAGAAAAACTATCTCTGAAAAATGGAGGAAGGTGGATGATGAATGGAGTCGTCCCCTCCGCATGGTGCACCCTTGCCTTTTTATAGAGAGAGAATAGCCATGGTCAAAAGAGGGTCACATGTTGCTGATGTCATTCCCCACCTTCCAAGTTTGCTTGCGAGTTGACTCTGCCCTGAAGTGACACCGCACTGCTACAGTGCGTCAGCCGCGTCAGTGCTGAGGAGAGAGAAGATCTTCTTCATTTCCAGATCTCTGGCCATCATTACATGCGCGCCAAAATGATATATTATTTTCTTGCTCTGCTGTCCTTCTTCAGACGTGATGAGAGACGCTGCCACGTTGGGATTACTGCACAAACACAAGAAGGATCAAAACGCTCACAAAGGCGCCAATTGGCACCAAAATGCCTAGAACTTGTAATTTAGCCCCTTTCTAACTAAAAGCAATAAACTAACATAAACTTTACTAGAAACAACCTACTATTGCCAGAGAACTTGCATGATTTAACTTTGAATAAGTATAAATAACTCATATAAATATGAGTTATCAAATAGTCATCCAATTATCACTAAAACATTTTTCCCCTCAAATCAGTGATTTCAACATCTTGTTATATTTATCAAATCCACCAAATTGAATAATATAATAGTCCCTGTCTCGCCTTAGCTCGCTAATCAGATCTTGTCTTACATTAGGCCAACTATTCTCACACATACCCAGTAATGCAGTAATGCACCGAAATCCACGGTTACCATCAGCACCAACGGCGACTATATTTTCAAGATAATGGAGTGGGAGTTGGCTTGCCTGTCGGTGTCGGAGTTCGAGTAGGAGTTGGCTTGCTACTTGGCTTAGCTGGTGGTGTTGGAGTTAGAGTGGGAGTTAGCTTGCCACTTGTCTTAGCTGGTGGCATGGGAGTTGGAGTAGGAGTTGTCTTGCTACTTGGAGGTGGAGTTGGCTTCTTTAGTGGTGATGGGGTAGGACGATTAGGAGACTAAGGAGCGAATGTGCTATCAGTCTGGGATGCAAATAAGTCATATACGTGTTCCCAGTATGATCGATCTTGCTTGGTTGAGATCTCTGCTTTCAATTTTTTGCCCTTTTTAGGTGCTCCTTTTTTGTTGACCTTATTTATAGGTAGACACATGGAAGTGGTGTATGAGAATGCCAAGTAGAGTAATTGAGTTGTAATTTAAAGTGACATAATTGATTTGTAAAAGGGGTCAAGTAGAGTATTTACCTAGCAAGCTCACAAGAACATGGTAGACCATGCATGTATCTGATTGTGCAGCCACATGCAAATGAATTAACACCGACAATGTTTACACGTAGCAACTGCTCCTCTTTATGTTTCATCGGACTACTAGACACTACTTCATTAAGCAATTTATATACCGGGAGCATATGAGTATGTTTTAGTCGTCTGATGTTGTGCTCGAAAGACATCTTAAGCTTAGTGTGTTGTAGCCTAATCATGTTGTTCATCGCATCCCATTAGTTACACAAGTCTCCTCTACTACCGTGCATCAATCTCTTTAGCTGCCAGTGGGATGACTCAACCCTGTTGGTGGAAGTGTTTATGATGTATGAACCAGAAACAAATTTGTCTTTGTGAGATATGAACCAACTGTTTTTAACATAACCCACGAAGTTGTCTAATAGTGTCGACACTTCCTCAAAATATTCCAAACGCTACTCATAATCATCAAGTGTGGATGCATTGACGATTGACTCAAATGTTGTTATGACCAGTTCAACCTGTTCCTGCGGATGCAGTTACATCTTGAATTTGGCTCTCACATTCTTGCAAACTTGATATTGGCATACCCAGTTGGATGACATAGGAATTACCAAAGCCACGAAAGTCATCATAGCAAGGTTCCTGTCAGTCAATATAAACAGTGGCATAGCATGTTGTCTCATAAATAAACACTTTAGAATCTCCAGAACGTAGACAAAGTTGTTCAGTTTCTCCCCCTCAACATAAGAAAATGCAACGGAGAAAGTTTTCTTAGTCGAGGTTACACCGATGATCTCAACCAATATAAACCTTTACCAGTTGGTCTTATACTTGGAATCAATCAACAAGACTGTGTTGAATATACTTAGAAGTTTGATGGAGTCCGAATGTGCCCCGAAGATGTCCCTAACAACATTAGTACCTTCTACAACTTTATGTTAATACACATAGCGATCACGTTGAAAACGATTCATCAATTGTTGTACTTCAGTCCTACCCTGATGTAGACTAGACTGAATCCTCGAACGTGCATTGTATATTTGTTTGATTGTAGTGTGGCTATCCGGGTTCTGACTTTTGATTGAATCTAGGACATGGTTAGGCTTGATCAGATTGTTGGTCATATCAATCATTATATCCTTCTCTTCTTCTGTTAGTCTACCACCATACGAATGGCCTTCAAGGTCTCTATTTAATATGTGGTTGTCAGTACCACACATAACCTTCAACATCCATCCTCCGAGACCCTTAACCAATCTTCCTTTCAATCTTAATGGGCAGTGGCATTTTCTAGTGTCATTAGGATTCAACCCAGTAGCCTTATATGAACCGTTTTTTCACATGTCAACATCACGTAAACCTTACTTGTCTATGCTTGTTATTGAATCTAGATATGACAACCACACTCATGAGAGACCTTGCGACACTACATACCCAAACCAATAGCTTGTCACGATTAGAAAAAACCAGGATAAAGCAGTCAATTAGTTACTAATAAATTAATAATGCCGAAAAAACATAAAGAATAATGTCTACCTTGTGAGTTGTGAACGAACTAGTAACATCAATAGAATAAACCAAGGAGTCATTTGGCACACTATCTGTTGGCCCACTTAGATAATTTTGTTCCATCTTAGACCCTAACCCTGTTAAATATAAAAAAATCTGTTAAAATAGGATTTAGCACAATCTGATAAACGTTCGATACCAAGGTATCAATCAAGGTAATCAAAACCGGACCGGACATTGAACCGGAAGAGGTAGCAGTTCAGGGGTTCTTGGGTTCAACCGGTTGAACCGGGGGTTCAACCGGAATTAATTAAATATATTATTTAATATTTTTATTGCAATATATAAAGGATAAAAAACCATAATACCCAAAATTTCACACCACAAACAATTAAATTATGCTTAACTTAAGCTCAACAATATAATATCCAAGTCATCAGTTAAAGTTACACATAAAATTGGTAGGTATAAAAAAACTCAAAGTTTGACATGTTTAAAATATATATATTTTAATGCATTATTTAGAAAGAAAAAAATACGTCTGGCTTTATAAGAAAATTGTTGTTGGCAAATAAAAAGCTAATGTTGCAAACAGTGAAGATAAATAAGAATCTAATGTCGCTTTATTTAGAAAAGATCACATCATGTAAGAAAATTGCAAACAGTGAAGCTAATGTTGTTGAAAGGTGAATATCTAGTCCCACATCGGATGGCAAATTAGAAGAATGAGCTGTGTTTCTCTATAAATAGAGCTAGAGTGTGCACAACAAAATATAAGTGGGATTCTTGGCTTTCATAATATATAAAATATATAAATAGAGCCCCGACACTCATTTTGTTTTACAAAAAATAGTTTAAATTTTTTTATTTCAGTTAAAAAAAATTAAAAAAAAAAGTCATTTCTCAGAACGGCTCGTGACCGCCGAACCGCCGGTTCTGGCCGGTTTTGCCGGTTCTTGAGCGGTTTCCCAGTTTTTCACCCGGTTCTTTGGCCATCCAATTCTGGGGTCTAACTGGATCGGACAGGGGTCCGGTTCCCAGTTCAACCGATCGAACCGGCCGGTCCGGTCCGGTTTTGATCACCTTGGTATCAATATGGCTCGGTACCAAGGTACCAGATATCAAAGGAGGTGTGTTTTTACCTTTCACTACGCCAGATCTTTAAAAAAATGGCGCCTTATGGGGCAGCGCTTTTGATTAAAGCGTTGGATAAGCTTGAAACGCGCAGGGGAATGAGCAGCGCTTCTCTTAAAAGCGCTGGCCATAGGAGATCGAACATGGGCAATGGGCAGCGCTTCCTTCCAAACGCTGCCTATAGGAGGACGAAAATTGGCAATGGGCAGCGCTTTTTATCAAGCACTGATTATTAGATCACGAACATGGGCGATGGGCAGCGCTTTTTACAAGCGCTGCCTATGGGTTAGACGAAATTTGGGCTATGGGCAGCGCTTTTTATGGCAAGCGCTGCCTATTGATATTAATTTTTTTTCTTTCCCTCGCATCCAACGTTCATTTTCCTCACATTCCCTCTCACTCTCACGACTCTCACTCACCAAGCTCTCTCACTCACACACTGACCAAGCTCTCTCACTCACACTCACCAAGCTCCCTCACTCTCTCAACCACTTTCGTTTCTCCCATTTTTCCTCACCATTTTCGTTTCTCTCTCTCTCTCTCTCAACCATTTCGTCTCTCTCTCCGATTTCATTTCTCTCTCTGTCTCTCTCTCTCTCTCTCAACCATTATTATTTTGGTTTGGGTTTCCACATTAACCCATTTCATTTTGGCTTGCCAAGCATCTTTGAGGTAACTCATAAACTCATTTTCTTATTTTTGCATTTAAAGTGTTTGTGTTTTTGACTCAAAGAAGCTCATTTTCTTTATATTGCTTTGTTTATGATATTGTGATATTGTGTATATGTGGTTGTTTGGTTGTGTGTTGTTTTTTTGGTTTGCATTTAAATTGTTTGTGTTTTTGACTCAAAGAAGACCAATTTTAATTATTTTACTTAGTTTGTACTATGTTTATGTGGTTGCTTTGTTGTGTGTTGTAGAAATTTGTATGCATGCATATCAATATTGTAAATAATTGACTTAGTTATTTGATATGGAAATTAGTTATTTGTTATGGAAATTAGTTATTCAAAATACTACTTAGTGTTCATAATTTCAATAGAATGTGAATGTTGTAAATAATTGACTTAGTTATTTGATATAGAAATTAGTTATTTGATTTGGAAATTAGTTATTCAAAATACCACTTGGATGTTGTAAATGGATGATTGAAATTAGTTATTTGATATGGATGCATGTTGAGTTTCAAGTTTATGTTGTGTTTGAACATGTTAAATTGTATATGTGTGGTGAATGAAACTAGCAAAGTAAAATCGAATATGCCTAAATCGAATATGCGAATTGCTTGTTAGGTTTTGCGAGTTTGTTTTGCCGGAGCTTCGCGTTCATTGTTCGAGTTCGTCCTGGTTCGAGTGTTCGTTCAGGTACTTTTGTTGTTTTCTTGTATTTATTATATGAAGAATGGCAATATGGAAGACATAAAAGTGTTTGATTTCTTTAGTTGAAAATAGTTGAATGTCTTAGGTTCAAAAAAATTGTACGTTGTGTGTTTTTCATTTGTAATAGGTTTAGGTTCTCGTATCAGGATTTTATTATAAATATTGAGAAATTATGGACAGAAAGTGGATGTCTGCCAATCGTCTGTCCAAGGAATATGTCGCTGGAGTGGATTATTTTGTGAACTGTGCTGTTGAACGTTTATATATAGGTGCGCCAAAATGCAAAATCTAGGGGCAAAAGTGTTGGCAATGCAAAATCTACTAGCAAGAAAGTGTCTCGGTCCGGCCATTCTACACAAAATTCTCAGCCCGCCCCTCCTCCAAAAGTGACTCAACCCTCCCCTCCTCCAAAAGTGACTCAACCTTCCCCTTCTCCAATTGTGTCTCAGTCTCAGCCCTCCGCCTCTTCCATTAATGATTATAAGATGATTGGTTATGCCGAAATGCACGCGGAATTCAGGATGACTGAGGCAACCCCGCTTCAATTAGAGATGGATGACCAAATTTTTGGGAATTTAGGTCAAACACTGATGATCACACGTGAGGATATCGATGATGTATGTAAATTGAAGTCGGCAACCAATACTTCTATTAGAGCATATGTCAGGTACGTATGTAATTTATTATTTTACATCATTGAATTTTTATTTATTATATCGTTAATTTAATTTGTATATATCTCTAATTATAGGTACTTGTACGAGGACATTTTGGTCCCTTTGGAACAGACACAGATTTGTGTTCTTGTGTCCGGATAATACACACCTGCGTGAAGTGTCCCCAAAGCTGCGTAATTATGAGATGCTTGTGGAACAAAACAACACAGAGGTTAAAAATTATATCACTCAATGCTTCTGGGAAGCTCAAAGTACAAGCGTTGATACCATGTTTTTGGCACCGTGTCTCTTACGGCGAGAGATTTAATCCATTCTTATATAACATGCATTTTTTAAATACTAATCAATTACTTATTCAAAATTTTATTTTGTAGGCAACATTGGATTCTGTTAGCAATAAATCCTAAGAAAGATACGGTGTACTTCATTGATTCATTGCATGGTCATTTCAACAACTACCCCGATTTGATCGAGATATTTAATAGGTGTGTGTATTTCGATCCATCTGCATATTTCTTAGTTTTACTTATATACGTCTGTATTTCGAATAATATAGTTATATGACATTGTGTTTAGTTGTTTGAAAACATATTGGGGATTGGAACAATCAATGACCAAATGGATACCAATAGATGTAAGTTTGTATTCAATGTTCTTATATATTTAATTACATTATTTTGTGAAAAAAATGTATTAAATTAAATTTAACAATTAACTAATCTTTTGTTTTGTAGTGTCCAAAACAACCCAATAGCAATGATTGTGGGTATTATGTAATGAAATTTTTGAAGGAAATTATTACCCACAACCAAACGACTATTCCTTGACAGGTATCTATTTAGAATTCTTTTTGATTTTGATATAATAATAGTTAATTCCATTTAACCATTTCAATTCTAATTTTATTTATATAATTTCAGTATTTTCCTGATTGTCGGGTGAGGACATACTCTGATGAGCAGCTACTTGAGCTTAGGGGAGAGTGGTGTCGTTATGTCTCCCATTTTTTTTATATTTTGGATAGAGTGATATTGTAAGTTGCTAGAGTTTGATTTGGATCCGTATAGCTAAGCTATTTTTGGTTCCTACTGTAAGTTTAGCTAGTTTTGGATACATATGAATTGGATAATAACTTGTTAGCTAGTTTGTTTTGGTTCATCTTGTTGGGTATATATATATGTTGACATATTGGTGCATTTGGATATATTTTGGTTCATGTTTTGGTACATTTTGGTACATATTGGTACATTTGTACTAGCTTGTTGTTGTTAACTATATAATGGATTGGATAGTTAGAGTTTGATTTGGATACATATGAATTGTTTGATTTGGATAGTTGCTAGCTGTTTTGGATACATAATAATGTAACTTAATTGTTAGCTAGTTTGTTTTGGTTCTTGTTGGGTACATATTGGTGCATTTGTATTAGCTTGTTGGATACATTTTGGTTCATGTTTTGGTACATTTTGGTACATATTGGTACATATTGGTGCATTTGTATTAGCTTGTTGTTGTTAACTATATAATGGATTGGATTGTATTGGCTGTATATATATGACCAGGAAATATCAAATGTAAAAAGGAAAATAAACAAAAACAGAAAAAAAAATAAAAAATAAAAATTAAACAATGGGCAGCGCTTGCAGGGAAAAGCGCTACCCATTGTTAGAAGCGCTAGGACAATGAGCAGCGCTTTCCCCTACAAGCGCTGCCCATTGTGTAGCGAAATATGGCAATGAGCAGCGCTTTTCAGTGCAAGCGCTGCCCATTGTTTAGCGAAATTTTGGAATGAGCAGCGCTTATGACTTGGAAGCGCTGCCCATGGCTATCAATGAGCAGCGCTTCTTAAACGGTGCCCATTGTTTGATGGAGTGGAATCAGCAGCGCCAAGTTAAGCAGCACTCAGAAGCGCTGCCCATGACTAAAAAAAAGCGCTGCCCATCCTTAGATCTGTTGTAGTGTTTACACATGGGTACCGAACGTGTATTTAGTAATTCACACAAAAAAAATGCTTGGTACCTTAGTACCAAAAGTTTTTGATGTAAGGTACCACGTGTGCAGAGCAAAAAACTACCCAAGAATTAAAATTTCTACACGTCCGATAATAATTTGGTACCACCCTGCTTTGGTGCTAAGGTACCGAATTAAGCTAAATTGGAGTAAAAAGAATGAGAACGTTCAAGTTCAAAAATGGTGGATGGTGGGGAGAAAACAAACCTTAGAAGTGTGGAGGAGGATGATGTTTTGATGAGAAGTTGGAGAATGAGGACTGAGGAGAAGAGGATTTGGAGGTGAGTGGTGAGGATATGAAGTTTGGGAGGGGGCAGTGGGGAGAAAGGTGAGGGTGAAGAAAAAATGTGAGGAGTGGGGAGGAATTTTTTTAGAGTTTAGGGGTATTTTAATCTTTTCATCATTTTAGGGGGGGTGGGAGAGTAGTGGGGAAGTGCGGAAAAGAATGGGCCAATTAAGTTGACTCCTTACAACCTCTTTGCACAACTTCCCCCCAATCCCGTATAACTAAACCAGAAAAAAAAACGTTGATGGGTGTTACACATTTGACCAAAAAAAAAGTCGATGGGTACAAAATTTCGAAATTACCAAATACGATTGTTGTCTAATCTTTACTACTACAATTCAGCGAGGGGATTAGTCACTGCGGTCGGCGGTGGATACCCTGGGTAAAAAAAAATGGGATCCCATCTTTGTAACTTACATCGTGAGAACCTTACTTGGTATATTGGAGCTCTTCCTTTGAGCTCTTCATTTGAAGGTCATATGCTTAACTAAGATACTCAATTTCACACAGTTCAGTTGTCCATCTTCTACCTTTGACCAAATTATTGAAAGATATCTAGCGTTACCTAGTTGTACATAGAAGGTAAGTAACACCAATGACCAACAATTGATTGAAAGCTTAGTAGGGTTGAAAGTGAAGAGGAATATACATCAGAAACTTTTTAAATCAACAATGGAGGATTATCATCATTTTTTCCAAGTGGTCTTCAGCTAGAGCTTACCATGGAGTTTCAGTTAGAGCATATGATGAGGAGTTGAGGACCAATAATGGAGAATAAGAAGAGAAATAAAGATAATTTGAAGTTATTGACTTTATAATAATTTTATAAATTATTTCTTAATGCTTGCTTAAATTATAGTTGTAAGAATAAGTTATTCGAAACACTTTTAGTTTTTGTGGGGTTATAATCAGTATATTTGGGGATGCAGCTAGAAAACTAAAACTAATATACTTGTTCAGTTGTTTGTAAAATGCGCCTTCACGGACTTTTTCTTTGTAAAGCCCATGCGAATTTCTGCATATAAAATTCATGGTTTTTTTTGGTACCCCCACCATATCCTTCTATACCCCCACAAAATTTGTTATTCCAAGAATACCCCTATAAATTTCTTTACACAGATTTATCTAATTTAAAGATAAATCCGTTTTAGTGTTTTTTCCAAAACGGATTATCTTTAAATTAGATAAATCCGTTTAGAAGAAAAATGATTAATTCCATTTTTATATTTTTGCAAACCGGATTTACCTAAGCAGCACATAATTCCGTTTTGTAAATTTATAATAACACATTTATCTAATAAATAAGTAAATTTGTTGTGTATTAAAAAATAATTCTTTTTTATTTAAATTTTTAAAAAAGGTTAAAAAAACACTACTAAAATTCCGTTAAAGGGTCAAAAGTAATCTAAAAATTATTAAAATATCACTAAAAATCTAATAAAACCAAAATAAGGTTATGCAAAAATTTTTAGATTTTTTGGAGATTATGAAAAATTAAAAAAATTAATGAAAAATAGTAAACGATGTTTTTTTTTTCAGATTTAATGGCTGTGGTTTCATTACAATCGTAGTAGGTTGCCCGAAAACCATTTTTTTAGCCTAAATTATTCACCCGGTGTACAACATCGTCACGTGTTAACGAATATCTACACACTAAACGGAACCAAAAGATGACCGATATTCATATATATTTAATTTTTTGAAAAAAGTTAATTTTAATTTTTTAACAGGTTTATCACTTTTATTTATTAATTATTTTACAAAACGGATTAATCTATTTATTAGATAAATCCATTATTGCTTAGGTAAATCCGTTTTGTTATTTTTGAAAACCGGATTTATCTATGGTGGGGGTTAAATCCGTTATGCATTTTTTTTCTAAAAGGGATTTATCTAACTAAAAGATAAATCCGTTTCGGTTTTTTTCCCAAAACGGATTTATCTTTTAATTAGATAAATCCATTAAGTCATTTTACTGAGGAGACATTCTAGGAATAACGAAAATTGTGGGGGTATAAAGGGGGCAAAGACTTATGATACTAAGGAATTCCTTAGTAATAATTACTAAATTTTTCGGTAACCATTATACAATACTCCAATGGTTAGTACATACTAACCACAATTTAATATTTGTGCACTTACCAAATTTTTTCATTGATGGAAAAATGACTATTATGCCCATTTAGTAACAATTACTAAGGAATTCCTTAGTACTCTAAGTCGGATGGGATATGATGGGGATACAAAAAACCCAAAATTCATGTGTTCTGAATTTCAAAAGATGACAATGGATTAGAAGCATTTGCAAAGATACCCCGTATGTTCTTTATAGAATCCTCAAGAATTTTATCAATGTTCTAAAGCTTGTGGCGTTTCCATTGATCTTATCAATTTTACATGAAAATTGTCGCAATCCTTACTCTTTTTCCATCTCATTTATTCCTCTTCACATTTTTGTGTGAATTTCTACTTCATCTTATAATTCATGAATAGAACCTTATAATCTCATCTACTAGTTATATATTCTACTATCTACTATATATATATAATCAAACAAACCACTACCAAAAATACTAAATTACCCATTTCTAAAAAGTTGACACATCTTCAACTTTAAGGACAAATATATCATTTCCAATTATTTTATCTCACTTTTTCCTTTCTCTCTCTCACTTTTATCTTTTGTGAGTCCCATCATATTTTAATTTTTTATTTCATTTTTAAAACTCACTTTTATCTATTCTCTCTCTCACTCTTTTCACATTTTAATTTTTTTAATTTATCTACTATCTACTATTCTACTATAAATCTACCTACTATAATAATATAAATATAATCAAACAAACCACTACCAAAAATACTAGATTACCCATTTCTAAAAATTTGACACATCATCAATTTTAAGGACAAATATGTCATTTCCAATTATTTTATTTCACTTCTAATATATCTATTTATACAAACAAATTTCCTATGAAATTACCAATTTGGATCTTCTATTAACAAGACACATATCTAATTTAAGGGTAAAAATGTCATTACCCTCTTTTTATTTATTTTTCTTCTTACACTCTCTTTCTTCCTTTTTTTCTCTTTCTTCTTACACTCTCTTTCCTCCTTTTCACTTTTCCCGTACACTCTCCTTCTTCCTTTTTCTTTTTACTTTACTTTTACTTTTCCGATAAACAATTCTTCTCTTTCTCTTATCACATCAATTTAGTTTTTTTAACTAAATTTTTAAATTTATATCAACACTACTCTACTAAAATTACCTATAAAAATGTTAATGAGTCACACTAAAAAACAAAAACAAAATTATCACCTTTTTTTGAAAAAGTTATCACCTTAAAATTTTAATTTTTCTCTACGAAATCTGTTTACTCTCTTATTGATAATCTACTATCACCTCTTATTGATAATCTACTATCTATCTTTTACTATCTACTATAATCTACTAAGCAACTAAAATAATCAATTGAAACTACGAGATAGCTGCACTAATATATAAAAAAACACGGGATAACTGCACTGATATATAAAAAACACGAGATTAATATTTTTCATTGATAATTAAAAAATTTGAAGACTACTACTACTACAAACCTACTATCTAAAAAACAAGAAGACTTAATGATGACTATTTAAACTACTAATTAATATTTAAAACAAATATTTTTTATTGATAATCTACTATCTACTTTAATCTACTAATCAACTAAAATAATCAATTGAAACTACGAGATAAATGAACTGACATATAAAAAAACAAGGGATAGCTGCAGTGATATTTAAAAAAACACGGGATTAATATTTGCCATTGATAATTATAATTTTTGAAGACTACTATAAACCTACTATCTAAAAAAACAAGAAGGTTTAATAACTATTTAAAATGATTAATATTTAAAATACACGTGACAAATATTTGTCATTAATACCCAAAAAAGGACAAATAATTGTCTCTGATATATAAAAAAGCACGGAATAAATATTTCTTATTGATAATCTACTATCTATCTTTTTCTATCTACTATAATCTACTAATTAACTCAAATAATCAATTGAAACTATGAGATAACTGCACTGATACATAAAAAACACGGGATAACTGTACTAATATATAAAAAAAAAATACAGGGATAACTGCAATGATATATATAAAAACACGGGATAGCTGCATTGATATATAAAAAAACAAGGGATAACAACACTGATATATAAAAAACACTGCACTGATATATTAAAAAAACACGGTATAAATGCACATGCTGTTTTTAAATGATACTTTTACATTTTTAGATTTTAATATTTATCTATTTTTTATTTGAAATTCCATTTTTATCTACTTTAAATTTGTCTTTATTTTCACGGGGTAATATTCAGACTATTTAAATACTGTTTAAGTTTATTCATAAAAAGAACACGACAGCACCCGAGTATCCTACTAGTTTTACTATAATCTACTAAAACGAGTCAATTTAACCAATAATAATTGACAAAAAAAAAATTAACCACTAGCAAATTCCAAAATAACTTTTTTTGAAATAATTTAATTAAAATGATCGGCAAAGGGAGAGGCAACGGGAAGCGGCAACAGGAATGGCAACGAGATCGGTGACAAGAGAGGCAATCGAGAGCGGCAACGAGGAGAGGCAGCGAAAGAGGCAACGGGAGAGGCAACGTGAGAGGCAACGTGAGTGGCAACGAGAGACTAGCAATGAGATCGGCAACAGGAGAGGCAACCGAGAGCGGCAACGGGGAGCGGCAATGGGAGAGGCAACGAGAAGCGGCAATGAGAGCGACAGGGAGACTGGTAACAAGGTCGACAACAAGAGAGGCAGCGAGAGAGGCGACAGAGAGTGTCAACCGGGAGCGGCAATGGGGTGTATATCTTATATTAGATCTCATTTTCTTTTTTATGATTTTTACTCCATTATTAAGATTAGAAGAAGATACTGATTTTTGTTTTAACTTTTTGCGACACGAGTTTTTTAAGGAAGTTGAAATATAGCTTTTTTCTTGAGTCTTTCCTTGTTCTTTTATTAATTTAAATTTTACAATTTTCAAAGTATTTATAGGTTACTAGCAATTTATAACAAATACAGTGTCACCTGTGCGTATGCACAGGTAAAGTACTAGTAAATCTATAAAAATAGACTACTTCCACATGGTGAGGGATATAATGAATCAAATACCTTGATTTGGGCCCATGCATTAAGAGCCAAATTGTAAAGGGCCCATACTTCGTACAACCCCCTACTCGGTGGACATCCCCAAATTTTAAAAATTCCAAAATTGCCTTCACGTGGAATACGCATGAACGTTGGTCCAATGACAGGTTAGGTGGTTATCGTCCGAACTCGTTCGGAACATGCGAACCGTGGCAACAAAAAAACTGGCTCGGTTCGGAACTTCTGAACCCGTTCGATAATTACAATCTGAACCGTGTAAGGGGTGTCTGGCAATAAACATAGGTGCGGTACTTTAGCAGCGAACCGGTTCGGACAACATTAATGCGTGGTTATGTATTCCACACATAACAGTCAATATCCTTCCTCCAAGTTTTTTGAGAAACTTTCCTTTTATCCTAAACTTGCAACAACATTTTCTACTCCTGATTGGAACCAAATGAGCATACTTGTATTTTCCCACTTTTTCACAAACCAATACACAATATTCTTTCTCTGACCTCCATCCGTTGTCAGATCGGGATATGACAATCACCATCCCAAGAGTCCGTGCGATAGAACTCGTATAATCCACAACCATTAACTCTGCTTGAGAACCATTTTCAGCCAATTTATGACCCTAAAAAGTGAAAAAAATCAAAAATAGAAGTTAAAAACAGAATTAATACAAAATCTGTCAAACAACATGGTTCGAAACTTCCCCATCGAACCAGTTTGGAACTTCCCCAGCGAACCGGTTCAACACTTAAAAGTCGAACCATTCATTCACAAACATTGATCCCTCTAACATCCGAACTAGTTCGAAAGTTTAGGTTCGAACTGAGCGCGATTCCAAAAAGAAAAAAAACCAACAATGGAGGCTGTGTGCGCGCGTGAAAATAAAGGAAATGTTTGAAAGGATACATACAGTAATATAGTTGACAATGTAAGGATGATTCAAGTTGAGTAAGAGAGATGAGAGAGATGAGAGGTTTAGGGGTTTAGGAGAGGGGGTGTCTTGGAGGAGAGGTGAAGAAGAATGAAGAAGGATAGAGTCAATACTACTATAATGCAAAACCTATGCTAGCAAATTGACAAAAATAGTCCACTTAAGAACTTGCCAAGTGTCCAAATTTGGGGACAAAATTGTCAATTACTTACGAAAAAAACAAAAAGGTGGCATCTTTTTGTCTTCCAACTCTTATCTTTTTCTTACTTTCTCTTTCTCTTTTCTCTCTCTCTTTATTTCTTTTTTTACACCTCTCTCCACTAGGTCTTTCTCTTTTTTTTCTTCTTTCTCTCTTTCTCTATTTTTATGGTGTTTTTCTATCTCTCTTTATTTTTTTCATGTTTCTCTGTCCCTTTTTTTTTTTGCAATTTTTGGTCTCTCTTTCGTTTTTTGCAACTTAAAATTTTTAAGGTGTGGTAGCGGCGACGGGGCGGTAAGGAGATCTGGAGGTGATCACAGTAGTTGCAATGTGACTGGAATCACTATAACTTTTTTTACTTTTTTCAACCACTATCAAACACTTCAATATAACTTTTTTTAATAATTTAATTTAAATGGTTAAAATAATATTAAATTGTCTAAAATTTACTATTTACTATAATCTGCCTATTAAAATTACAAAAATCATTCAACTTAACCAATAACATTTGTCAAAAAAAATTTAACCAGTATTCTAACGGGAGCGGCAATGAGAGACAAACATTAGGATTAGCAACGAGAGCAATAACGAGGGTGCCAACAAAAGAGGCAACAGAAGAGCGCCAACTGGAGAGGCAACAAGAGAGTGACAACGGGAGCAGCATTGGGAGCGGCAACGAGAGTGCATATCTTATGTTATTTGACATAAAATATTATGAATAGCTTACAAATTACTAACTATTTATCTTTATGTAGACTAATAACATGCCAAAATGTCATTCAAATGTATAAATTACTAAACTTATTATAATTTCAATACTATTATGACTTCATCGCAATATATAAATAATACAGTGTCACTCGTGCGGATGTACGAGTAAAATACTAGTTGGGGTTTCAAAATATTGGTAGGGGTATTTTGGTTTTTTCATAAGGGGAGGGTATGTCTAGTGAGTAGTAGCGAGGGAGTTTTATGACCCTTGTAAAACATGGTTTCAAGCCCAAGTTCATAGATTGGTCATTTTTAATTTTATTTGGTGAAATATGAAAACTACCGTACTAGTTTGGAAGATGATGGGAAGTCGACAGAGTAAAGGAGGGAAACATCTACTATAGATTTATACCAATACACCACCAATGAAAATACCAATTTAGACATTTGTAATGTTGACACCTCATTTTTTTAAGGGTAAACAAGTAATCTACATCTATTTCATCATTTATGTTTCCCTCTCTTTTTACCTCTCTTTTAAATTTGAATTCCAATATTCCATCTCTTCCTATTTTCCCTCACTTTTGTTTTTATTCTCTCTCCTTTCTTCGGGCTCTCCCACACTCACATCTCGCTTCTCTCTGCTCCCTCTCTGCTGTCTATCAGTTCCCTCTCTGCTCTCTGTGCTCGCTATCTTCTTCCCTTGCAAAAGATCTTTCAATCTCACGAAGCCAACATGTGAGAAAACATCAAAAATTTACTTCATCAAAAATTTGGTCTCTTCTTCCTCTGTTCTCTCCCTCTCCCTCTCGCTGTCTCCCTCTCTCAAACCTCTCTTCTCGCTTCGATTTTCCCGCATATCGCTGCTCCAAAATTGCTACATCTGGTCTCAATGATCTACCAAAGCTTCTTTTTTTATAGAAATTTCTTACTATCTTTCTGATTCTTATACATTTTGGTTTTCAGGTTCAACGACCTACACCGAACGGGAACTCAACCACTCATCCACTCTTCATCTCGCGATTTCATCACCGGCATAAAGGTTAGTAACCACTATATCCTGTCATTTTCTTCCACAAAACGATTTCCTCTCATTAATCGTTGTTGTTGTTGTTCAAACAAAAAATGTTTTTCATATCTCTGATTAATCGCCTTTTAAATCTGTTTTTAAAACTTAGTCATTATCCTTCCACATCTTTCACGTTCCTTCACCCAAACGATTCTTTATCCTTCATCTTCAATCCCACCGCCTGAACCATCAAGGTAAGATAAGCTTCCCATTTTTCCATTTTATTCCAGCTTCAATCTCTTTTTCTGTACAAGCTACTGCGATGGACACAAAATCTTCATTTGGATTTTTCTCTTATTCTCTATTTACTTTCTGTTGTTTAGGTTTCTTATTTTTGTAGGTTGTTTATTTTCAGCTTGGTTTTAATAAGGGGTTGAAAAAAGTAGGTTGGTTTTAATTAGGAGTTGCCCTGAAAAAATTAGGGGTTAAGCTCTTAATTCTTCAATTTGGATTTCTTTCACCTTTAAGTTTAAAAGTAAGTTTGTAAATGTTTTTAAGGAATTTGATGAATCAAATGAAAAAAGTGAGATGGTAACAAAGAGGAGCCGAAGAATACTAGATATAGGATAAGTGCAAGTTTTACATCCTAATAGTAATTATGATTGCAGAACACATTTTTAGATCTACGTTCATATCAAATTCAATTTTGAAGCCACACACCAATATAAGGATGCCAAACTGTGTTTTGAAGCTACTCCATAGGTTTAGAATTCAGTTTTAAAGCTACTCCAATAATGCAGCTCTAAATCTCTCTCCATTTCAAGCTTTGACAGTGTATATTGTACATTTATGTTTGTCTTTCATATGGATTTCTGTTCATATCACATCATGTATTTATAATGTCACCTCTTTTTGAACAACTATCCATTTATGCATCTCTTATCTTCACAATTTGTTAGGCTTCTTTTTTTGTATTGTACTGTTGGTGTGTTCTTTATATAGTTTTTTTTTCCAGATCTTCAATACTTTCTTTTTACTTTTTTTTAAAGCTCAATTGTAGTGTTTTCTTTTCTCATTTGCAAAGGTTCTGTTGGTGGCAAATGCTTTATTATTTACAAGGGAGCTTCATTTGGATTACAAAGAAAACAATGAAAAATGAAAGCTGATGAAACAATGGAGGAAGGGACTGGAGCTGTCAACTGAGAACCACTCTAATGTAGTGTTTTTGTATTAAACAAAGATGTATGATGTAGCATCCCCTACAAATATAAGTTTCTTTCGCAGTTTTACATCTTTAAATCACCGAACAAAAAACAACAATACTTGAGTGATCTGTGTGTTGATAGGTTTTATATTCTCATTAGATTTCCCCTAATACATTTTCTTACTGCTTTATATTTTGTTTCAGGAAATTGCTTTACCCACAACTGAGTTGATAGAAACCAAAAACCAGAGGAGGAAAGGTATACGTGCATCCCGTATGCTGCTTAAACTCAGTGTTAGTCAATGAGTATACCTTACATTAAGAAAGGTACAGATGAATGATGCCTCTACTATGTAAAAATGATCATTAGGATAGTCAATGGATATACTTTAATTTAATACTTTACCCTTTTTTAATAACTGTTGTTTGTGGTGAAAAAGATAAAAAGGGCACCATGAGATTTCCCCAAGGAACTACAACAGGTTTTGAGTTGGAATCATGTGGTCTTGATAGCCACCATCTAAGCTGGCCAAATAGAATACATGACAACTCAGCTCATGGTAGAGTCAATTTTGTCAAAGTATAGTATTATGATGATTATCTATGATGCTAACATGAGCAAATATAAGTGTTAGTCTACCTTCCAATGGTCAGGGTGTTGTCTCTCAAGGTATGAGAATGTTGTCAACTATGTTACCTATGAGAAATTAAATTTTGAAACCATTGATGACACTTTAAACCATTACTATAGCATTACTACTAACATGTATATGACACTAAACCTGATGTATGTATATCTGCATCAGCATGAAACATTGGCTTAATGCTTGCATATTAAGATGTTACTTTCCATTACTATTGATTCTGAAGTTATTTTATTTATTTATTGAAAGATGAACTGCTAGAAAGAGTTCTTCTTGGAGCACTCACTACAATCGAGCATAAGAAATTGATGGGTTCTTCAATCTAGATGGTCTGCCCATATACTTAATTAAACATTTTTTTATTTCACATGTTGTGGTGATAGAAGGTAGTTTTAATTCTTTGCATGCAAAAAAGGCTATATTTATTTTTACTATTTTCTATTACTCTAAGGGAGTTTATTTAAAGCTGACCAGTTTTCATACTTCAGTCGGTTCCATTTGATGTTCTGGTGTCTAAGTGCTTTATGCCATTAAGCCAATTAGATTACTGCATGTCTCAAATAGCAATAATATAGCATTATGTCCGGAATGCTTGAATTCAAAACTGACGAGCCGGAATTTTATTATAAAATAACCAATTAAGCTGTTCATTCCCCATTGCTCTTTCACTTCTACAACATTATTATGTTTTTACTTTAATAATTATGCTCTTTACTGTAAAAGTAAACAGGGTGAAAACTACAAGTCTCCAATGGAAGCAGCTGTAATTATGCTCTTAAAAGAAGATTGATTTTTCTGGGAAGGTTCTAGCACCCCCCCCCCCCCCATTTCTTTTTTGTGGCTATACAATGTATTTTTATACTGATGATTTTGAAGCTCTAAAAATTTCTCTTGGAACCATGCTTAATTATCTCATTCTGATTTCTATTCTCTCTGCTTTCCAGAGGTTTAACAAAAGATCATTCCTTGGAAAGAATCTGCAAGTGACAAAGAAGACAAGACAAACTTGAATAAAGTAGGAATTTTATTTGCAAAACCCGTGTTCTTTCCCATCTTTTTCAATTTCCTCTTCCTTCTTTTTCTTACTTTTTCTATCAACATTTTCAAAGTTTTTTAAATCTGCAGACTCATCTCTCTCTGCACAAGCTCAATACTCATCTCTTCATCTTCGATCTTTCTTCAATATAGCTTCCATTCTATGTGACTTGCTTCATTTTCTTCCTCCACTTTACACACTGAACTCATCTCATGATTTGTTTTTTTTATGCTCATACAAGTTGCTTGCTATGACTATGCTCATTGTGATAATTTTGTCTGCTGAAGGATTAAACTATCTCTGGAGTAGCAATTTTCCACGTCTCAAAATATGAAGTTTTATTTTTCTTCTTTTATTCTTATTTGTTATTTAGGTAATAAAATCTGATTGCTTTAGGTGTGAAAGAGCTGATCTGGCTTTAGGTGTGAAAGAGTAGCTTCTGATTATGATTTCAGCTTCGGCTTCATTTGATAAAGTTAACTTTAACTAAAGACTTAGCAAGCCCCTGTTATTAAAGTGTTTTGATGATGCCTTTCTCAACCGATTTTTCTTTTCACATATCATAGTCAACACCATATTTTTCTTTTCGTCAGGAAAAAATACTCAAGCTCTTTTAGGTTACAAGATGTTGCCATTGGACACATGATACAAACAATTCAAGAATGGTGGTAAAGTAGTGCATTATGTGAATATTGACAGATTATGTACTTGCCCATTATGTCATTGATATATTTTTTGTTAATTTGTTGTGGCAAAAAAAACACTCTATTAAATTTGGGGAATAAGCTCTATTCTTTGATTTGCTAATCACTAGATACTGACAGACAATACTTTTCCCTTTTTCAGCATCTTATGCTAGAACTTAGTAGAGGTCTTGGGGAATAAGCTCTATTCTTTGACTTGATATTTTTTATTCTAATTGTCTTAACAAGTAACATTCGAGTACGGAGGTGTTGAGTAAGGATGCTTCCCCTACATATAATTGGTTGGAAATTGAGATTGGTGTACTACTTGAAGTGACTTTCAGGTGCTTCATCTTACCTATTTCAGTATGCAACTCCATCTTACCATGTCTTTGAATTTGTGCATGAATGGCATCTTAAATCACAGTTTCTATTTGGGGTTAATCAATAATTACAGAATTTATAAACTTTGTTCTTTTTTTCTTGCTGTTTTTTGAAGTGTTATTACGGTTAACATTGTAGTTGTTTGAGTTTTACTTAACAATGTAGTTGTTTTCATAGCATTTTACCACGGGGGTTCTTCTACTTAATATTTGTTGATTGTTTCTTTTGGTCAATTGCAGCATATCGAAGACATAAAATTGGAATTGGATGGAATGCTCAAGAGTCTCAAGTAGCCACTAGGAACTTTGTACACATTAATCCAGAAGCACATTATATTTGTTTCTTATTTTTTGAATTATACTCATAGACCAACTTGCATATCTTTTGAGATCATTTGTTGACATTTTCAAGGATTTGTTGTTCAATGCATTAGGCAATGCATCTTGCATAATTTGCTCATGCCTTCTCTCAAACATTCTGTAAAATTGTTGCTACAAATGGTTTAAAGGTTGTATTCTCATTTTTTAAGCCAAACATGTGTAGTTAAGTATAATGCTTCTTGGGAGTGGAACAACATCTTGAATATTATTTAGGGATTAGGAGGCTTTGTGGTGGTTATGGCGGCCTCTAAAAGACAGCCTTCATGTGACTATACATATTTTTTGTTTATTCAATTGCCTTTGAATAGCCCTTTGATTAGAATACTTTTTCTATTCTCAATGACTTTGGAGGTTTTTTACTTGGTTTCCACCTAATTATTATTACCCCAAAGACTGATTTACTTTCGAGGTTTTTTTACTTGGTTTCTACCATATACTCAATTAGTGTTCATTTCATTAAATAAGTTTTCATGCCTTCATATTTTATTATTTTTAAGGACTTGTCAATTGTTTCTGATAGATCAAGTCTCTTCCAAGGGTTGTCAAAGGAGTATCTGGTAGCTCTATTGTTTTCTAATGTTGATGCATATTCTCCAAACCTTTTGGAAGATTTGTGCTACATTTTGGTAGCTCCTATTTTTTTTGTGTTCATGGTGTTGTAAATTAATTATCAAATAGAGTAACCATTTCTCTCTCCTGTTGGCAGGAGTCTCAAAAACTACTCCCTTCAAGTTTATTTATTCTATCATGCATATATGGTGATAAAAGCAATGCCTCAAGGCTTCTTCCAATACCAAGCTGAGAGGGTTAAATATGTCTTCTCCAAATCTCAAGCGAATTTCAGTGACATGGTTCAACGAATTTCAGCAAATGTGATAGCAGCTTTGGAGCAGACTACGAATTCCAGTTATGCTATATAAAAGCAAAAACAGGGGGAAAAATGATAGCAGCTTTCAACACATACTTGTTTCTCATACTTGGACAAAGTAACCAGTTGAACTAAAAATAAGTTGTCCAAAGGAAAAATGTATTTTCCCATAGTCTCTCGTACTCCGGCAAATGAGTTCTTTTAGATTAGGCAATAATTCTTTTTAAGTTCTTAGATGATTGATTACTATAAAAACTTAATATATTACATCTATTTATTCATAACATTGAGTGTTGATGAGTATGTATCTAATGATTGAGTTGAATATCCACATTGAGGTTTCATTGACATTTCACTTTGAGTAAAAATCTTGCCACGAAACGCGATAAGCCCGTGCGGATGCACGGGTATGGTACTAGTAAGAAATAAATTAGAATGGCCATTGTCGTTGTTGGATTGTAGGGGTCTGATGATGTGGTGATTTATCTCCTTTTCAATGATCGGTTCCGGGTGGGTGGGGGGAGCTAACAATAGAAACAAAAAATGGCAACTCGACAACTAGCTAAGCTAGCTGTGACATACATAAATTATTGATTTGACACACCATTCAGAATTGTGTAATTCTACGGTTAAAATTTAGGTGAGATCTGGGTTATATTTGAAAAAATATAGGTAATTTGTCCAATCTCAGGTCATTTACACAAAATCTAACATTGTATCTCATTGATATAATATCAACTTTATGTAAGCGTAAAAATATATTTTGATTCACATTATGCTTACAAGTCAATTATGTGGCTTAGTCGAATTTTTCTAAATACAAATGAGAAGAGTAATTAAGTTATCCACATTTTACAAATCCGGTGCGTTACAAGTGATAAGTTGTTTGAGCTCTTTAAGCATTTGGTCAGAGGTTCGATCTTTGGCCGGTGTGTATGAAGAGACATCATTTGGGAGATGTCAGTCCTTAAATGAACTCCAGTACCTCGAGGGATTAGTCTCCACAGTCGCCGTGGAGGATACCCGAGTTTACCCAAAAAAAGTTATCCACATTTTTTAAAACCAACCTAGATTTCACCATTTTTTTATAACAGTACAAAATAGTGGGTCAATATGAAAATAATAAATTGTATCTAAAAGAATATGTAAAATATAATTATATAAGGGGTTGATTATATATATATATATATATTTTGAAACTCTCCCTCTCCCTCTATCTCTATATATATATATATATATATATATATATATATATATATATATATATATATAATTATAATTTTTTCATGTCAAACTTTTGGGTTTTTTTCTTGACAGTCACTTTTTTGTGTGGACTTTTACATGTCCGTATGCATACGTACAATAACCATATAGCTTTGTTAAAGTACTTATCATTGGTATACCAACATCATGATTTGGAGCAAATGGTAGATATTCGTATCTTTTAAGTATATGTACTCGATCCAGAGGTGTCGGTCCCTTGAATAAATAGTATTGCTTTTTTTTGGTAAACTCGAGTATCCTCCACGGCGACTGTGGAAACTAATCCCTCAAGGTACTAGAGTTTATTTAAGGGTTGACCTCTCCCAAACGATGTCTTTCCATACACACCGGCCAGTGATCGAACCCCTGACCAAATCCTTAAGAAAACCATGCAACTTACCACTTGTACCACACCCACTTGGTAAATAAATCACATTACTTGGTCCAACACCCTGAAATAACAACAAAAAATACACGTATCATTGGTGTATATATGAATGATGAAATGAATTGGCTTAGCCATAGCTCGGATGGGGGACAGATGAAGGTAGGTCCCAATGTCCCGGTAACAAAATAAAGACAAAGCTTTTTTTGTGGACTTTCAACAAAGTTTACGTCTAAAACCAAAACAAAGAAATAGAGAGAATTATTATTTGTTACCAATTTGGATCTCTTTCTTCCTTTTTTATCTTTTTACTTTACTTCTCTTTTTCTTATTACTTCATTTTAGTTTTTTTAACTAAATTTCTAAGTTTATAAAAACAATACTCTACTAAAATTACCTATAAAAATGTAAGAGAGTCACACTAAAAAACAAAAAAAAAAAACTATCACATTTTTGGAAAAAGTTATCACCTTAAAATTTTAATTTTTCTCTTCGAAATTTGTTTACACTCTTATTGATAATCCACTATCACCTCTTATTGATAATCTACTATCTATTATAATCTACTAATCAACAAAAATAATCAATTGAAACTAAGAGATAACTGCAAATGATATATAAAAAAAACATGGGATAACTGCACTGATATATAAAAAAAACACAGGATTAATATTTTTCATTGATAATTAAATTTTTTGAAGACTACTATAAACCTACTATAAGAAGATTTAATGACTATTTAAAATACTGATTAATATTTAAAACAAATATTTCTTATTCATAATCTACTATCTCGATCTTTTTTACTATCTACTATAATCTACTAATCAACTAAAATAATCAATTGAAACTACGAGAAAACTGGACTGATATATAAAAAAAACACGAGATTAATATTTCTCGTTTTGATAATTACAATTTTTGAAGACTACTACTACAAACCTACTATCTAAAAAACAAGAAGACTTAATGACTATTTAAATTACTAATTAATATTTAAAACAAATATTTCTTAATGATAATCTACTATCTAACTTTTACTTTCTACTATAATCTACTAATCAACTAAAATAATCAATTGAAACTACGAGATAACTGCACTGATATATAAAAAACACGGGATAACTGCAGTGATATATAAAAAAACATGGGATTAATATTTGTCATTTAGAATTATAATTTTTGAAAACTACTATAAACCTACTATCTAAAAAAACAAGAAGGCTTAATGACTATTTAAACTGATTAATATTTAAAACACACGTGACAAATATTTGTCACTAATACCTAAAAAATGACAAATAATTGTCACTGATTATTTTATTGATAATCTACACGAGATAAGTATTTCTTAATGATAATCTACTATCTATCTATTACAATCTACTATAATCTACTAATCAACTCAAATAATCAATTGAAACTATGAGATAACTGCACTGATACATAAAAAAACACTGGATAACTACACTGATATATATAAAAAAATACGGGGATAACTGCAGTGATATATATAAAACCACGAGATAGCTGCACTGATATATTAAAAAACACGGGATAACAACACTGATATATAGAAAAAACACTGCACTAATATATAAAAAAACAAGGGATAAATGCACAGATTGTTTTTAAATGATACTTTTACATTTTTAGATTTTAATATTTATCTATTTATTATTTGAAACTCCTATTTTATCTACTTTAAATTTGTCTTTATTTTCACGGAGTAATTTTCAGACTATTTAAATACTGTTTAAATCTATTCATAAAAAAAATACGACAGCATCCACGGATGTCCCACGGGTATATATTCCCCCCCCCACTTGATGACATCAATGAGACAACACAAAGTTTAACTGCATCTGGGCTAACCTCATGTGAGATACTAAATGTTGTGGGTCCCATTTATCTTTCTTTCTCTCAATGGTCCCCTTCCCTAACCATACATAACTTGTTTATCTTTTTTCATTTCTCTATGTTTAGTTACATTCTTGAAGGTGACCTATGCATGGATGAATAGTATAAGTCAGTGTGAAAGAAGCATCTTTTTCATAGACACACACCTAGATTAGATTGTCATTTGCAGTTTGTAGATCTTTTTTTTTTTGACAATGCAGTTTGTAGATCTTGGTTGGCTGCCTATGTGTCCCCCCCTTACTCTCTTAGCTTCATGGTTGGTGGCATTCACGTCCCTTGTTCCCTCCTCACCCATCAGGCCCCAGCTTTGGATATCTTTTTAGCTCTTGGAAAGTTAATTTAACCTTACTCTTCCTTTTTTCTTTTCCAGCCAATAACAATAATAATAATAATAATAATAATAATAATAATAATAATAATAATAATAATAATAGTAATAATAATAATAATAAATTCGCTTGAACTGAAATGTTGAATTGAGATGAGTTGCCGAAATTGCTTTTGGTGGTGGTTCCGCGGCGTAGATCCAGTAGGGGTGATACCTACACATACTCCAAGGCCAAAGCCAGCATTGAGAAATGAGAATGAGGTAGTGAGTAATAAATGTGTACCTGATCTAATGATTGACTTGTGTATTTATACGATACAGTACCAGCTAATGTGGTTTCACTCTTCGGGCGTGTGTGAGCGCGTGAGGTATCGTGGCAAGGCAGTTACTAGTTGATGATTGTAACCAAAGATCGTCTCCTAATTGTACGATGAGATCTAGGTCAATCTCGTCCGTTGATTGCCATCAGGCCCTGTGGTTCTTCCACCAATAGAGAAATTGAGCTATTTAGGTCGGCCCTAATCCAGAATGGTCGATGCCAGTGTGAAACAAAATTCATATTTATATTTATGTGGCCAACTGGGCATCAACGTTGCACCATATATAGTTAGATATTTATCTCGGTAGACTCAAAAAAATGAAGCCAATGACTTTTTGGCTTTTACAAAATATTATAAGTTGTGAGGAGAGGGACAGATCGAGAGAAATTCAGGAGGTGGAGGCTAAAATGATCTAGGAATACATATTAGTAATGTCTATGTATGTATTAAAATAACCTTTATTATTTTTATTTTTTAGAAAACAGAGCTGAATCCCCAATAAACAAAGACATACTATGAGGAGTAGAAATCCGCATACATTACTAGAAACTAAGGCTTCAGCTTGAGAACAACCAATACTAGCAAGAGTATCATCACACAAATTAGCTTCACGACACACATACACAAAGCGAACCTCTCGAGGCAATTGACGGAGCTTCTGGATCCCTCTAACAATGCTTCCTCCCCACAACACGCCAATCACACATTACTAGAAACAATACGAGAAACTACTTCAGCATCAACCTGAACTACCAATCTAGAGATACCAATCTAGAACTACCACAAATTCAAACTCCAATCGTTTTACAAAAACCATTAATCTATCGACCCCACTGATCCCGAACCAAACCACCACAACAATACTTGCCTTGCAAACACTATTAGTGTTAAGACTAAGCCAACCCCCTAAAGGTGGGCTCCAACGCACATCCACCAAAGACCTGGCCATCGGGGTCACCAATATTTTTAGGCTAAAGTGCTCCCGCGGTCCCTTATCTTTATTTAAAATAACGAATTAGTCCTTTATGTTTTTTTTGTCCCAAATAAGTCCTTTAAGTTTCAAATTTTTGACACATAATTCCTTTTCCGTTAACAGTGCTGATTTAAGTGTCAAAAAAAGGATTTATGTGTTAAAAATTTGAAACATAAAGGACTGATTTGGGACAGAAAAGGATTTATGTGTCAAAAATTTAAAACATAAAAGACTGATTTGGGACAAAAAAAAGATAAAAGACCAAATTGTTACTTTAAATAAAGATAAGGGACCCCGGGAGTACTTTAGCCATATTTTTATTTAGTCAATTGAAGATAAGTTTTTTGTTGTTGTCCAAAAAGAGTCTTAATTAAATCATGCTAATTCAACAAATGCACGTGTGACTGATTTTTTTTACTTGTAAAGGTGTGGAGGCAATTTTTCCTACAAGGTAAAAATATTTCACTTGGGTGTTCTTAATAAAGCCACGAATTATAATAAAAAAATAAAAAAGAAAGAGGGATTGCGTATATGAGTCAATTGTTTTTTAAATGACCGTACAATATTAGAACGGCTAAAAAAGGAAATAATTTGGTAATAATTTTATTCAGGGCCGTCCCAAACAATTTGGAGGCCCTGTTCAAATTTTAAAAATTAGGCCCCTAGTTATAGGTTTATCGAATGATTCACCAAAACCTTAAAAGTATTATAGGTTTATCGAATGAATCACCAAAACCATAAAAGAATTTATTTAAATTTTAAATAACATCTCAATACAACTTTAAGTTTGGTATACTAATTTTCAAACAATGAACGGACAGAGGCAGAGTATGGGATGGTTCTTCAGGCCAAATTAACACACACACACACACACACACACAGATATATATATATATATTTCGTGTGGAGTAATGAGGTTTCATTTATTGGTTCGGCGGTAAGTAGTTTGTCAAGTAGTCTAGTGTCTCAAGTTCGACACATATTTTAAAGAACTGGATCGTTGACCGACTCGGTGAAGGGCGGACCGAGGAGTCTGTGATTGAACCGTGTGACCATTGATTCGGTCTCGATTAAAAAATTTCCAAATTTTTAGGACATATAAATTTCATACATGTAAAACTTAATTTACTAAAATTAAACTCATGAAAAACTAATGCATTGAATTTCTCTTTTTAAGAAAAAGAGTATATTTTTATATTAAAAAAAGAATATAATAGCCATGGAGAGTACCAAAAATTGGTAGAATGATTTCCCCAAAAAAAAAATTGTGCGACTGCGTGTTTTTATATTAAAATGAGAGGTAATATATAAAACTATTTGCAATTAACTATTAAATTTGTTGGTGGCTTAATGGTAAAGTCGTTTCCTGATGAGTAAAAAACATGATAGGTTCAAATCTTGATTTCTGTGTTTGTGGAAATTTTAATTCAATTTTTAAAAAAGCTAACTAAAATATTAAAATGCCTCTACCGAGTTTCGAACTCGCGTAAGGAAAGTGACAAAGTGTGATAATTACCACTAAGCCAACAACAACTTGGTATGGCTGTACTTTCGAATATTCTATATATATATATACATACATAATTTTTTGGGGGCCCCTAAAAAAGTGATATTGGGCTTGGGCCCTGTGCGGTAGCACAGGCCGCACAGGCCCATGGCCGGCCCTGATTTTATTCGTCTATTCTTTTAATTCTGCTTGTTTCAATCTCTTATAACACTAAGCTTAAGTATTTTAGATTGTTTAGGAGTAAAGGCCCAAATAGATCCTTTAAAAAAATACACAAACCTATTTGCTCTTTAAGAAAAAAAAAGTATTAATTTGTTGGAATTCCCACTACAAAAAAATAAGGTATTAGCGACGGATTTTTCCCTCGCTAACTGCTGTTTTTCCCTCACTAACAGCAATTAGCAACGGATTTAGCGACAGACTAGTTCGATCACTAAAAACCTTGACGCTAATGGTTAGCGATGGAATTTTAATCCATCGCTAATTAGCGAGAGAAAAATCCCTCACTAAATCCGTCGCTAGCCTAATTTTTTTTAAAAAAAAATGCTTCCCATATCACCATCCTGCCCACAATCAACACCTGTCCTTGTTCACCAGAACTGTACCACGCCCAGAGCCCCTTTCTCTTGTTTATCCATACCTCTACACCACTACAGCGTCCACATCTCAATGCCACAAAGACAGCAACACACCCTCTTTTCATCTACATAAATGGAAACATCATAGTAAAAACAAAGAACAAATAGAGAATGCATACCAAAAACAAAGAACACAAATTTCACCTCTTGGAGTTTCTCATTTTCTTGACAGCAACCCAAAGCCTCACGAGGGACGGTTTGAGAGAAAGAGAGAAGAGTGAGGATAAGAGGAGATAGGTGGAGGTGGTGGTGGTGGTGGTGGTGTGGTGTTGAAGAGGTTCGGATAGAGAGAGGGAGAGAGAAGAGTTGGGGAGAAAAAATGAAGTGAAATGGAAATGAGAGTGATGAGGTTGAAAAGGGAGAAGATGATGGTGGTGATTGTGGTGATGGTTGTGGTGGTGAAAATGGAGACATGAGAGAGTGTTTTTCGGTGGAGAGGAGAAAGTTAGAGAAGAAAAGAGGAAATGAAAGTGAAAAGTAAGGAGCTTCGGGTAAAACAAAATTACTTCACATTAGCGACGGATTTAGTGAGGGATTTACCTCGCTAATCCCTGCACTTTTACCAAGGGACTACAAAGGTCAGAGCCCTCTTTGCAAGGGATAATCCGTCGCTGATCCCTTTCAAATCCGTCGCTAATAACCTAGATTTGCGTGAAATTTTTTAAAACGTTCCGCTTTCAATTAGTGACGGACTATTCCGTTGCTAATGCCCATAAATCTGTCGCTTATTGTCACGTGTACGACCTTTACAATATCCGTCGCTAATTACTGTGGTAGCGACGGATGTTGATTCCCATGCTAATTTCCGTCGCTAATCATGTTTTTTTGGTATAGTGTCCCTTCTTTAATTATGGTACACAACTTCCAATGCATGCAAAAAGAGAGATGAATATTCTAATATTTTGGAATTATTCTTTGAACCTTGAGACATCCAAATTTAACTTAGAATTAATGTATTCCATTTTGCTTTTGGGTAAAATAACCAAATCTATTCTTATCAAGATAACTTGTGGCGATCAAAATTCACGACTTATCACTTACATTCTCACTTGTTTCTTGAGTGTGGCGATCGAAATAAGAAACAACACAGGGGAACCTCAAAGGGAAGCTCTCAAAAGTGGAGAAAACTCATTTTTTTATTCATATTCAAATTCTGATTTGTTTACTACGAAAGTTCCCTATTTATAGGCTAAACTCTCAACCTTTGGAAATCTAAAGTGACTCTTGAAATACACTAAATAAATTTTCACTATCATACAATTATCAAGTACGTTAATTAGTGCATGCATATTAACTAATACCTAGAAAAATGTATAAACATAAGAATAAATTCTCACTAGCCATCATAATGACGAAAGAAGTCTTTAAAACCCACAAACTAACTTGGTAAAGACCAAAAAGCACCTAAAATTAGTCAATCAAAATAAAATAGCAAACATTGGATATCTCATGCATGAATGTTTTTTGATGATGTGAATTCGGGCTTTCTATAGTGTAGGCTGACTATATTTTTTTGTAGGTTTTTTCCACGTACTTAAGGAACTCATGCTCTCATCACATACCTCTGTGTATTAGACATTTCAAACTTAGCAAGTCAGAACGTTCAAAGAATGAATGGGTAACCTATTCTTCTGTTGTGGGTAGCTTTATATATGTATGCAACAGTTTGTAAAAAACGAAATATTGATTACTTTAGAAGTTGTAAGTAAACTCCTATATAACAAACTCCGGGAAGGAAACATTAAAAAACTGTTAAATCGATACTAAGGTATTTAAGAGGATCTGTCAAAAGAAACTTGTGGGTTGGCAATGGATATCTAATGTTGAGAAGTTATTCAAATTCAGATATAGCAGGAGTTGTGAATTCAAGGAAGTCGTCATCAGGTTATCGGATTACTTTTATAGAAGGAGTCGTTTCTTGGCATCAAAGCTTCAAAGATCTGTGACGTTGTCAATCATTGAAGCAAAGTAAGGTATTCACTGAAGCTTATAAGGAGATACTAGTACTATACCCGTGCATCCGCACGAGCCGATCGCGTTACGTCATACGATTACCTCAAATAGAAACGTTAGTTTGAAATCTCATTAATCTAAAATCAATTGTAAAATATAGAGGATGACTTGCATACGGACATGTGCTGTCGTGTTCTTTTTAGGAATGAATTTAGACAGTATTTAAATAGTCTAAACATTATCCCGTGAAAATAAAGAAAAATTTAAAGTAGATAAAAAGGAGTTTCAAATAAAAAATTGATAAATATTAAAACTAAAAATGTAAAAGTATCATTTAAAAACAACATGTGCATTTATCCCGTGTGTTTTTATATATCAATGCAGTGTTTTTTTATATATCAGTGTTGTTATCCCATGTTTTTTTATATATCAGTGCAACTATCTCGTGATTTTATATATATCATTGCAATTATCCCCGTATTTTTTTATATATCAGTGCAGTTGTCCAGTGTTTTTTTATGTATCAGTGCAGTTATCTCATAGTTTCAATGACTATTTAAACAATAATATTTAATTACGATTTAAACAATAATATTTAATGACTATTTAAACAAATATTTATCCCGTGTTTTTTTTATATATCAGTAACAATTATTTGTCCTTTTATAGGTATTAGTGACAAATATTTGTCGCGTGTGTTTTAAATATTAATCAGTTTAAATAGTCATTAAGCCTTCTTGTTTTTTTAGATAGTAGTTTTCAAAAACTATAATTATCAATGGCAAATATTAATCCCGTGTTTTTTTTATATATCACTGCAGTTATCCCCGTGTTTTTTATATATCCGTGCAGTTATCTGGTAGTTTCAGTTGATTATTTTAGTTGGTAGTAGATTATAGTAGATAGTAAATTTGTTAGATAGTAGATTATCAATAAGAAGTAGTTGTTTTAAATATTAATTAGTAATTTAAATAGTCATTAAGTCTGCTTATTTTTTAGATAGTAGGTTCGTAGTAGTAGGTTTCAAAAAAATTAATTATCATTGACAAATATTAATCTCGTGTTTTTTTATATATCAGTGCAGTTATCTCGTAGTTTCAATTAATTATTTTAGTTGATTAATAGATTATAGTAGATAGTAAAAGAGAGATAGTAGATTATCAATAAGAAATATTTATTTTAAATATTAATCGGTAGTTTAAATAGTCATTAAATACTATTGTTTTTTAGATAGTAGGTTTATAGTAGTCTTCAAAAAATTTAACTATCATTGACAAATATTAATCCTGTGTCTTTTTATATATTTGTGTAGTTATCCCGTGTGTTTTTATCTATCATTGCAGTTATCTCATAGTTTCAATTGATTATTTGAGTTGATTAGTAGATTATTGCAGTTATCCCGTATTTTTATATTAGATTATTTGAGCTGATTAGTAGATTATAGTAGATTATTGCAGTTATCACGTGTTTTTTTAGATAGTAGTTTTATAGTAGTTTTCTAAAATTATAATTATCAAAAAAAATTATAAATATCAATGGTAAATATTAATCCCGTGTTTTTTATTTATCGGTGCAGTTATCTCGTAGTTTCAATTGATTATTTTAGTTGATTAGTAGATTATAGTAGATAATAAAAGTTAGATATTAGATTATCAATAAGAGATATTTGTTTTAAATATTAATTACTAATTTAAATAGTCATTAAGTCTTCTTGTTTTTTAGATAGTAGGTTTATAGTAGTAGTCTTCAAATTTTTTAATTAAAGTAGTGTTTGTTTAAATTTAGAAATTTAGTTAAAAGAATTAAAGTGAAGTGATAAGAGAAAGAGAATAATTATTTATGGGAAAAGTAAAGTAAAAAGAAAAAAAAAAGGAAGAAAGAAAGTGTAAAAGAAAAGTGAAAAGGAGGAAAGAGAGTGTAAGAAGAAAGAGAAAAAAGGAAGAAAGAGAGTGTAAGAGAAAAGTGAAAAGTAAGAAATAGAGTGTAAGAATAAAGAGAAAAAAAAAGAAGAAATAGAGTGTAATGACATTTTTACCCTCAAAAATTTGAGGTGTCTTTTAGATAGAATTGGGGTATTGGTAAAATCATATGTGGTGAATTTGTATAAATCTACAGTAGATTACTAATTTAAATAGTCATTAAGTCTTCTTGTTTTTTAGATAGTAGGTTTATAGTAGTAGTCTTCAAATTTTTTAATTAAATTAGTGTTTGTATAAATTTAGAAATTTAGTTAAAAGAATTAAAGTGAAGTGATAAGAGAAAGAGAATAATTATTTATGGGAAAAGTAAAGTAAAAAGAAAAAAAAAAGAAGAAAGAGAGTGTAAAAGAAAAGTGAAAAGGAGGAAAGAGAGTGTAAGAAGAAAGAGAAAAAAGGAAGAAAGAGAGTGTAAGAGAAAAGTGAAAAGTAAGAAATAGAGTGTAAGAAATAAAGAGAAAAAAAAGAAGAAATAGAGTGTAAGGACATTTTTACCCTAAAAAATTTGAGGTGTCTTTTAGATAGAATGAGGGTATTGGTAAAATCATATGTGGTGAATTTGTATAAATCTATAGTAAATAGTAGATAGTAGATTATGGATGGATAACTTTCCAAGAGAGTTAGGACGTGATCAAGATGATTATATGGTGAACTTTGATAATCAAAGTACCATTCATCTAACCAAGAATCCCATGTTCCCTTCACGCTCAAAACATTTTGAGAATTAGGGAGTTCTTGTATTCCACTTTGAGAGAAATTGTGCAAATTAATTCACCCCCATTAAAAAAAACCCGAAGAAGCAACATTCTTCCCTATTAGTAGGAGAACTTGTGAAGAGTTGATAAATACAATCGCGCGAAGTGAAAAAATCCTAAGAGAATTAGAGAGTTCTTGTATTCCACTTTGAGAGAAAGAGAGAGTTCCATCATAGTTTGGTGAGAATAGAGAGAAAACTTTGTCTACCACCCAAGAGAGTGATATTTATAGACCGATCCTCATAGAATAAGAGATAAGTATAAAAACTTTGTAATCCAAATTTATAGTGGAGATCGTTTAACTAGACTACACTAGGTCCCGTGGTTTTTTCTAAGTGGGTTTCCCATGTAAAATGGTATCACTCTTCTTCTCTGCACTCTTATTTTACAATTCAACATAGTTTCCATTTTTTGTTCTGAGGAGGGAATAGGTATCCCTGTTTTCCTAACATAATTTAAAAAATCAAATAATTCAAATATTCTGCATAAAATCTTTCTTTTCGGGTTCCTCTATGGAGTTCAAGTTTTTGTGCTAACGTTGGAACTTAGGGTTTGTTTGAAAGTGAGGGGAGGGAGATAGGTTCTGTATTTGCTTAGAAAGTCTTGTATAGGATTTAGAAATATGTCCAACCGACACAATTTTTTTAATTTTTCTAGATTTTATCCCAAAACTATGTTTAGATTGAAAGCCACTAGTTTTAGTTCCCGTGCTCTGCACGGGGCATATAAAGGTATAACATATTAATATTTGTAGTATGTAAATTAATATAGGTAGTATATAGTAAATTATATGTAAATTCATGATTTTTTGTGTGCTGTTTTTGAATAGAAAATTCTTCAACCTCCAAATGTTGAGATATGGTAGCATAAAATGATATTAACCGTGTATCTATATTTTTTTAGATGTTTTTTTATAATAAGTATTGTGTGATTATTTTTTGAGATGTTTTTTTTTCTTAAATTACAATCATACTTCCATATTTAGAATAAAATAAGAGCAAATATGAGATTGACTCAGTTGGTATAAGGGCGTGGGTTAAACTCCGATAGTCAATGCGAGGACCTACGTGCTGGGTGATCTGTAAGTATATCCGTAAGTCGTTAAAGAGCCCTGAGGACAACTCTAACCCCGGTGAGCATCTGGAGCCCTATTGTTTAACACGTGGATGCATATCAATAATTTGGTTTGATTGTGCACCACTCCTATGTAATCCTCTCGAGTTGTATTAGATAGATTTTGGCAATCTTATCTCGAGACTCGATCACTTTACATATTTTCGTACTAAATAATATATTTTACCAAACCCATTATTTCGGACCCTAGAATATCACAAAAAATTTAAACAAAAAAAACGCAAAAACGTCGAAGTTTGGTGTGAAGTACTGATTGAAGCCATGATATTCGCATATAATATAAACGCTAAGTTAAGTTTACTTTTAACACCCGTTGATCTAAAGTGATGAAAATAAAAGCTATATAGAAAAAATATGCTATTAGTAAATTAATACTACACTAATTTAAAAGGAAAAAAAGAAACATTATTTAAAAAAAGGATTAAAATATGAACAGTTAAATTTTTTCTGAACTTTAAAGTTCACCAAAACATACTGCTTAGCATCTCGATCACTTTACGTATTTTCTTACTAAATAAAGTTTTTTTACCACAGTACTCGTATATAATATAAACACTAATTTAAGTTTGCTTTTAATATAGTTGATCTCTTCACAAAAAAAATACAATTGATCTAAAGTGATCAAAATAAAAGCCATAAAGAAAAAATATGCTATTAGTAAATTAATACTACACTAATTTAAAAGGAAAAAAAGAAACATTATTTAAAAAAGGATTAAAATATGAACAGTTAATTTTTTTTCTGAACTTTGAAGTTCACCAAAACATACTGTTTAGCATTTCGATCACTTTACGTATTTTACTAATTTTTTTTTACCAAATCAGTTATTGAAGAGTGAAGTCCGCGTATTTGAACATCTAAAATTTTTTTCGGACTCTAAAATATCACAAAAAATTAAACAAAAAAAACACAAAAACGTGGAAGTTTGGTGCGAAGTACCGATTGAAGCTACGGTAGTCGCATATAATATAAACACTAATTTAAGTTTGCTTTTAATATCAGTTGATCCAAAGTGATCAAAATAAAAGTCATAATGAAAAAATATGCGATTAGTAAAAATAAACATTATTTAAAAAAAGCATTAAAATATGAACAGTTAAATTTTTCTGAATTATAAAGTTAACGAAAACATACTAGCATCTCGACCACTTTACGTATTTTCTTAGTAAATAATTTTTTTTTACCAAATCAGTTATTAAAGGTTCACCAAAACATACTACTTAGCATCTCGATCACTTTACGTATTTTCTTACTAAATAGTTTTTTTACCAAACCAGTTATTGAAGAATGAATTTCGCGTATTTGAACATCTAATTTTTTTTCGGACTCTTAAATATCAGAAAAAATTTAAACAAAAAAAACACAAAAACGTGAAAGTTTGTTGCGAAGTACATATTGATGTCGCGGTACTCACATATAATATAAACACTAAATTAAGTTTGCTTTTAATACCGGTTAATCTAAAGTAATCAAAATAAAAGCCATAAAAAATGCTATTAGTAAATCAATAATACACTAATTTAAAATGGAACATTATTTAAGAAAGACATTAAAATAAAAAAACAAAAAAAAATGCATTTGGCGCGGAACCGCAACTGCAGGACAACTGCAGAGCGGCTGGCGCATATCAAATAGGATTTAAAAGGACAAAAAGGAACATTAATTAAGAAAGACATTAAAATAAAAAAACCAAAAAAAAAATGTATTTGGCGCGGAACCGCAACTGCAGGACAACTGCAGAGCGACTGGCGCATATCAAATAGGTATAAGAAAGACATTAAAATAAAAAAACAAAAAAATGCATTTGGCGCGGAACCGCAACTGCAGGACAACTGCTGAGCGGCTGGCGCATATCAAATAGGATTTAAAAGGACAAAAAGGAATATTATTTAAGAAAGACATTAAAATAAAAAAACAAAAAAAAAATGCATTTGGCGCGGAACCGCAACTGCAGGACAACTGCAGAGCGGCTGGCGCATATCAAATAGGTATTTGTATATCCAAAAAAAATTGGGTTTTAAAAGACCTAAAATAATACTTAAAATATGAAAAATTAAAAAGAAAAAAATACCAAGTTTTAGATTATTAATATTTTATTATTATTATTATTATTATTATTATTATTATTTTATTATTATTAAAAGGGGAGGGGGAAGTGGGGCGCGGGAGCGCGACTGCAAACTGACTGCAGAGCGGCTCCCGCATTAATAATAGGATAACATTTTTTAATGTGACAATTGATACAATGATAAGGGGAGGGAAGCCGCAGAAAAAGAATGGTAGAGTAGGATTTTTTTTTTAATAAAGGCAAACATACAATTTATAAAAATCCGAGCGCATGGGGTACTCAACCTGGCCATATGCAAAAGTTAGATAACAGCCACCAAAAGGCAGAAAATAACTACCTCCTAGATATTCAATCGACATGATCGACAAACCATTCATAAAATATACAAGTAGGAGAATTTCCCCTAGCCTCGAACGAGCACCAAAATAGCGATAAAATTATGTCAGAAGATCTCTCAAAATCAGGTGTACTTCCAAAGAAAATACATGATTTCCTCAAATCTCAGATAACTGATAACTCTTATTTATAAGAGTTATTTATGCATTCTTGAGTTTAATTCATTGTATGTTTTCAATTAATTAGTTGGTTTATGGGTGTAAATATCATATTTTGGATAGCGAAGGTGGCATTCCTGAATTATAAATGTTTGGTACTTAGGTGCCCATTTGTGTGCTTTGATTTTGTGTTCAATTGCTACAGCAACAGTTGCCACAGCAATGCATTTCTGCGCAAGATGAGAGAGAATGCTGGAAGCGCTAAAGTGAGCGCATGACAACTGTCAGCCAATGACAAGCGCACTACCTAGGATGCCAGCACCTGAACAACGAATATTCCACATTTTTCTTGGGCACATGTACTTTTGGTCACACATAAGGACAAGGGGTGCCTCAAATTTAGGGTTTCTTGGATCATGTACCCTAGTACTGTATAAAGGGAGCCTTCCTCGTCACTTTTCTCATGCTAGGTCTGAAAGGAGAAAGTTTAGAAATAGCTTTCTACCATTTTTACCGAAGCTACCTCTCATTACCAAATTAAGAAGATCATTGCTGAAAGTGTTGCTGCAGCAACGACAGGAGCTAACAATACTTGGAGAATTTCTATTTTGGGAGCTGATTCGTCTCTCCAAGCTTCAAACCTTGGAGTCTACCTTTGGTTCTTCATATTTAGTATAATTTCTACCTTGTCTTTCTTAGTTATGACTTTAGCATTTATGTTTAAGTTGTTTTTCTTGTCTTGTTCGCTCATTATGAGCTAAATACTCATAGTTGGAATGTTGGGATCTATGTAATGAATCTTTAGTGCATTTAATGAAGTGTATTTGATGTTTTAGCAATTTATCTTTTGTGAACTTAATATTTCCATCTTAAGTTAGGAATGACCAACTAATTTTAAGTAGCATTTGTAGATTCAGACATGGTTTGCAAATAGATCTCAAAAGATAATATGAATAGTGAGTATTAAAGGACACTTTAATGCTCATTGCTTAAACCCTAGACATAGGAGGGCAAAATCCATAAGATGAATACTGTGGGTGCGTAAGAAGCCTAGGGTATACCTATTTAGGGTCTAGACATAGACTCTTGTAGCGAAATCCTAGTGAAAGTGTTTGACAAAACAACAGCTATTGCGACAACATCTATTGCTGCAGCATCGGACGCATCATTAGTACACTAAAGTGAATTTACATGGTGAACACTTTTCAACTCATTCCCAACTCTGATTTTCACACCCCTTTATTTACTTGTTATTTAAAAATGCTTCCAAAAATTTGTGTTACATTATTTTACTTCACTAATTTACTAGCCACATTAAACACTTTTTAAACGCCAATCCTCGTGGGAACGATCTCTATTTATCATTGTACTACTTGTTGGACTGTGTATACTTGCACACGTTTTTACACAAGTTTTTGGCGCCGTTGCCGGGGATTGAAAAGTTTAATTACTGTTTAATTAGTTGGTGAGTTAGTGATTTTTTGTTTTCTAATTCTTTGTTGTGTTCTGTTTTTGTTGCTACAGCAGCATCTGTTGCTACAGCACTAGTTGCTGCAGCATATGCACAGACAGTCCACACCAGGATTTTAGTTGGATCCAGAAATAGTAAGACTGTTCAGAAGGTTGCGAAGGATAAATAGTAATCCAGGACTTATTGAATTGGGCAGAGCTGTTGTCATGGCCTTTGTACATGGATCTCAAATTCCCACACCTCAGGCTTTACATCATGATGGAACTGAAATAGAAAATCCTACTGGACAACCATATCAGCAAGAGGTAATAAATCAAACAGTCATAGGCATGGCTAATGACAGGGACAGACCTATGAGAGATTATGCTGTTTTTGACCCTCAAACTATGCAAACTAGCATAGTAAGGCCTGAACTTGCCACAACACATTTTGAATTTAAGCCTATGATGTGTCAAATACTTCAAACAGTTGGTTAATTTGGTGGTGGACCTACTGAGGATCTCCACTTGCATTTAAAACAATTTGTAGAAGTTTGTAGTAATTTCATACTCCCTGGTGTTTCTGATGATGCTTTTAAGCTCAAACATTTTCCATATTCCTTGAAGGATAGAGCTAAAGCTTGGCTAAATTCATTAGATCCTAACTCTATCACCACTTGAAATGAAATGGCTGAAAAATTTATGATCAAATACTTTCCACCTATCAAAATGCCAGGATGAGAACTGAAATGACCTCTTTTAAACAAACTGAATTTGAAACACTGTTTGAGGCATGGGAAAGATTTAAAGAATTGCTGAGAAAATGTCCACACAATGGGTTGCGAGTGGTGGTTCAAATGGAAACCTTTTACAATGGGTTGGATCCTTAGACTAGGCTTATGCTTGATGCATCTTCTCGTGGAGTTTTGCTGAATGGTTCATACACTGATGCTTATAATCTTATTGAGACAATTGCTGCAATTAGTTACCAATGGCCTACAGCCAGGGTGAGTGCTCAAAAGAAGGTGGCTGGGATGCATGAAGTGAGTGAAGTCACTGCTTTAGCTACTCAAGTTGCATCCCTTACCAACATGATCAAAAATTTAAGTACATTCAGTCCTGTAGCAATCGATGCTGCAGCAACAGAAGCTAAACCAGAAGCAAAAGTTGCAGTAATTGAGCAAGCTCCAGCAGGTTCTACCAGTTGTGTTTACTTTGGAGGAGGTCACTTATATGAAGAATGGCTAGCAAACCCTATATCAGTCAACGATGTTGGATACAACAGAAATCATAACCCTTATTCAAATACCTACAATCCTGGGTAGAGAGATCATCCAAATTTTAAATGGAGTACCGCAGCACCTGCAGCAGCTCTAGCTACAACACTAGGATTCCCTACTCAACCCAAGGCAGCAGCAGCTCCAACAGCTGGTAATTCTATTGAGGCCATGCTTAAAGCTTTCATGAATGAAACCAAGACTCAGTATCAAACTCAAGGGGTTGCTATCAAGAACTTGGAGAACCAAATTGGTCAAATAGCCACTGCTCTAACCCAAAGGCCTAGTGGATCATTGCCTTCTACTACTGAAGCTTCAACTTCAAAAGGGAAAGAGATATCAACTTGCAAGGCTATATCTTTAAGGAGTGGGAAGGATTTGGCAGGGCCATCACTTGATGCAAGTGGTGGTACAAAAAGAAAAGAAAAAAATGAAAAAAATGATACAACAGATGCAGCTGATGCTGCACCAGTACCATCACCTAAGCTTGATCAAGCTCTGCCATCTCCACCCTTTCCTCAAAAGTTAAAGAAGGCTCAGCAAGACAGGCAATTTGGCAACTTTTTGGAGGTGCTGAAATAACTTCACATCAATGTCCCTTTGGTTGAAACACTTCAACAAATGCCCAACTATGCAAAGTTTATGAAGGATGTGCTGACTAAAAGGAGAAGATTGGGGGAGTTTGAAACTGTAGCAATGACAGAAGAGTGTAGTATGATCATGCAAAATAAGCTTCAAAGAAAACTGAAGGATCATGGCAACTTTACTATTCCTTGTTCTATTGGGGAATCCTAGGCTTATACTGGTCGTGCCTTATGTGATTTGGGTGCAACCATCAATTTGATGCCCAAATCTGTATTTACACAGCTTGGTATTGGAGTTACTAGACCCACCACTGTTACCCTTCAGTTAGCTGATAGGTCCATTGCCTATCCTGAAGGGATAATAGAGGATGTGCTTATTAAAGTTGACAAATTTGTTTTTCCTGCAGATTTTGTTATTCTTGATTTTAATGCAGATAAGGAGGTACCTATCATTCTGGGAAGACCATTCATAGCTATAGGGAAGACTCTCATTGATGTGCAAAAAGGAGAATTGACCATGAGGGTCAATGACCAAGAGATCAAATTCAATGTGATGAATGCTCTCAAGTTCCCTGAATAAGGAACTGAAGAATGCTCTTATGTGGTCTCTCTTGATGCTGTTGTTCAGAAGCACTTCCACAAGCAAAGTGACCACTTGGTCAAGGCTCTTGCTGAAACTGAAAAAGATGAACTTGTGGAAGAGGGTGTGTTGAATGATGAAGCAGCTGTCAAGGAAATTTGGTCAAGGAAGTATGAGTCTTTGGAAATGGAAGACTCAAGTCTCAAGAGGAACATTCCATCAATTGAACAACCACCTTCACTTGAACTCAAGGAGCTGCCCAAACATTTAAAGTATGCCTATTTAGGGGAAAATGATACATTGCCTGTGTTCATTGCTTCTAACCTCACCAAAAATCAAGAGCATGATCTCATTACTACCCTAAAGAGGCATAAGAAGGCAACTGGGTGGCAAATGGCTGACATAAAGGGGATTAGTCCCACCATTTGCATGCACAGAATCATTTTGGATGAAAATTCAAAGAATAACATTGAAGGGGTGTTCTGTACCGAGCAGCTTTTTGGTCGGCTGCTGTTGGTAGGTCTCTTGCTGTCCTGGCAGGAGGTCAGTGAGTGCCCGGGGGGGGGGGGGGTACCTGCAAGCCACTCTGACGCTCAAGTCAGTATATCGAATATATGAGTGAAGGTACAAAGGATTAGAGATTCCACCTTTTCTAGGGCAAAGTTTGCTTGTATTTATAGGAAATCGTGTCCTCATGTGGATCGTTGGATGGGTAGAGTCGATCTTGACCGTCCAAGCATGTTGGGCTCGCATGAGGTGGATATGGGCTGAATCGGTTGGGCTGATCCATATCACTTGCTAGATGCACCTCCTGGTTTTACTAATGGGACCCCCTGGTTGACTCCAGAACAGTTGCCCCCCAAGCCGAGATTATTCCGAAGGATGGTCTTGGCTTGAAGGATTTTCGTCGGTTTGCCGGATCTGTGAGGTTACGCAGGACACTGCCTTTGTAACAACCGTGTTCTTTCATTTTCACTCTCTAGAGTAAAAAAGGAGAAATTTTTTCTAAGTGTTGCTTTGTCTGTCTTGTCGGGTCGTATGAGATCACTTTGTTGCGACCGTGACTCACACCTCCTTCGGTGTAACCCTTGCGCCCGACACTAAGCTAGGGTGACGTATCCTGATGTTGGCGTCGTCTTGTGCCAAGTGCTCTGAGGTTGGCACCCTCTTGGGCGCCTTGTGCTAGGATGCTCTGAGATTGGCGCCCTCTTGGGCGCCCTGTGCCATGCCCCCTGATGTTGGTCCCCTCTTGGGCGCCTTGGGCCAAGGTGCTAAGACATCCTGATGCTGGTGCCCTCGTGGGCGCCTCGGGCACCGTTTGGTGAGATGGAGGGTGGCGCCCTCTTGGGTGCCTTGTGATGGGCGATTTGCCGAATGGAGGGTGGCACCCTCAAGGGCGCCTTGTGATGGGCGATTTGCCGAATGGAGGGTGGGGTGATGGGCGAGTTGTAAAATGGAGGGTGGGCGCCTTGTGCTCGATGGTTTGCATGAGAGGGATTGGCGCCCTCATGGGCGCCTTGCACTTGGTGATTTGCACATCGGGGAGAGGTGTCCTCATGGGTGCTTTGTGCTTGATGTTTTGCACAAGAGAGGTTGGCGCCCTCATGGGCACCTTATACTTGGTGTTTCGCAAAAGTAGGGGACTGGCGCCCTCATGGGCGCCTTGTGCTCGATGATTCGCACAAGAGAGGTTGGCTCCCTCATGGGCACCTTACACTTGGTGTTTTGCATATCGGGGAGTGGTGCCCTCATGGGCGCCTTGTGCTCGACACTTTGCATGAGGGAGATTGGCGCCCTCATGGGCGCCTTGTACTTGGGATTCGCAAACATAGGAGTGGCGCCCTTATGGGCGCCTTATTGTTTGATGATGCGCCAAGATGGGGTGGCTCCCTCATGGGCGCCTTGTGGTTGATGTTTGGTGAAACAATGAGTGGCGCCCTCATGGGCGCCTTGTGGTTGGTGATTGGCGAGTTGGGATCTGGCGCCCTCATGGGCGCCTTGTGTTGCCTGGTTTTGGCGCCATTCCAGGCGCCCTCTTGGGTGTTGGTTCCGACTTTAGATTTTTTATCTCTTTGTTTGTTGTTGTTCTATTGCTTATTTTGACTTGCTTTTTGATTTGATATTTTCAGGTTCAGCTTGCCATCAAGGGGACTTGTCTTTTTCCCGATTGTTCGCCCGACCTTGTTGCTTCTCTATCACTTGGTAATTGTGGTGACACTTAGTTTCTTTTCTTTGCCTCTTGCCGGAGTGCTAAGTTCTGCTGTTGGCGCCCTCCTGGGCGCCTTGCTGGACGCTTGTTTGTTTCTAACAGTTGGCACCCTCCTGGGCGCCCTTGGTGTTGTTCCCTGCGTGCGTGTGCTGGGTGTCTCCTCGTGGAGCAGGATTCGGCGCCCTCATAGGCTCCAAGGGGGCCTTGCCATGTTGTCTTGGCTGCCGCCTCTTAGAGCAGGATCTGGCGCCCTCATGGGCGCCATGGGCGCCTTGTGCCAGGACTCCTGATGTTGACGCCCTCCTGCGAAACATGTTTTGGCGCCCCCTAGGGCGCCTTGGTGCCCGTCTGGATGTGCTTGGTACCATCCTGCAGAACATGTTTTGGCGCCCTCTAGGGCCCCTTGGTGCCGGCCTGGATGCGCTTGAAACCATCCCGCAGAACATGTTTTGGCGCCCTCTAGGGCGCCTTGGTGCCTTCCTGGATGTGCTTGGTACCATCCTGCAGAACATGTTTTGGCGACCTCTAGGGCTCCTTGGCGCCGGCCTGGATGCGCTTGATGCCATCCCGCAGAACATTTTTTGGCGCCCTCTAGGGCGCCTTGGTGACTTCCTGGATGTGCTTGGTGCCATCATGAGAAACATGTTTTGGGGCCCTCTAGGGCGCCATACGTCGGGTGTCTCCTCGTGGAGCAGATTTTGCGAGACAAGATTTTGATGCCCTCATGGGTGCCTTGGACGCCTTGTTGCGCAAAGCTGGCTGCCCCTCTTGCGAAGGATTTGCATTGTTCCTCTGCCAGGCGCCCTCATGGGCGCTGCTTGCTTTATCATTGGTGCCCTGTCAGGCGCCCCCATGGGCGCTGCTTAGGTGCTTGGCTCCCTGCCAGGCGCCATCATGGGCGCTGCTGCTCTTCATTGGCGCCATGCCAGGCGCCCTCATGGGTGCTGGCTTGTGTGGACGTGTGCTTGGCACTCTGCTTTTTTGTTCGCGTGCTCGTGCACTATTTTATTTCCTTCCATGCTCGTGCATCCTTTAATTTTCTTACGTGCTCATGCACTCAGATGCTCTTGCATCCTTTAATTTTCTTACGTGCTCATGCACTCTTTTATTTTCTCACGTGCTCATGCACTCAGATACTCATGCATCCTTTACTTTTCTTACGTGCTCATGCACTCAGATGCTCTTGCATCCTTTAAATTTCTTACGTGCTCAAGCACTCTTTTATTTTCTCACGTGCTCATGCACTCAGATGCTCATGCATCCTTTAATTTTCTTATGTGCTCATGCACTCAGATGCTCTTGCATCCTTTAATTTTCTTACGTGCTCATGCACTCTTTTATTTTCTCACGTGCTCATGCACTCAGATGCTCATGCATCCTTTCATTTTCTTACGTGCTCATGCACTCTTTTATTTTCTCACGTGCTCATGCACTCAGATGCTCATGCATCCTTTAATTTTGCGAGACAAGGTTCGGTGCTCTCGTGGGTGCCTTACTGCATAGTGCTAACTACCACTTTGCGAAGGATTCGCTTTCAGACTGCCCCCTGCCAGGCGCCCCTCTGCTGGGCGCTGCTTGCTCCTGCCAGGCGCCCTCATGGGCGCTGGTTGCTTCTGCCAGGCGTCCTCCTGCTCCTGCCGGGCGCCCTCATGGGCGCTGGTTGCTACCTTACAGGCGCCCTCCTTGCGAGGCGCCTTCTTGGGTGCCGACTTGTGTAGACGTGTGCTTGGCACTTTAATTTAATTTTTGCTGCTCATCTTTTCTCATAGCCTTACCTCGCTGACATTTCCACGAGTTTTATCGCTTTTAAATACTACCAAGGTGATTTGGGCTGTCCTTCAGCTTATATTTCTAGCTTTTTTGTGTTTGAGCACGTCTTGTTTTGTTGATATCCCCAACCTCAGGGGAGGGGGTGTTTGCAAGTTTTGTTGACGTCCCCCACGTCAGGGGAGGGGGTGTTTGTTGAAGTCCCCAACCTCAGGGAGGGGGTTGTCTGCAAGTTTTGTTGACGTCCCCCACCTCAGGGGAGGGGGTGTTTGTTGAAGTCCCGGGAGGGGGTTGTCTGCAAGTTTTGTTGACGCCCCCCACCTCAGGGGAGGGGGTGTTTGTTGAAGTCCCCAACCTCAGGGGAGGGGGTTGTTTGCAAGTTTTGTTGACGTCCCCCACCTCAGGGGAGGGGGTGTTTCTTGAAGTCCCGGGAGGGAGTTGTCTGCAAGTTTTGTTGACGTCCCCCACCTCAGGGGAGGGGGTGTTTATTGAAGTCCCCAACCTCAGGGGAGGGGGTTGTCTGCAAGTTTTGTTGACGTCCCCCACCTCAGGGGAGGGGGTGTTTGTTGAAGTCCCGGGAGGGGGTTGTCTGCAAGTTTTGTTGACGCCCCCCACCTCAGGGGAGGGGGTGTTTGTTGAAGTCCCCAACCTCAGGGGAGGGGGTTGTTTGCAAGTTTTGTTGACGTCTCCCACCTCAGGGGAGGGGGTGTTTGTTGAAGTCCCGGGAGGGAGTTGTCTGCAAGTTTTGTTGACGTCCCCCACCTCAGGGGAGGGGGTGTTTATTGAAGTCCCCAACCTCAGGGGAGGGGGTTGTCTGCAAGTTTTTCTGTCTGTCTTGTAACCGCTTGTTCTGCCCCCTGTCCTGCAGGTTAAGAGATGATGAGTGATACCGTGCCTTCGGAGGAAGCCGGCTTCCCTAGCTTCGTCGTTACCTCTTTTACTGATGATCTGCTTTTTGAGCATGAGGTGGTGGAGGTTCTTCTATGCTGCCTACGACAAAGTGATCTCCTTTGATTTGATCACGAGGTTTTTGTCAGGCTTGATTCTCATTCCAATGACTAGCATGCGCGAGGTGGGCTCGGGCGCTAGTCCTTGCCTTGTTCAACTGAATGTATAATCTCATATCACCTCGTGGCAATGTTAACTCTGTCAGGAGTTTATCAGAATCGATCCGATTTAAATTCCCCACTAGAGGTTGCGACATTTGCGATGCCGCTTCGCCCATCTAGGGACTCTGATAGGAGTTTATCAGAATCGATCCGAACTTAACTCACCCATCAGAGGTTGCGACCTTTTCGGTATGCCGCTTCGCGCCTTAGGTCTCTAACAGGAGTTTATCAGAATCTATCCGAACTTAACTCACCCATTAGAGGTTGCGACATTTGCGACGCCGCTTCGCCCATCTAGGGACTCTGACAGGAGTTTATCAGAATCTATCCGAACTTAACTCACTCATCAGAGGTTGCGACCGTTTCGATATGCCGCTTCGAGGTTGTGACATCTTGCGATGCCACTTCGCCCATCTAGGGACTCTGACAGGAGTTTATCAGAATCTATCCGAACTTAACTCACCCATCAGTGGTTGCGACCTTTTCGATATGCCGCTTCGAGGTTGTGACATCTTGCGATGCCACTTCGCCCATCTAGGGACTCTGACAGGAGTTTATCAGAATCTATCCAAACGTAACTCACCCATCAGAGGTTGCGACCTTTTTGATATGCCGCTTCGAGGTTGTGACATCTTGCGATGCCACTTCTTCCATCTAGGGACTCTACCAGGAGTTTATCAAAATCTTTCCGAACTTAACTCACCCATCAGAGATTGCGACCTTTTCGATATGCCGCTTCGAGGTTGTCACATCTTGTGATGCCACTTCGCCCATCTAGGGACTCTGACAGGAGTTTATCAGAATTTATCCGAACTTAACTCACCCATCAGAGGTTGCCACCTTTTCAATATGCCGCTTCGAGGTTGTGACATCTTGCGATGCCACTTCGCCCATCTAGGGACTCTAACAGGAGTTTATCAGAATCGATCCGAACTTAACTCACCCATCAGAGGTTGCGACGTCTCTTGATAGCCGCTTCGTGAACCGAGTAGATCGATTCGTGCCCCTGCGATCCAGGCAGTCCCTCCCTGCCCGGTAGGTAGGATCTTAAACTAGCATTGCCCCCTCCTTCCTATGGAGTTGGACCCTTTCTCTTTTTTGATCTTGGGGAAGTTTCCTTTGGGAATAAGTGTTACTGCTAGGGACATTTTCCATGGATCTGCTTTTTAATGTTGACCCTGAGGGTGTTGCATTTGCTGTGCCTAATCAAGCCAGATCATCCTTCTATGTGCTGCCTTACGTGCTCATGCACTATCTTTATATCTCATTTTCTCCTGTGCTCATGCACTATTTAATTTTCTCGGATGCTCATGCATCGTTCTACTTTCCTAGGTGCTCGTGCACCATTTCATTTTCTCATGTGCTCGTGCACTATGTTATTTGTCTTGTGCGCCATGCCGGCTGCCTTTGAAGTAGGATTTGGCGCCCTCTTGGGTGCCTGGATGTCGTCTTGCGCTAGGCTGAATGCTAGCTTGTGAGCAGGGGTTTGGCGCCCTCTTGGGCGCCTCGGGTGCTGGCTTGCCATGCATTGGCAGCCTTCACAGACGCTTGGATTGACGCCCTCCTGGGCGCTGGGTGCTGGGTTGCACAGGCCTTGTTGTGGTGCCGTCAGCTTGTTTCCCTTCCTGGGTGTGGAGACGTACGAATTGGATTTCGAGTTGAACATGTTAATTGTACCTCTGCTTCTTAGCTTTCCAACGCATGCTTACACGCCTCCGTCGGATAAACCCAGATGAGGTTATGGCCTGTAGACTAGACGTCATCCTTGTAGGTAGGTATCTCTGGAGTCTGTGACCTCACGGTCTCGTCATTTTCTTGACTTGCGCGCCTTTCTCGATGCCTGCTACTCCAGACCTCGTGGTCCGAGCTTTGCTAGTGGTTTCGCTTATCCTAGGCCAAGACCTCGTGGCCATCCGACTCGGGCCTCTTCATATATGCTTGTCACACTTGCCTCATTCCACTCCTAACTATGGAGTTAGGCCCTTTTTCTTTCTCGATCTTAAGGAATTTTTCTTTGTAACAAGTGTTGATGCTAGCTAGCGCCATACATTATGCTTTTGTGCTTAAGTAACAAAATTCATAACTAGGTCTAGCCCTAGGCTCAGGTCCTGATGCCCTGCTCCCTATTCGGAGTCACGAGTTTCATCCTCTTCCTCCTTGTTGTCAACCTTGGCGTCCTCTTGATACGCCATGTTGTCTTCTTCATAGTCCATGTACTTTTGTGCCTTCCGAAGGAACTCGTACAGGCTTCGGGGTTTGTTAACCCCCATGTCCCTTAGAAACAAGCTTCCCTTCTTGAGGCCATCCTTCATCCAAAAGAGCTTCCTCTTGTCTTCAAGGTCCCTGACGTTGGTAGCCTCCTTCTTGAGCCTTTCCAGATATTCTATAAGTGTTTATTTCTCTCCCTGCTTGATTGCTCTAAGAATCTCTTCAGACTTGGGTTTCAGCTTGGAGGCAGTGAAACGAGCTGTGAACATTCTCGCCAGCTGCCCCCATGAGGAGATGGAGTTCGGCCCTTGCTCTTGAAACCACTCTAATGCGGAATTTTCGGGAGTGAGAGGGAAGATTTTGCAGTGAACAGGCTCCCTGACGCCTCTATGGCTCATTATCGGGGAGAATTGTGCCAGATGGCGGTCTGGATATCTGGTTCCATCATACGTCTTGAGGACTGTCAGCTTCTCCAAGGCCCTTGGGGTTTGGCATTCACCCCCCTTTCGAGTGAAAGGTCCTTCATCGGAAAACCATCTTGAGTTGCGGGGGGATGTGTCTTCATAGTCAAAATTTCGAGCCATGCGCCAGTCGGGGGACCTCCTCGATGGTGATCCCTGGTGGTGTCTCCGGTGGGGGTGCCGGAGACGTCTGAATTGGATTTTTCTCTTAACATCATAATTGTAGCTACGCTTCTTAGCTTTCCAACGCATGCTCATACGCCTCCATCGGATAAGTATGGACGAAGTTATGGAGTAGAGTGGAGCCCCTTCCTGCGTGTCTGGTGACAAGGTGCAACATCCTGAAGTTGGCGCCCTCCTCCTGGGCGCCTTGAGCCAAAGTGCAACGTCCTGATGTTGGCGCCCTCCTGGGCGCCTTGCGCCATGTATCCTGATTTTGGCGCCCCCCTGGGCGCCTTGTGGCAAGATGTCGCGTCTTGATGTTGGCGCCCTCCTCCTGGGCGCCTTTCCTGGGTGCGGAGACGTCCGAATTGGATTTTGAGCTTAACATGAGAGTTGTAGCTCTTCTTCTTAGATTTCCAACGCATGCTCAACATGGGTGCCAAGCGCTAGGCACCCTCTATGGTGCGCCACTGAGTATGGAGTTAGATCGGTGGGGGAGATGTTCAACACTCGCTGTCAGTCTTCAAAAATAACGGAGCTTCCTTGGTCAACCAGGATTCTTCTTACTTTCACTACAAGAATAAGCCCCATTTCCTGCGAAACTTTCCGACGAACTCTTATTCGTCGCAATTTCTGACGGACTTCCGACGAAAAAGTCGTCGCAAATGCTCAGCAGAAGAGGCGCTAAAATTCCCGCTCACGTTTGCGACGAAGTTGTTGTCCGTCGCAAATTTCCGACAGATAGTTTCGTCTGAAACGTCAAAAATTCTGTCGCAAAGTAACAGATCCAAAATTAAAGGGGAGCTCTTCCACGAACCCTCTCATTTCAGTGTTTCACGTATTACACTCTCACATCTTCTCTCTCAGTCTTTCACCCTCCATCTCGTCTTTCACCCTCCATCTGCCTTCGCCATTGCTCGCCGCTCACCACCACCATTTCGTCCCACCCTCTTCAACCGCCAGTCATTTCCATCTCTCAGTGAAGCAGAACCGCTCCACTTCTGCTGGTTCGTTCTCCTTCTCTCTCTTCTCTCCATAGCTTCCTCTTCTTATTGTGAAGGTGAACCCTAAATTATCTTCCATAGTTTTGCTTTATTTTTCGTTTTCTTTTTGTGCAAAGGCTTATGGAGATTCGGAACCCTAATTTATCTTCCTCTTCTCTTTCTTCTTCAATACGTGAAACAGATAGACTCTATTTGTAACGCCCCAAAATAATTGATTAATTTATTTAATTAATTATTTTAGTTGTTAAGTGATAATAATATAATAGTACATTTGGTTGTGTGTAATAATATAATTTATGTTATATTATGTGTATTTTATGAGGGGGTTAGTATTAGTGAGAAGGGAGGTGTAAGGAGAAAAGTTGCATTAGACCAAGTCCATGATGAGTAAGTGAGTATATAAGGAGGGATTAGGTCTAGGGTTGTGCATACCTTAGAGATTAGCGAAATTTGGAGAGCTAGGAGAGGAGAGGAGTGCGACGGCTAGGGAGGAAAAAGAAGAGAGAAGGCGTGACTTCCAAGCAAGAGAAAGAGAGAGAAGGAAGGCGCACAAGGAGAGAGAGCTCTAGGGCAAGGATTTTCGTGATCATCTAAGGCTAAGGTAAGGGTGGGATTCTATCTACCTAATAGGTCCTATGAAGGGTCATATGTGGGGGTTAGGGTTTTGACTTGTGAATTACAATATATGCTCATGTTATCTTTCTATATAATCTGAATCACTATGTGAACATATGATGTCTTGATGATGATTTTGCATGCATATGAATTTCTATGTGTTACATGACCTTGTTGATTTAATTGTCATATGAATGATGTCCCCATGCCCTAAAAGTGATCCTATGCCTCGCCATGATTTTTAAAGAAATTGAATTGATATGCTGAAAGTGGAGCCCTAGGCGCCCAGTGCCTGTCCCCGTTTCCTGTTTCGTTTGGTTTTTGGTACAGGTTCAGTAACTCCGTGTTCGTGAGTGTTCTATTTGTCTAAAAATTATGTGGTTTGTTTTTCTGGAAACTAGACACAATTTTCTACAAATTAGGCGCTGAGTTTTCTCAATTTGGATAAGTATAGTGAGAGAATTCTTGGTTGCAAATTGGGTCAAAAATCGGGGACGGTTTGGGATATATGTTCAGTTTTTGTCTAATTGTGAATGCCCTGATCCTCCAAATTTCGTGGGGTTTGTTTTGTTGGAAAGTAGACTTCATTTCCTACTGAATAGGCACTGATTTCGCTAAATTTCGTTGAGAATTGAGGGAGAAGCTTTGATTTCAAAATGACTAATAATTCTGTCCGAATTTTGTGGGGTTGTTGCTCCGAATTTTGTGGGGTTGTTGCTCCGAATTTTGTGGGGTTTGTTGCTCCGAATTTTGTGGGGTTTGTTGCTCCAATTAAGTTGTCAATTATTAATTGTTAATTTGCTAAATTAGTTGGTTGATAATTGTTGGTTGTTGGGCGCCATGTGTGGCTGCCCTAAATTGATTGGTTAAGTTGTTGGTTGCTAAACGTTGTTAATGATTGAGAGGGCTGAGTGCCGAGTTGTTGATTGTTTTCTTAGCGACGAGGGAGTTCTGCTCCATAGCGACGATATTAATTGTTGCGACGTGATTGTGTTGGCGGTTGTGACGTGCTGTTTGTTGTCTGTTGTCTGTTGTGATATTGACTATTGTGACGTGTTGCCTGTTGTAGCTTGTTGTTCGTCATTGTTGTTGTTGTTTAGTCGTGAAGCCTCTTTGGGCTGGTGTATTGTTGTTGTTGCTGTTGGCGTCCCGTCTTACGTCGTTGTTGTGATTTGGTGTCGTAGGCCTATGGCCAGTGTTGTGTATTGCGTCGTTGTCATGATTTTATGTCGTAGGCCTATGGCCAGTGTGGTAGTTTACGTTGTTGTTGTGCCGATATGTGATTGTGTTGACATGTTGTGCATACCCGTTGCGTCGCATGCATATCATGTGGATTAGGCTTCGGCCAGCCTTGTGGATTAGGCTTCGGTCAGCCTTGTGGATTAGGCTTCGGCCAGCGTTGTGGATTAGGCTTCGGCCAGCGTTGTGATTTAGGCCTATGGCCAGCGTTGTGACTTGGTACCGCATGCATGTGCATTCCATACTGCATGATTGACTAGTGAAATTATGTGACTATTGTGACGAGATGAATGTGATGACCTGACCGAATGCATATTGCTTTTCATACGATTTATTAGATAGTGTGATATCTCACCCCTTCTGTTTGAATGTTACCCCTATGTTGGTAACGTGCAGGTAATAGCTAATGAAGGCGGAGTACCTTCATATAGTCGGGTCGGTGTCGTCGCTCTGATACGTAGCACTCGGGGGGATGAACGCTCATTTATATTCCTTATGTCGTTACATTTGTTGAACTTAAGTTTATGGCCGTTATGACTATTCATGTTGTGAACCTTTTGGAGTTTTATCGTTAAGTTGAACCCTTTGATTTTTCCGCTGCATGTTAAATGAAAGTCAGTTATTTTTGAAGTATGATTTTCGTTGGCGAATTTCAGTTGAAAACTGTAGCCGGGTTGAAACTCTGATTTATTTAGTAATTTGCCGGGTAGATTTTGGGTGTTACACTATTCGAATCCTTATTATCCGTTGGATCTTCCTATTAGGGTTTACGTTTACAATATGCCTTCTATATTCACCTTCGATTTGCTTTTGCTCTTTAGGAATACCTATAGAGATACTTATAATCTTACCTCTAATGGTAGTCCCGTTCATCGTCTCATTGAACAGGTATTACAATTCATTCATTTGTGGATTCCTCTTTTTTTAGTTATTTTGTGATGATTTTTGTGATTAGTGAATTTTATTTAGTTTTTTGTGAATGTAGCATACGATTGATTATTGGCTTTGGGCTGATCTCATTACTCCTGAATCGGAAAGGCTGTTGAAAAGCGTTGTTAGGGTTCAAGTTGACATGATAATTTTGCTCCTGAATTTTGCTGACATGATAATTTTATATGATTTTTGTTTTGATAATTTGGGTTTTTTTTGATATATAGGTGAGAAGGGAAGGAGATTTAGAGAGCTTTCCTCAGTGGTACAAAAGAGGTTCAAGTTTCCTGAGAACAGTGTGGAACTCTATGCTGAGAAGGTCAACAACAGGGGTCTTTGTGCTATTGCTCAAGCCGAGTCTCTTCGCTACAAGCTCCTTGGTGGTCTTGCTGTCCGTAGGTATATGCATATTACAATGCTTCAAATTATTTATTTAGTTTTTGTAATTGATAATGTTGAATTCAATACTTGCTCTGCATTGATAGGAACAGTACATAATATCTGCAAATAATATAACATGTGAATGATTGTTTTATGAACTGATTTTGGTTGAAATAGCTGTGTTTATTTCATTTCCAATTATTTGTGAGGCGAAACTTGATTTGTATTTTGCTGCATCCACTGTGAAAGAAAGAATCATGCTTGCTACATTGTTTGGTCTGACTATTTATTTTATCAAGTTTTGAGCTTTAGATGCTATGTGGAACCTCAGCTCACGTGGACAATAACATTGTGTTTTGTTTTTTCTTTGGGGATATACCAAAAGGCCAAACTTGTGGTTTTGAGGACACATAAAGCAATATATGACATGAACTAAGCCCCTATGGGGTCTATTGATTCTATGGTTAAATCCAATCCAGATACTTTGCCTGCACTTTTCTTGGCATTCCCTTCATGGCAGCAATTTTGTCCAGTAATAGAAAAAAATGCTATATAGAGCCATCACTACAAATGGCTGCTTGTTTTATAATCTGGTTTATCCTTCTTCCTTTACTGTTTGTTGAGTAATTACAATCTAACTAGGATTTCTTTAAGCTAAGTATTCTCTTGTAAGATGACACAATTAGTCTCCTCTTATTTGATAGTTATCTGCCATGAGGTTATATACGTGCTTGTCACAAGCACCTTTATCACCCAGCTTGTTCCTCACCTCATACTTGTTTTTCTTTAATTACATGTTTTCCTTATTTCTCATGTCTGTGTGGTTTTAAAGGCCTACTTTTTTCAGGAAGAAAAATCTGTGTTTGTGGTATCAGGGCCTGTTATGGTGTTTTGAGATTCGTTATGGAAAGTGGTTCCAAGGGACGCGAAGTCTGATCGAAAGTATCAACAACCAGGTATTACACAAAGCCCTTTTGATTTTGTGATTAATTTTGTTATTTCTGAAACCCTATATTCTGAACTTGCTTGTTGCTGGATTTCTGTCTTTACATGTACTGAAATCTGGTTGAATGATGAACGAATAGCCTCGCGAACACCAAAAGAAGGTAGATCACACACAAACTCTCACTTGTTCTTTCTTTGGTGTGAATCTCATAAAATCTGACCTGGGTTTCACTGTTCCAGGTACTTGAACAGTCTGTAATGGAATTATGAACGCAAAACGAAAGTAAAACACCACAACCTTGTGTTTTACTTCGTTTCCTTTGTTATTGTGCAAACCCTAATCTGATTCACTTGTGTTTGCATGCCCTGAGTGTGTTCTTGATGAACACACACTCAAGTTGCTGTGGATCTTCTCTCAAGACCACTTAGAGGTATATTTCTCACTTTCTCCCTTATCTTTTCTTTATGCTTTTGTCTTTTGATACTCTTCAATTGATTCTTGAATATGCTCTGCTTTTCATTTTTATTCCTGTTACTAATGATCATTTTTTTATATAATTGAAAATTTACCTACTATTCCGAGATTACGCATCACAGAGATTTGGTTTTTCAGGCTCTTGTCTTGGGGGAGTATGTCCATATGGGTATGTGTCATCTTCGGGAAAAGAAATTAAAAATGGATTAAGAACATATGGGCTTTTCCTTTACTTTTACTGTCAATCTCCTTGAGCATACACGTGCTTTAAAAGTTTAACTTTCATTGCAGTAAACACATTCAGTAAGTTCAAGACCTGTGATTTGAATGCTAACTTGGAATTTCACATTTTTTGACTTAAATGATGTTTTCAAATGTGTGAGAAACTAAGATAATCTCATTAGTCAAAACCAAGTTCATTTGTTTCTTGGAGTTGCATATATTGTTCTCATTCTAACAGCTAGTGTAATTTTAGATAATTGGAAAAACAAAATTGTGGAACACTTGTGCTTTGGTGCTCTCACTCTTTGGTCCCTAATTTTTAAAATTGTTTGGCCTACATCATGCAGGAACAAGAAGGTGCTACATTGGTTGTATCTGCCAAGTTTACTCTTGTATCAGCTCGTAATATCTACCTTCAGTTTCAAGAGGTAACTATATTTACTTACACAAACATGTTTTTAACTATAGTTGAGATACAATATATCTAAATTTCATTGAAATAGGTATATAATTTCTCTTGTTAAAGCCTTAATGAAAAAGTTTGTTGAAAGGTTGGAGTGATTATCCGCATTTAATTTTGCTTTTGGTATTCATTATAACATGCCCAATTCCAAATTTATGTTATTACTGAGGTATTTGAAATAATCTGTTGTAAATAATAGGATAGATTTATTTTTATATTACTAAGATTTCAATGAAATTGGTCCAGCCACAACATCAAAGAGGGCACCACGCTGCCTCACCTTCTAAGAGGAGCACTCACTATCATGTCCTAGAAGGCTAGACAAAGAAAATACATTGTCCATAATATTTTGGCTAATATTTTCAATTTTGTTCTTTTGCAGTCCAATATTTTTGCTACTTTTAGGAGAAAATAAGGAAAAGTGAAGATGGTAAGTTGATAAATGAATACTTGGACAGCAAAGTGCACTTTGCTTCTATTTAAGCAGCTAACTTGTTCACCTAATGAATTACAGTATTTCATGTCACGGATCAGCAAGGAAAAAGATAACAGATAGCAAAACCATTGACTTAATTGAAAAGGTATACATCTTTCTTCAACATATTTATCTGATATATAGTTATTTTAAGATACAATAGCTATCTAATCAGCATGTGAAAGACTCAAAATCATTGCTAAAAAATTAAAGTAGCACAAATCTTTCAATACTGAGTGCTACTTGTTAACAGTTTTTCATACAATAGGCGCTAGGACCGAAGAGTCAGAACAAAGAAGGAGTGAAGAATTGGTCAGGCAAACGGGTTGGAGTGCATTCTGTTGGTGATCATATAGCCGTTGAGCTAATTGGGAGAGATCGCCCCGGTCTCTTGTCTGAGATCTAAGTCGTCATTGCTAGCCTTCTTTTTAATGTGGGTGTAGCTGAAGTTTGGACTCATAACAGTCGAATAGCTTGCGTCCTTCATGTCAACGATGCTACGAGACAAGCTGTGGATGATCCAAACAGATTGTCTGTCATGGAGGAGCAGCTCAACAACATCTTGCGTGGATGTGAGGATGGTGACAAAGTTGCTAGAACAAATCTCTCCGTTGGTTTCACTCATATTGATAGGCGGCTCCATTAAATGCTGTTTGCTGATCGCGATTATGAAGGTTCTGGAGTAGCAACAACAGACACTGATTGTTCTCCCTCGTTTCAGCCAATAATTACGATAGAATGTTGTGAGGAAAAAGAGTACTCAGTGGTTAGTGTAAGATGCAAAGATAGGGCGAAACTCATGTTTGACATTGTTTGCACTCTTACTGATATGCAATATGTTGTTTTCCATGCCACAATCTCATCAGATGCCCCTTATGCATCACAGGTACTTTATATTAATTCTCTTTTCTGCATGTTAATTGAGAAACTTGGACTAAAAATTTGATGATGAACTTGTAGGAGTACTTTATTCGGCATAAGGATGGATGCACGCTTGATACAGAAGGAGAGAAAGAAAGGGTCGTCAAATGCATTGAAGCTGCTATTCACAGAAGAGTAAGCGAGGTAACTTCATATTTAAACTGATTTCTCTGTGGAAGTCTCCAAATTTACTCTGTGAATGTACCATTTTCTATCTATGAATTTACCTTACAAATGAGACGACTAGCTGTGAATTGACTAGAAATTTTTGCTGTGAATTTACCTTTTTTGCTGTGAATTTACCATTTTCATACTTGCTGTGAATTGACTTGTTGTGACTTGATTCAGTAAGCTGCTTATTTGTTAGTTATTAGTTGTTAATATGTTTAGAGGGTTGATTTAATTAATAAATTGAATTGAAGGGGAGATGGGTAAATTTAGAGGGTTGCATTTGAGTTGGAACTTTTCATTGATTCTTTTCATTTGTTTCATGAGTTGTCAGCGAATTATTTTATATAGCTATTTGATGAATTTGATTGACAGTAGCTCTGAGGTTGATTTTACTATGATAATGCTAATTATGAGTCTTATGCCACTTGTTGGTCATCATATTGATAGTTGTAGAGCTTTCTAGTTAATTTCATGGAACCTTTCTATGAGGATTATATTTGGATTAGCTGGAATGAAAGCTGCTTAGCTTCATGGAAATCTTACTCAAGTCCAACGCCTTGAAGTATGTTGCTTATTTGGTTTTGGCTCTCTAGTGTGCTTTGTAGTTATATAATTATAATTATGTTACTTGTCACATTTGGGGATACTAAAATGGTTATGCTCATTTGGATTTGCTTTATTTTTTAATAGAAAAGTCCCGCTGGAAGTATTTGCTGCATAGAAGGATATTTTGGCATTATTTGTTCACTTCTGGTTGTTTGTATAGGCATTGTCATACCCCAATTTTGTCCGGCTTAGGTCAAAACCCTAATTTTCCACAAAAAATAAATAAATTGAAGAGCGAAGAGCCTTATGCACTGCATTTCGGATCCTAGAAGGCATTCCAAGGTTCTTGAAATCATTTTTAGGGTTGGAACGCATTTTTCGGGCAAATTAGGGTTTTAGAGTCAAAAAGGGTATTTTGGTCAATTATAACGGTTTTTTTTCTCGCTTTCAAAAAGGCTCAAAATATGTATAATTAAAAATAGAAATCTGAAATCAAAATAAAAAAATGAATAACAAAATAATATTGGATGCTTATTGTATTTTTAGAATTAGGGCTAATTCCTTTTTAGGTGCTTTTTGCTTTTATCCATTTTTGACTAAAGTAAGCACTAATTTTACAAGCAAACAACCTCCCTCACTCCATCCTCATGCTCCACGCCACCCCTCACTTCAGCCCCATCAAATGCACATCACAAAAAGCCTTTCATCATTTCTTTTACAAGCACACCTTTGAGTCCAATAACATTCAATACACAACATATCTTTTACCTTCCTTCTCTCTACACCACTAAATACACACTAATTTCTTTACCTCCCTCACTCCATCCTCATGCTCCACGCCACCCCTCACTTCAGCCCCATCAAATGCACAACACAAAAAGCCTTTCATCATTTCTTTTACAAGCACACCTTTGAGTCCAATAACATTCAATACACAACATATCTTTTACCTTCCTTCTCTCTACACCACTAAATACACACTAATTTCTTTACTTCCCTCACTCCATCCTCATGCTCCACGCCACCATCACCATCAGCCCACATCAAGCCTTTCATCATTTCTTTTACAAGCACACCTTTGAGTCCAATAACATTCAATACACAAAATATTTTTTACCTTCCTTCTATCCACACCACTAAATACACACTAATTTCTTTACTTCCCTCTCACAACTTTAAACCCATTAGATCTTTGGCCTCCCAAGGAAATTCAATAAGAACAACTCACTCCTCTCCTCCCAAAAAAACCTCATGAAACCGTAGCCCCTCCTCTCCCTCACTTCCTCTTGTTTTTCTTTCATCTCAAAGGAACCTTCCCATTTCTCCTACACCAAAAAACCCTAACAAACAACTCACCTCATTTGCATCCCTCTTTCACATACTCCCTCCATTCCTCATTCAAAGTTCAAGCTTCATCATCTAGTGGGTACTTCTTTGAAGAATAATGGAGTATTGTTGATTTGTGTCTAGCTTCATCTTCTCATCTCACTCTCTAGCTCCGAGCTAAGGTAATCCTTAAAACCTTGCATCATCTTTGAGTATTCCTTCAAAAATATAAAAAGCATTCATCCTATCATCTTCATATTCTCATATTGTTGATTGTTGTTGGTGAGAAGTGTCATAAGCACTTTGACAAGCACTTAGGGAGGCTTGGGTGCTTATGGTGCTTCTCACCCTTTGATAAATGTTGATTTGTGTTGATCTTAATCCTTGCCTTTCATGAAATAAAATGTTGTTTTATGGCATGTTGTATTTTGCATACTCTCATAAAAATGTGATTTGCTAGTTGTTGTTGTGTTTTCTCACATTTCCTTGCATATTCACTCTTGTTTGCATAACTTTCACAAAATAAGAAACTCATTTCAAGCATGATGACATTCGGCCATGGGCCTAGGTTTAGGGTTCTTGAATGCTTTTGTCTATTTCATGATTTGGGAATGAATAATAGTTGATTTAGGGTATGTATGCTCCTAGGTTTTAACATAAAAAAATTAGGGTTTGGGTTTGCTTTAATAAACTTGTTTTTGTTAATGATTGGCAAGGTGATTCACACTTGTGCACTTGTGCTCTTAATCTTAAGTGTGAGGATTGACTAAAGTGATTCAACATTCTTTGATACTTTTGTTGCTAAATAATTTGCTTGCTTATGCTTGCCCATGATCATGATTGAGGCAACTCTTTTCCTTTAGCTAACAATTTCATTGTCCACTCTTATATAAGAATATCAACAACACTTAGATAGGTCAATTCCATACATTGCATCTTCCAATAGATGTGCATTTAGATTCCCTTGCATCTTGTAGAAATATTTGAGTATGGTTCTCACCTAGCATCTTCCATTAGATGAGCATTTAGGTTCAATCTTGCCTACTCTTGTAATCTTGCTTAAATGCCCAATTCAAGTTCCTTCCTTGCCTACCTTTGTGTTGTGATCTAATATGTATAGTTTAGGCTTGATCTTTGTTTGCGAATTCAAATGTTGTTGCTTAATGATTTGATTCCAATGATCGTGTCATGCTTGAATTCACTAACTCTTTCTTGCACTCATTGTTTTCATTTCTAAACAACCCGGCATAAAAATGGTTACTAGTGGCAATCCATCACAACCTTTGTTGGTTTGATTGTCATGAAAGCCTCGATTTCAAAAGAATTTTCGTAAACATAAAGCAAGCTACTAGTGATAATCCATCACAACCTTTGTTGGTTTGATTATCATGAACGCGTCCAATTTCAAAAAGCATTTTTCTAAGTATCAAAGAATCTAAAACAAGTTATTAGCGGTGACCCATCATAATCTTTGTTAGTTTGATCATCATGAAAGCTTCCATTTTCAAAAAACGTTTCAAAAAGATTTTTCAAAGCTCCTTAGAACTACGTCGCTTTGATTCCCATTTGGGATACGTAGGAGCGAGTCACATTCTCGTCAAGCGCAACCATAAAAAAGTTTAGCATTTGCATAATAAAAATAAAAGAGTTATTTTCATAACAAAAAAGAATCACTTTTGCAAACCAAGATCATTTTCAGAACAAAAACCTTTTCCTTTCTAAAATCATTTTCAACCCATCGTCGCTGGTGGCTAACCAGAACCTTTGTTCGTCTAGCCATTGGTGGCGATGTCTTTTTCCCCAAAAGAATAATAAATGGTGATCCATCATAACCTTTGTTAGTTTGATCATCGTGCAAATCAATCTCTTTAGAAAATCACTTTCAAAAAAGATAATAAAAACGAGTTGTTATTGATAGTCCATCAGAACCTTTGTTCGTTTGACTAGCGGTACAACTCTTTTTTTGAGTATTTAGTGGCGATTCATCATAGCCTCTGCTAGTTTAATCATTCGCTAATGCTCGTCCTATTTCAAAAACTCGCTAAAAAAGGATAAAAAACAAAAACTTTTCAAAAAGACAAAGAAGAACTACGTAGCTTTGAGTTCTCCATCGCACCGGGAGATACGTAGGAGCAGGAAGTGGATTTTTTGGTTGCAACTGATGTGGCTGCTCGTGTAAGAATTTATTCTTGAAGTATCAAAGTTTATTTCTTGGTTTTACTTCCCTTATCACAGTGTACCTTAATTGTGCTTGCATTTTATCTGTTGACAACTTATCTTAGGAAACAGCATTTTCATAGTAGCATCACTTAGAATATTGTTTTTATAGTACTGTACTGTATTCTGTGACTTTGGTTACTGGCCTGTCCAAACATGGTCTTAGTCTTATATATATATATATATATATATATATATATATATATATATATATATATATACATACACGCTATCCTAAAACTAAGTTTTCTCCTAATTGATTCACCCCATATACGTGATATGCTACTGTAAATACCTAAGGTTTTCTAGCAATTATGATACATGTGATGAAGGTTGGCTGCTTCCCTTCAATGTTCTGCAATCTTTAGCAGTGAAGGTTACCAGCAGAACTGGTGATTAACTGACAGTTTTTTGGTTCAGATTCTCCCAATCTTGGATAAGTATCCTTGAGTTGTTTTCCTTTGTATCTAGGGATTGGGCACAATGGTTGGTGACCTTGGAACTCAGCTATCTGGTGGACAGAAGCTGCGCAGTGCCATTGCAAGAGCGATTTTGAAGAATCCAAGAATTCTATTTCTAGATGAAGCTACAAGTGCACTTGATGGTGCAAGAGGCTCTAGTAAGGATCATGGTCAACAAACTACAATTGTCATGAAACTATATTGTTCATGTTATTTTGATGAATTAAGACTACTTATGATGGATAATGTAAATTTTGTTAGTCATATATATTATGTTTGTGGTATTTAAATTTGAAAAAGATTTTGTTGTGTGAAAGAATAAAATCCATAACTAGTATATCTTTTTTGGATGTAAGATTTTATTTTTTTTATTATTTTTTTAAAATTTCCGACGGATTTCCGACGTTAATTTCCGTCGGAAATGGTTTTTTTTCGACGGAATTTGCGACGAAACTTTGCAACGACTTTCGGACGACATTTGCGACGAAAAAATCCGTCAGAAACGATTTGCGACGAGCGATTTTGCGACAACTTTTTGTCCGTCGGAAAGTTCGTCGGAAACGTCAATTTTCGACGAAAATCAGTGCGTTTCCGACGGATTTTGTCGTCGGAAATCATCGATTTTCTTGTAGTGTTCACTATTAGCGATAACGACGGTAATGAGGGTGGTCTGGTCCCTTCCTATGGGCGTCCTGCCAGGCGCCCTCATGGGCACTGGCTGCTTCATCACAGGCGCCCTGCCAGGCGCCCTCATGGGCGCTGGCTGCTTCAACATAGGCGCCCTGCCAGGCACCCTCATGGGCGCTGACTGCTTCAACATAGGTGCCCTTCCAGGCGCCCTCGTGGGCACTGGTTGCTTCATCACAGGCGCCCTGCCAGGCACCCTCATGGGCGCTGGCTGCTTCATCACAGGCGCCCAGCCAGGCGCCCTCATGGGCGCTGGCTGCTTCATCATAGGCGCCCTCATGGGCGCTGGCTACTTCATCATAGGCGCCCTGCCAGGCGCCCTCATGGGTGACGCTTCGAGTCTGGGGTCTTCCTCTGGGAGCCATGGAGTAGCAAGAGAAAATTTTGAGTTATGATTGTGTGAAAGATAGAAATCTCCCACTGTGGTCGCCAATGTTCTGTACCGAGCAGCTTTTTGGTCGGCTGCTGTTGGTAGGTCTCTTGCTGTCCTGGCAGGAGGTTAGTGAGCGCCCGGGGGGGTACCTGCAAGCCACTCCGACGCTCAAGTCAGTATATCGAATATATGAGTGAAGGTACTAAGGATTAGAGATTCCACCTTTTGTAGGGCAAAGTTTGCCTGTATTTATAGGAAATCGTGTCCTCGTGTGGATCGTTGGATGGGTAGAGTCGATCTTGACTGTCCAAGCATGTTGGGCTCGCATGAGGTGGATATGGGGTGAATCGGTTGGGCTGATCCATATCACTTGCTAGATGCACCTCCTGGTTTTGCTAATGGGACCCCCTGGTTGACTCCAGAACAAAGGGCAAATAAGGCTTAATCCTATCATGAAGGAGGTTGTCAAGAAAGAAATCTTTAAGTGACTGGATGCTGGCATTGTTTATCCCATTTCAGATAGTGCATGGGTGAGCTCTGTGCAATGTGTTCCTAAGTAAGGTGGGTAACAGTGGTAGCTAATGAGAAGAATGAATTGATTCCTACAAGAACAGTCACAGGGTGGAGGATATGTATGGATTATAGAAAACTCAACAAGGCTACAAAGAAGGATCATTTTCCCTTGCCATTCATTGATAAGATGGTGGATATATTGGCTGGTAAAGAGTTCTACTGTTTCCTAGATGGCTATTCTGGTTACAATCAAATAGCCATTGTACCTGAAGATCAGCAGAAAACTACTTTTACATGCCCTTATGGTACTTTTGCCTTTAGAAGAATGCCATTTGGGTTATGCAATGCAACGGCTACATTTCAGAGGTGTATGAAGTCAATATTTTGAGTGTATTGAGAAGTCAATGGAAGTATTTATGGATGATTTTTCAGTCTTTGGGGAATCATTCCAACTGTGCCTCAATAACTTAGAAGATATTTTGGATAGATGTGAAGAGACAAATCTGGTTCGGAATTTGGAAAAATGCCACTTCATGGCGCAAGAAGGGATTATTTTAGGTCACAGAATCTCAAAGAAGGGAATTGAAGTTGATAAAGCCAAAATTGAAGTGATTGAAAAGATGCCTCCTCCCACAAATGTGAAGAGTGTAAGAAGCTTTCTGGGGCATGCAGGCTTCTACAGAAGGTTCATTAAGGACTTTTCTAAGATATCAAAGCCCTTGTGTCAATTGCTACAACGTGACACACCTTTTGTCTTTGATGAACCTTGTGTGGAAGCATTCAATAAACTGAAGAAGGCATTGGTTTCAGCACCAGTGATTGTCACCCCAGATTGGAGTAAGCCATTTGAGCTGATGTGTAATGCTAGTGACTTTGTCATAGGAGCTATCATTGGCCAAAGGTATGATAAAGTTTTCCATTCTATCTATTATGCTAGCAAAACACTTATTGATGCACAATTGAATTACACCACCACTGAAATGGAATTATTAGTTGTGGTTTTTACATTTGACAAATTTAGATCATACTTAGTTGGCACAAAAGTAATTGTTTTCACTGATCATTCTGCCATTAAGTATTTGATTGCTAAGAAAGATGCAAAACCTAGGTTAATAATATAGGTTCTCCTCCTTCAAGAATTTGATCTTGAAATTAGAGACAAAAAGGGGGTGGAGAACAAAGTTGCTAATCATTTGTCTAGATTGGAAGGTGAAAGTGGAGGTAATCACGGTGGAGAAATCAAGGAGTGCTTTCCTGATGAACAATTGCTCGCAGTTGGTGCTGCAGCAGCTGATGCTGCAGCAATAGATGCTGCAGCACCTTGGTATGCAGACATTGTGAGTTTCTTGGTCAGCAAAGTGGTTCCTTGTGATATGAGATCTAAACAGAATAAAAGGTTCTAATAAAAGGTTCTTTCATCTTGTCAAGCAATATTTCTGGGATGAACATTTTCTTTACAAAAAGTGCCCTGATCAACTATTAGGAAGATGTGTGGCTGATGAAGAACAGCACTTGGTGCTGCAGCAATGCCATGCCGCACCCTACCACTACAAGAAAAACTGATTTTTCCGGCCAGGACTTTCCGGCGGATTTGTAGGACTTACCGGCGGATTTGTTGGCTTTTCCGGCGGATTTGTTTTTCCTCCGCAACATTTTCGGCGGATTTTTAGGTCTTTCCGGCGGATTTTGGTCTACGAATTTTTTTTTTAAAAATCTGCCGGTAAGGTCATTTCCGGCGGATAGTTAAATTTTTTTTTAAAAAAAATCCGCCGGTAAGGTCATTTCCGGCGAATTTTGAATTTTGAAATCCACCGGAAATCCCCTGACCCCTAACCCAAAAACACTCTTTCTCCCTCTCAAACCCCTCACACCCACCAAAAACCCACCCAGCCGAAACCCTCTCCCTCTCCCTCTCCCTCACCCTCACCCTCTTCGACTTCTCCCTCTCCCAAACCCACTCAATCTTCGATTTTAACCTTCAAACTCGGAACATAAGGTACACGATTTCTAACCCTCATTTACTTGCATTTTGCTTGATTTGCTGTGTTTTATCGTTTTTTCACTTCTGCATTTTTGCGAAGCATTCGGTTGACGACAACCGAATGCTCTTGGGGACGAAGCAAAATGGACCCATTCGGTTGAGGTCAACCGAATACGTTCGGTTGAGTTCAATCGAATCATACTGATACTGATTGTGTTTGATATGTTCGGTTGCAGGTATGATCAAATTCGTTACCCTCATTGAACGAAATGCTGGGAGGATTTCCATTCCAAATGAGATTTGGAGACTAGAGTTGCCTTGTTGCTTTTATTTTGTCTTGGAAGTTGGCCCTTGTATTCGTGGTGTCAACAACATGCGCTATGGCAACATCCTTACTGATACGCATGCCATCTGCCAAGCGTGTGGGGGTGTTGAGAGTGTGGAAGCCTCGTTAACATACTATCAGACCGGGCGCTTCATGGTCCGTAGGATTATGCCAGCGGTTGCCTCTGATGGGAGTGGGAGTGACAGTGATACTGCGAGTGATGCTCGATCCGGCTCTGTTGTTACCCAGTTGTAGTTTTTTACTGTTATTTTGTTTATCAATAATTGTAATTGAACGTCACTGATTTAGTAATGAATAAATATTGGGTTGATTATTTTTTGGTTTACAGTACCGTTTAAATTAAACAACAAATTTATTATTAAAAAGCGTCACCGTACATAAAACTCGAAATACACGAAAATGATAAAATGACAGAAACTACTGAGCTGGAGGAGTTAAACGACAAAGGATCTCAACGACGGTCTGTGTGGTTTCCACGTACAAATGCAAATAACCCTTCCATTTAAACAGGACATAAATGGACATCATTGCTTGGACGTCATCTTCGTTCTTGACATCCATTGTAGACCAGTGCACACGTCCACCAGACCAATCGGGTTTCCGATAAACTATAAGAGTTATCTCTCGCTCGTCGCCCTCCACTTGCACCTTACCCAGTAGTTTATTTTTTAGGGCAGCGAATGTTATGTTGTGTTTAAGCGTACACTGCATTGTGTCTCGCCCCTCGAAACAGACACCATCAACTTTGTTGGTGATGATGCCCTGATGATGAATGATAGTGAGGGAAGAATCCTTTGAGTATTGTGTTAGGGGCATTTTTTTGTGTTTATACGATTTGGTGGAGAAGAAGCAGAGAAGGGATTAGGGTTTTTGTGAAGTAGAAGGGAAAGCTGAAGCCCAATTTATAATAGGCGTGGGGAAACATGAGCCGTTGATCAAAATTTTAGATCACAAATTTGAGCTGTTTATTTTCTATCCGTTGGGTCACAATTTCCAAAGAAAATGCCATCCACTCCTTTTCCTGACATGTTTGACTGGTTGTGAGCCGTTGGCTAAAAGTGTCGGTGGAATCTGAGCCGTCCAATATTTTTTTTATTGAAAACCAGTAACCGGCAGATTTTTTGGATTTTCCGGCGGATTTTTTTTCCTCCGCAACTCGACTAAAATTCGCCGGAAATCCCTTGATTCGCCGGAAATCCCCTAAATCCGCCGGTAAATGACATTTCCGGCGGATTCGGCCTTTTGACTGTTTGACTTCGTTTCTTCTATATAAATCCCTTCTCCACTTCTTCTTCACACCTCTACCAATACTCTCTTTCTCTCTACTAAATCTCTTCTTGAAATTCCTCTCTTCCTCCCTACGAATTCTCTTCTTCTCTCAACTAAATCTCTTCTTCTCTTTGGCAAACTTCTTCGATCTAAGGTATGTTTGTAACATGAGTTAATAGTTTTAGTTTTTGAATTATTTTATAATATGAGTTTGTTACTAATTGTGGTGTTGTTTGTTTAGGTATTGTTTGAGTTTGCGTTCCTCTTTTTTCCTCTTTGTTTGAGTTGGGGATACGCTTCAAGTCAAAGCCTTCTCTTCACTACGGTTAGTTATCAAAGTAAAGTAATTAATATATCCATATATATATATATATATATATATATATATATATATATATATATGGATTTTTTGTATTTAGTGTCTAAAAAAATTTTACCAACTTTTGGTCACCGTAAAATTTAGATTTTTTCTTTTAGTCCTTGGTGACTTTTAATAATGCTTATTGTCGATGATTTGAATACATGTTCCTGTGTCTCATTGTCGTGTCTTAGAAGTTGGTTTTTTCAAATCACATTTTTGGTATAATATTAAAATTAATAAAATATTAATTACTTCACTATTTATAGTAAAATTTTGTTACAAATTTTGTTTGCAATAATAATACAAAATAATTTATATTGAAAAAACTTATTTATTAAGTTTACTTATAAATTTTATTAACAGATATTGTCTTATAAAAATTGAAATTTAAAATTAAATTTTCAATTATTATTTATAATGTTTAAATTATTAATATATAACATTATCTAAAAATTCATTGTGTTGCTGGTAATTGATAGTTTAATGATATATCAAAATAAATTAATTATTATATCAATATATATCAAAATATAAAGTAATTGATAGTTTATTTGATAGTTTATTTCATTTACGTTGTAGTGTAGCACATAGATCTTGAAATTATGGATCGTAGTTGAACGTATGATCGATTGTTTCCTGGAAGATCCGGTTTAAAGCGACGTTTTGTAGAAGGAGTAGAAGAGTTTATTTTTTGTGCTAAGTGTCATGAAGAATTTGCGCGACAAGACGGTATTAGATGTCCGTGCTTGAAATGTTCCTTTCTGTTTATGAAAAATGAAGAAGAAGTTAGACTTGATTTGTACAATAATGGGTTTAGGCCAAATTATTGGATATGGAGTCGTCACGGGGAAGTAGGACCAAGGGTAGCTGCAGTTCCTGCGGTTAATGTTCTGGTTGAAGTAGTAGCTCCCACATCAAGTAGTTATCCAGTGACTACGACATCTGAAGGCCAAATTATACAACCATTAGATGTTTATCAGGGAATGATATCTGACGCTGTTGGAGTAAATTTGGATTTTGAAGAATCAGAATATGATGCTGAAGAACTTCCAAATGAGGAAGCTCAAAGGTTTTACATGTATTTAAGTGAGACAAATAAACCATTATTTGAAGGATCTAAAGACTCAAAATTATCAATGTGTGTTCGGTTGTTGGGTCTCAAGTCTCAATTTAATGTTGCTGAGTTGTGCTTGGAATATATGACCAAAATGATGTTGGATGCAACCCCCATTAGAGGGCTTTTGCCGCAAAGTTATTATGAAGCTAAAAGACTGGTATCGAAGCTTGGCTTAAAATCTAAAAGAATTGATTGTTGCGTGTCGGGTTGCATGCTCTATTATAACAATGAGTTTGGCATAAAGGATGTCGAGTTGTCGGAATGCAAGTTGTGTGGAGAGCCACGCTATCGTGTCAGTAGGAAAGGGATGAGCAGAGGCAAACCGGTTCCACGAAAAGCAATGTTCTATCTGCCGCTTATACCAAGGCTACAGAGGATGTTTACTTCAATGGAGACCGCGGGTAAAATGACGTGGCACCATCAAAATAGAAATATTTCTGGTGAATTACGTCACCCATTTGATGGTGAAGCTTGGAAGCATTTTGATCGTGTTCATCCAGATTTTGCAAGTGATCCACGCAATGCTTGCCTTGGTTTATGCTCTGATGGTTTCACACCATATATTCAAGCCTCGGCAACACCGTATTCATGTTGGCCAGTTATTGTTACCTCATACAACCTTCCTCCAGAAATGTGTATGTCTAAACCATACATGTTTTTAAATTCTATTATTCCAGGGCCAAGTAATCCAACACCTGATATTGACATATATTTGCAACCTTTGAATGATGACCTAAAAAGGTTGTGGAATGGTGTTTTAACTTATGATGCAGCACGCAAAAAAAAAATTTGTGATGAGGGCGGCTTTGATGTGGAGCATTAATGACTTCCCTGCGTATGGAATGTTGTCTGGATGGGGGACACATGGTAAGATGGCGTGTCCGATTTGCATGGTTGACACAAAGGCTTTTAGTCTTAAATAAGGAGGAAAAACTTCATGGTTTGACTCGCACCGTAGGTTCTTACCTATGGATCACCCATTTAGAAAGCAGAAATATGCGTTCATCAAGGGAAATGTTGAAACAGCTGGACCTCCTCGTAAGTTGACACCAGAGGAAGTTTGGAATAGTGTTAGGGATATCCCTCCTGTGGAAGTCGTAGCGGGTGTTGTTTCTCGTCCAGATGGCTATGGACAATGGCACAATTGGACAAAAAAAGTATTTTTTGGGAACTTCCCTATTGGAAAGATAATCTATTGACACATGATAACTCCATTTTATATAGGTTATTTATGCTCTTAATACTTAAATCAAGTTCACTTCTCAAGTAATTTTAGTACTTAAACATGTGAATATATGATTAATAGTGTAAATACAGGTTATAAGTCAATTCCCTAAACTTTGGGCATAATCAATGCCTTTGTGAATATATTTAATGTTCTGCCTTAGTGCTGCAGCGGTATGCCATCAAAGAAACGCTACAGCGTTATGTGGCGGCTGGCCATTGGGATATTTGTGTAACCACTTGCTGAAACGATGAGTCATCACCCTTATCTCTTATCCTCAGCATGACATTGAAGCCCAAGTGGAGTCAACAAGACACTTGCCGCCTCCTAATTAAAGCCCATGTGAAAGTTGGTGATTTTAATCATCACACCTTTTTGTAAAGTGGCTTTATGGATAATTAGGATAATATCTAATTATTAAGATATCTATTAGGGGATATATATCTAGTCCATCCTCTTCATAAAAAACACAATACATACGTAGAGAGAGTTTTAACTTGGAGAATTCTATCTTGACATCTTAGGCTTCCTCCATTGTTATTCCACTCTTGAAGCTTTTATTTTTAGTATTGTTTTTAGATTTCATTCAAGGTTTGCTCACGCCATAGCTTCATCCAACGTATATGACTAGGGATTCTTGGAGTGCATCTTTTGCAACCATTCTCCACTTCTCTACTTATGGTAATATAAGCTTATTTGTTTGTATTGCGATGATGAAGCTTGTCATGAGCTAAATCACTTTGTAGTTGGATTGTTCTTAGTATGTAATGAACCTTGAGTAGCTTTTATATAATATTATGATGTTTGCGTTTCATTCCTTGTGTCATAATGCTTTCAACTTTGTTTTGGGACTGATCAACTAAAATAAGGGAGCTTTGTGGGTTCAGACATGGTTCACAAAGAGAACTCAAAGAATGATATGAATGAAAAATCCTTTAAAGATATTTAAAGGAAGTACTACTTAACCCTAGACATAGGGGAGTAATAGTTCATAAGGTGTATGCTGTAAGATCTTAATATACAGGGATAAAACTTATTTAGAGCCTAGATATAGGAGTCTTGTAACATAGCCCTGACGATAGTGACTGAAAGGCACGCCACCAAGACACTACAGCGTCTGTTGATTCTGTAAGCGCTACCGCGCTTAACGCTACAGCGTATAATATTATAGAACACTACTCTTGGGAATTTACATAACTGCGGAGCTATCCAACTCACTCTTAAATATCTTCAATTCACTACTATTTTATCTCAAATCAATATGTTTACAACTCTACACTTTTATTTGTCACCATACTTGTTTTACTAAGTTGCTAATCACTTAAACTTCTTAGATTAATTCCAATCCCTATGGGAACGAACTTTACTTATCGTTGTATTACTTGTTACGATTGTGTATACTTGCACATCACCTTTTCGCACAACAACACACAATCTCGATGTCATGCATATAGAGAAGAATTTTTTTGACAACATATTTAACACTGTCATGAACGTGAAAGGCAAAACGAAAGACAATGAGAAAGCTAGGAAGGATATAGATCATTACTGTAGACGAAAGGATTTGTTGTTGGTTGAGCAAGGTACTAGGACTTTGAAACCCAAAGCCAATTATACTTTATCTACCGAACAAACGAAAGCAGTTTATCAGTGGATAAAAGAGTTGAAAATGCGAGACGGTTATTCTTCCAATTTATCTAGATGTGCGGATGTGGATAATGGGAGGTTGCATGGGATGAAGAGCCGTGATTGTCATGTATTCATGGAGTGCTTACTTCCTATCGCTTTTAGTTCGTTGCCAACACGCGTTTTGAATCCGCTCATTGAAATAAGTCAATACTTTAAGAATTTGTGTTCTGCAACGCTAAAAACTGATGATCTTTCAAAAATGGAACAAGACATCCCACTTATCTTATGCAAGTTGGAGAGAGTATTTCCGCCTGGTTTCTTTGATTCTATGGAGCATCTACCGGTGCATCTCGCATATGAAGCTAAACTTGGCGGACCTGTCCAATACAGATGGATGTATCCATTTGAAAGGTCAGTTAATTTTTATACTATAAGAAACAAGTTTAAAATATATGATTATTATGTTAATTAATATCATTTTCTCTAGGTTCATGGGTGATTCAAAAAGTTCGATGAAAAACAAAGCTAGAGTTGAAGGATCGATATGTTCTTCTTACTTACACCGTGAAACAACACATTTTTGTTCTTATTATATCAAGAATGAGTTTGCTCCAGGAAGCAGTCGAAATGAAATGGATACTAAATGGCCTAGACATCATTTAGCTTTGTCTATCTTTTGTCTACCCGGTCGTCCATCTGGGAAGGAGTCAATTCACTGGCTAACAGATGAAGAGTTAAGTTTAGCACATGTTCATGTGTTGATAAACTGTACTGAGGTGCAACCATTTATTGAGTATGTTCCTCAACATTAACTATCGATCTTAATTAGTTAATATAAAGTAGACAAATGTGCAACAATTAATTATTTCTTTTTAGGGAATTCTTGTCATCAGAGGACGTAAGTGAGCAACAATCTTCTGCTCATATTAATGCACATTTTCCAACGGGGTTTAGGCAACATGTTTATGCCCTCCCACCAACTCCTACCAACCAACACTTGAGGAACATATCAGACGGTCCTCGAAGTTGTGTTAAAGAATGCCACACATACTTTGTCAATGGATACAAATTTCACATCAATGAATGGACACAGGGCAGAGAGACAGTCAATAGTGGAGTGTGCATGAAGGGTGTCACTGGAGGAGGTGAAGATGATTTTTATGGTGTGGTTCAACACATATATGAACTTTCGTACCCTCATCTAGATTTTAGTCAGAAGGTAGTGGTTTTTTATTGTAATTGGTTTGATCCGTTTGCTCGAGGAACAAAGGTGAATCCAAAGTCAAATACAGTGGACATTAAAATGAATGGTAGATATCGACTGTATGATCCGTTCGTCATTGCACAAAATGTGAGACAAGTCTATTATGTCCCTTATCCATCAACGCGGGCTGATAGGCGTGGTTGGTGTGTCTCAATTAAAACAAAACCAAGAGGTCGCATTGAGACAAATGATGACACGGTGGAAGATGTGCCATATCAAATGGAAGAGATGTCTAATGTAAATGAAGTGATTCAAGTTGAACCCATTAGTCGTTTATGTGATGAGCCAAACACCGGCGATGAAGTTGATGACGAAGAAGATGCTGATGAAGATGCAACAGACCACATTGGTGTTTCAAGAATTCACTCCTCTGGTGATGATGATTTTGAGAATGAATGGGATTCCAATTAGTTATTTATGTTTCAACAATATATGTTAACCTATTTTTAATCAAGGATGTAATTTATGTTTGTTTAATTAGTGTATGTTTGTTTGTTTAAATGTATATGTCTAGATACGGTCATGGCATCTCACTCAGGATCCGATGACGAGACATATGTTCCTCCACCTGTCATGGGTGATACCGCCAGCACTAGCTGGCGGAAGACTTCTACTCACCTAGGGCGTCGTGTTCAGCCTGCTCGTGTTGTTGTTTCTAGTGGCAGATATTTGCCACCACCTGGGTCTGAGGGTGCTAGTACTAGTACTGCAGGGGACCCAGTGATTCCTGCTGGTACTGAGGACTTAGCCCTGACAGATGTTTATGCAGAGGGGGTACGCACATTCACTGTTGACCGTGAGGTGGTGAGGTATACAACTGATGGGCGTATCATATTGGAGACTGCTGGCGATTCGTAAGTATATATATTATTATTATTTATTAATTTATTTTTGTTGCCTTCTATATAACTTATATAATTTGGTGTAATAAAATTCATCTTTTTTTAATGCAGGTTTCTTCCTTCGAAGGCTACAGCTACCGCCATCACAAAAAGAATCAAGGAGAATTTCACCAGCCGGTGGAAGAATTGGACGGCTGTTAGAAAAGATTAAGAGGCAATTGGGAGGATGTTAAAATCATTTTTGGTAAGTTGTTCTACAAAATAATTAATTTGGTGTATTATCTTATTGACTTGATTAATTAATTTGTCTTATAATTAACAACATTATTGTAAATTTCTTAAATAGGAAAAATGTACATGGTTACCAGAGCAGCAAAGAGAAGTTGAGAGAGTGTTCCATAAGAGATGTTCTCATCGCTATTCTGAATTACTGTGGGAGGCGCGCGGTAAGAATGCGAAGCCATCTTATATGGGAGACTCAACTTGGGCTGGGTTAAAGAAAAAGGTACTCCTGAAAAAGGTGGCTGCACACACAGGGGGGAGTGTTAATACTGCAACGCATCACATGCGTTTGGTAAATTTATTACTTTATTACTTGATTAATTAATTATTTATAATTAACTAGTCATTTTCATGTGTATTAATTAATAATATGTATATATATAGGAGGCGAGGGAACAAAGGACAATCACTTTGTCTGAGTTGCATCGCTACATGCATATGCGGGAGGACACTGGTGAGTTTGCAACAGATCGGGCGAGGAATATTCAGGTAAAACTACTTTTACAATTATATATTAATGTTTATTATTTATATTAATCTTTATATCGGGCGAGGAATATTATATTAAAACTACTTTTGCTATAGTTATTTATTTGTTGGGTTATTTTTTTCAGGAGAGCTACCAGGGTGGGCTGGTTGAGTACCATGAGTCACAACAGAGCAGTGGGGCAGCTGATATCGATCCAGTGGAGGAGGCTAGAATAGCTCGTGATATTTGGGAGAGAGCAGTTGGTCCCCAAAAGAGTAATCGTATGGTAGGATCAGGTGGTATTGGACCGGCTGCTTTCCGAACAAGCCTTATTCCGAGTCTATCAGCTTCACATTTGGATCCTCGAGTACTGGTCGCTCTTATGTTTCCAATGCCAGTGAGTTGAATGCTGTTACGCAATTGACGCAGCAACTGAGCGAGGCCAAGCGTCAGTTTGCCGAGCGGCAGGAGAAAAATGACCGGGAAGTGCTGGCGCTTCGGGAGAAAGCCAGGATAGCTGAGGAGCGCATGGAAGAGCAGGCTAGGCTAAATGAGGAGCGCTTTAAGTTTTTGCAGGATCAGCTGATGTCTCAGCACTCGAGGCCATTCTCATCACATATGCCATCCTACCTGCCGCAGCAGCATTACGGCGGTGCATTTCAGCAGTGGCCTCAACAGCAGTATGCACCCCAGTATTCCCATCAGTATGCACCTCAGCCATACCAGCCATACCAGCAGCGCCAGCAGCAGTCACCCCACTAGCCAAACCAGCCAAACCAGCACCCCCAACGGCGGTCACCCCAGCAGCCCCACATCGATCTTAATATCGATGCGATTAGTGCTTTTCTTGCATCTGATGATACCTATTATCATGGTGATGACATAGACCAGCTGCCACCCCAGTAGCTTTGGATTATTTTATTTTGTTGTATGAATATTTTTTTTATTGTATGGATATTTTTTTTGTTGTATGAATATTTATTTAAATTAATTATTACTTTTCATTCCTAATTTTTATTTTTTTAAATAGTAAATTAATTAATTATTAAATTTTATTTTTTATCAATAATTAAAGTTTTTAATAAAATAACTAATTAAAGTTTTTAATAAAATAATATTAATTTTTTAAATAAAACGATTTTTTAAAAAAATAAAATTTATTTTTTAAAAATAATTAATTTAAAAAAAAAAACGGTTTTTCCGGCGGATTTGTGGACTTTCTTGCGTATAATCCGCCTAAAATTTCCTGCGGATTTGTGGACTTTCCGGCGGATAAACTCATGCGAATTTTTTTTTGGATTTTCCGGCGGATAATCCACCGGAAACCGTTTGCTGCGAGCTGGCTACCGGCGCCAAAAATCCACTGAAAAATCCACATTTTCGGCGGATTTTGCCCGCCGAAAAGTCCAATTTTTCTTGTAGTGTACGGTGGCCACTTTGGAGGAATGAGAATAGCAGCCAAGGTGCTGCAGTCTTGTTACTACTGGCCTACTATCTTCAAGGATGCTCATGAACTGGTCAAAAGATGTGATAATTGCCAAAGGTCTGGGAACATCTCTAGCAAGCATGAGATGCCATTGACCAACATCTTAGAGGTAGAACTCTTTGATGTTTGGGGGATGGATTTCATGAGACCTTTTCCCCCATCCTTTGGAAATCTATACATATTGGTAGATGTTGACTACTTATCAAGGTGGGTTGAAGCTGTTGCCCTACCCACCAATGATGCCAAATCTGTCAGCAAATTTGTACAAAAGAACATCTTCACAAGGTTTGGAACTCCAAGGGTTATAATTAGTGATGAAGGATCCCACTTTTGTAACAAGATGATTGAGAATCTCCTAGTCAAATATGGAGTAAGGCACAAGATAGCTACTGCTTACCACCCTCAAAAAAGTGGTCAAGCAGAATTGGCCAACAGAGAAATTAAAAGAGTTCTTGAGAAGATGGTAGGGCCTACAAGGAAGGATTGGGCTAGTCATTTGGATGATGCTTTGTGGGCTTACAGAACTGCATTTAAAACTCCTTTGGGATGTCTCCTTACAGAATTGTTTATGGTAAAGCTTGCCACCTGCCATTAGAGCTTCAACATAAATCATTTTGGGTAATCAAAAAGCTCAATTATGATTATGAGAAGGCGGGTACAACTAGGCTTTTACACTTGAATGAGATAGAAGAGATTAGGCATTTTGCCTATGAAAGTGCAGAACTGTACAAAGCCAAGACTAAAGCTTGGCATGACAAAAAGATCCAAAGGAAGGAACTCATTGAAGGGGGACAAGTGTTGTTGTTCAAGTCTAGACTCAAGTTTCTCCCTTTAAAGCTTAAGTCTAGGTGGTCTGGTTCATTCAAATTGGTAAAATTATATCCTCATGATGCTGTGGAGTTGTATGATGAAGCTACTAAGTCAACTTTCAAAGTTAATGGTTAGAGGGTAAAGCCATACTATGGAGAATATGTGGTGAGGGATATGGTCGCCACGAAATTGCAAGACCTCAAACATTAGAAAATAGTTTGGCTGAGGACTCTTAAACCAAGTGCTACTGGGAGGCACACTGGTAAATTTGGGCGAAGTCTCCTAAGTCAAAAAGTTACTGCTGAGGTGTCATTACCCTATCCAATCATGTCCCTTCAACTGTACCACCTGTCCCACCAATGACCACTCACCATACACGTGTCCCTAGCCTTAACGGCTAGGACATTAATTCCTCAAACCTCCCAAAACCATCTCGCCATTAAAACCACCATCTCTCTCTGAAATTCCGCCATCGCCATTCCCGTTCCAGAACCCAGAATCAGCTCAAAAAAATTCTTATTGCTCAAAACACTGTTCTTAATACCCTATCACCCAAATCATCATGCCTCGTACCAGAGCAGTGTTGTGAAAACAAGTGGAAGGCTTCAATCGGTTGCAACTACTGGTGAATCAAGCCAATCAGCGCGAAGAATGTCAAAGAGAAGGATCGAAGGTTCTGATTGTTGCCAAGTGGCTTCAGTCTCAAGAGGGGGGGTGAAATGAGATTTAAAAACTTTTTAGATCTTTTCCCCATTTTCAATGACTTAGATTAATTTTCGCGCAGGTTAAGTGGAAGCGAAAGAATTAGAAAATAAAGCAATAAAGCACACAGAGATTTATACTGGTTCGGTCACCTCCTAGTGACCTACGTCTAGTCCTCACACCCTTGTGAGATTTTCCACTATCACAAAACAAGGCTTACAGGTGCCTTGGAAAACCTTTACAGACTCAGGCACTCTTCACCTAGGATACCCCACCTATTGAAGAGCCCTCAAATCTAACCACAATACAACAAGAGATACCCCACCCTTGTTACAACAAGCTGCCCCAGAAAGATACCCCACTTCCTAGTACAAACAGCTACCCTAGAGAGATACCCTACTCCCTAGTACAAAATACAATCAATAAACGATTACAAACTTAAAGACCGAAATACCTCTAATGTAGGCAGATAATACAACTTGAAGAATGCAACCCCAACTAACTCTTGCGAAAGATCAGCTCTGATGGACCAGCGGTGCGAGAAGAGCAAAAATAAAATATGAAGAGTTTTTCTAAAATGAACTTTGGATTCGTGAAATGGGTTTATCTCTAAATGAATTGTAAAGCCTCTATTTATAGGCGTATAGAAAATATGACCGTTGAGTGAAATGAAGAAATGTAGAAATCGATTGTGTGCCTGATTTGCCTAAGATGGATAATCGATTTCATGCTTGATTAGATCTAGGATAAGGAATCGATCACGTGCTTCTTTAAAAGATAATTAAATCGATTTTGTGCTTCCTTAAAGGATAGAAAATGGATTATGTGTTTCTTGAAAGTAGAGATGAAATCGATTGTGTGCTTCTTTAAAACATGTGGGAAATCGATTGTGGTCTCATAGAAAATGATAGGAATGGATTGTGTGCTTCCTAATCGATTTTGTAATTGATTAAAGGAGAGAGGGAATCGATTTTATACTTAGTGTAAAATAGTATGAATCAATTCATTCTTATACTTAGTGAAACTAGTATGAATCGATTCTTAGCTTTTGTATTGACCTGAAAATCGATTTTGATATATAGAATAAAATAGAGAAAATCGATTTTATGCTTTTCAAAAATGCTTCTTGTGTTTACGTGCGTATGCATCCATTTTGAAAACTTGTGTGAGTGTGTGAGACTTTGAGAGACGAGCTGACCTTCGGAAGAGCTTACACTTTTTCCTAAGACACACCCAAACCCTAAGGACTACCCTTGTTTATAAGGACTACCCTTATATCTTGAAACTTCAATTCTTGAGCTTGATTGTCTTGGATTGTGACTTTGATATTTTGTCACTTTCATCACCTTAAGCTCTGGTCTTTTTCATCATCAAAACTTTGACCTGCAATACAAGTCCTGCAGTACAAGATATCCACACTGATGATCCTGCTAAGATTCGCAAAATGAAGTTCTTGGCAGAAAGAGGTTTTCAACTTCAGGGAGCACCGAATGCGTTCACATCCATTGTGAAAGCATTTGGTTAGGAGCACTTTGTGCAGCAACCAAGTTCTTTTTACAAGAACGTGGTTTGCGAGTCTATGAGGGAATCGATTTGCATACTTAGTGAAATAGTATGAATCAATTCATCCCTGAATTTATGCATGACATGGAGCCAGTCATGGAAGAAGAAGTGGCAACACCTGCCAAGAAAAAGAAGCCAGCTGCTGTTGGTAAGAAAGGGAAAAAGAATAGGGTAGCTGAAGAGGAAGATCCATTGCTTACAGATGATGATGAGTCTTTGAGTGAAAGAGAAAAAGAAGAGAACAGAGGAATTATGGCTGAGTTAAATGAAGAAAGTGAGGAAGAAGAAGGGGACACATTTGAGGAGAGTGAGAAAGAGGAAAAAGAATGGGATGATTACACAGATATTGAAATGGAACCCAATCCCAAAACAACATCTATAACCCCACCAGTTAACACCACTCAAGACCCAATAGCTTCCACTAAACCACATACCTCACCCAGACCACCTTCACCACAACCCACCATTAACCAACCAACCAACATTCCACCTTAACCAGTGCCCCAAGCCAATGAAACCCCCTCAAGACCAACCCCACAAAGAACCTAAACCCATTGCGGATGCACCTCAGCAAGACCCTCAGCAAGCACATGATCATGCTGCAGCAACTGAAGGTGAGGATGCTGTCAAAAGCCCTGGTACCGTGGCAGAAAAGAAGGTCAGGACTAAGAAAATGGCAAGGAAGAGGAAGTATCAGAAGGTTCAAGAAGAGGATGCAGGAGGTGAGGGATTGAATGCTCAAGAAAAAGTCCAGGTTGAGAAAGCTGTTGCTGAGGCCATTGCTGAAAAGGGAGATGATGTAGCACCTGATGTTGCATCAATTGCAGAAGAAGAGAAAGTTGCTGCTGTAGCAAAGGCTGCTATGGAGTTGGTTGCTGCTTTAGTCCTTCAATTGAAAGAACCCTCCTCTGCTACTAGGTCTGCTGTTGCATATAGTGATCCAGTGCTGCAGCCATCTGTTGCTGCAGCAACAAAGGAGGGCAATGCTGACAAAGAACCAGTTGGTAAGAAGCCCAAATGTTGCCAAGTGGCTTCAGTCTCAAGAGGGGGGGTGAATTGAGATTTAAAAACTTTTGAAAACTTTTTCCCCTTCTCAATGACTTAGATTAATTTTCGCACAGGTTAAGTGGAAGCGAAGGAATTAGAAATTCAAGCAATAAAGCACACAGAGATTTATCTTGGTTCGGTCACCTCCCAGTGACCTACGTCCAGTCCTCACACCCTTGTGAGATTTTCCACTAACACAACAAGGCTTACGGGTTCCTCAGAAACCTTTACAGACTCAGACACTCTTCACCTAGGATACCCCACCTATTGAAGAGCCCTCAAATCTAACCACAATACAACAAGAGATACCCCACCCTTGTTACAACAAGCTGCTCCAGAAAGATACCCCACTTCCTAGTCCAAACAGCTACCCTAGAGAGATACCCCACTCCCTAGTACAGATCACAACAAATAAACAATTACAAACTTAAAGACTGAAATACCTCTTACATAGGCAGATAATACAACTTGAAGATTCCAACCCCGACTAACTCTTGCGAGAGATCAGCTCTGACGGACCAACGGTGTGAGAATAGCATAAATGAAAGTGTGAAGAGTTTTTCTAAAAAGTGTTCTGAATCGTGAAAATGGGTTGTGAGAAATGAAGAGTATGAAGCCTCTATTTATCGGCTATGAGAAAAATATTACCGTTGAAAGAATTTTGGAAATGTCAGAATCGATTGTTTGCCTGAATGCACTGAAGATGAAAATCAATTTCATGCCTAAGTAGATCTAGGATGAGAAATCGATTATGTGTTTGTTTGAAGTAAGATGGGAATCGATTCATGGCTTTAAAACAGGTAAAGAATCGATTTTGTTATAAGTGAAAAACAATGTGAATCGATTCTTTGCTTGTTTAGAAAGAGATGCAAATCGATTGTATACTTTACATGCTATAGAGAGAAAATCGATTATGCACTTTTAAAAAGGAGTAAGAAATCGATTTTGATGTTTTGATAAAATGGCGAATCGATTTCTTTTTTTCTTAAAATTGGTTTTTGTGTTTACGTGTGCATGCATGTATTTTGAAAAATGTGGGACTTTGAGAGATGAGCTGACCTTCGTAAGAGCTTACACATTTTCCTAAGACACGCCCAAACCCTAAGGACTACCCTTATTTATAAGGACTACCCTTATATCTTGAGACTTCAATTCTTGAGCTTGATTGTCTTGGATTGTGACTTTGATACTTTGTCACTTTCATCACCTTTGGCCATCAACTTTGGCTTTGGTCAACTTTTACTTTTATCACCTTTAGCTTTTGTCTTTTTCATCATCAAAACCTCTTAACCACTTCATCATCAAAACTTAGCCTGCAACACAAGATATTTACATTCTCCTCCTTTTTGATGATGACAAAACTTTTGATTCGTCTCAGGTGGGAGGTTAGTTCAAACAAATAATTGCATATATGTGATACTCCCCCTATCATGATGCTCCCCCTGTTTTATTGACTAAATGCTAAGTGACAATATTTCTCCCCCTATATGTTTAATATGACAATATTATATGCTTATTTTATATGCTTAATGCAACACTATATTTCTCCCCCCCCCCCTTTTTGTCATGATCAAAAGGGTCGACATATGATAAAGTTTGCGAATCGAATGACACAGCTATTTGACAAGGTAAAAGAACCATTGCAGATTTATTAGTGATCATCAAAACTAAAAGAAAATCATATTTGAAACCATGAAGAGAAAATCTGTGAAGCGTTTTTTTTAAGTTTCATACATTTCACGCTGCTTAGAACCAGTTGGTAAGAAGCCCAAAGTCTACAAACCCAGAGTCAAGCGTGGTGGCAAAGTCAGGACCAGCCCTAGGGCAAGATCAGGGAACCCTTCTCCTCCTTAAGTCTTTAAATTCTATCTTTAATTTTCTGTTTTGAAAACACCTGTTGGGAGCTTTAGTTTATGTGTCAGCATCCAACAGTTGTGCTAGTTATATGTTGCTGTGTTTTTGTTTTGTTTTGTGATAACGCCTACCCCAATAGTTATTGCATGAGCAGTGGGGACACTACTGAGTCCTAAGTAGGGCGGGAGGACCCAGGTCTATGTTTATGCTTTGTATTGTGTAAGGCATGTTCTGCTATATCAATAAAAATAAAAAATTTAGATGTCACTGTGAGTTGAACTTAGTGATAAAAGTTGTGAGGAAGAGAGAATGTTGCAGCAACTGTTGCTGCAGCAATGAATTGCCTTACTTTTCTAAGAGAACTATGTTACCTTTGCTCCCACACAACACTCTAGGTTTAGGTAGGAGCCTAGTAAGCTAAAAAGGATCTGATGCTAAGCTAGTTAATTGTAGACCTAGGTTGTGCCAAATTTCTAATAAAAACTTAGGGTAGCATATGAAACTAAGTTTGGGGGTGCATCGGTTATATTAAGGCTAAACATGAGCATACATAGGTCAGCTAGTGAAAATGAGCATATGTATGAAGTGAATAAATGTAAAAGCTGCAAATGCCTAAAAAAATCTGAAATAAGCTTTGCAGCAGAAATGTTATCAAATGTCAATGCTGCAGCAACATTTGCTGCAGCAACAAATCTGAAAGTCATGTAAATAGTAGTGCACTGACCCAGTATCTGAATTGTTTATTTAAGCCCTTTGTTGTGCTTTGAAACCCCCCTTTCTTATGCTGAAGTTGTTAGACTACCCTACTTTTTGAAAAATCTTTGGAAAAACCAAAAGAAAGCCACTCTTGCTTTAGCTAGGTGAATTTTGAAACTTGCTTTGAACTGAACTGAACTTAGAAGTCACACACACACACACACACTATGAGCATGGTAACTTAGGGATCTTGATGAGGTAGGCATGTGCATATTGAGAATTCTGAAAGTTTATGCTTAAATTGATTATCATTTGCAAAGTGGTGATTGAATTGTATAGTTGAATGTGTCTTTGTTGCTAGTCTTTGTCAAGTGCCATTACTTGAGGACAAGCAATGGTTTAAGTTTGGGGTGTGTGATAACTCTTATTTATAAGAGTTATTTATGCATTCTTGAGTTTAATTCATTGTATGTTCTCAATTAATTAGTTGGTTTATCGTTGTAAATATCATTTTTTGGATAGAGAAGGTGGCATTCCTGAATTATAAATGTTTGGCACTTAGGTGCCCATTTGTGTGCTTTGATTGTGTGTTCAATTGCAACAGCAATGCATTTCTGCGCAAGATAAGAGAGAATGCTGGAAGCGCTAAAGTGAGTGTCAATCAAGGACAAGCGCACTACCTAGGATGCCAGCACCTGAACAGCGAATATTTCACCTTTTTCTTGGGTACACGTACTTTTGGTCACACATAAGGACAAGGAGTGCCTCAAATTTAGGGTTTCTTGGATCATGTACCCTAGTACTATATAAAGGGAGCCTTCCTCGTCACTTTTGTCATGCTAGGTCTGAAAGGAGAAAGTTTAGAAATAGCTCTCTACCTTTTTTACCGAAGCTACCTCTCATTACCAAATTAAGAAGATCATTACTGAAAGTGTTGCTGCAGCAACGACAGGAGCTAACAATACTTGGAGAATTTCTATTTTGGAAGCTGATTCGTCTCTCCAAGCTTCAAACCTTGGAGTCTACCTTCGGTTCTTCATATTTAGTATAATTTCTACCTTGTCTTTCTTAGTTATGACTTTAGCATTTATGTTTAAGTTGTTTTTCTTGTCTTGTTCACTCATTATGAGTTAAATACTCATAGTTGGAATGTTGGGATCTATGTAATGAATCTTTAGTGCATTTAATGAAGTGTATTTGATGTTTTAGCAATTTATCTTTTGTGAATTTAATATTTCCATCTTAAGTTAGGAATGGCCAACTAATTTTAAGTAGCATTTGTAGATTCAGACATGGTTTGTAAATAGATCTCAAAAGATAATATGAATAGTGAGTATTAAAGGACACCTATTTAGGGTCTAGACATAGACTCTTGTAGCGAAATCCTAGTGAAAGTGTTTGACAAAACAGCAACTATTGCGACAGCTTCTATTGCTGCAGCATCAGATGCAGCATTAGTACACTAAAGTGAATTTACATGGTGAACACTTTCCAACTCATTCCCAACTCTGATATTCACACCCCTTTATTTACTTGTTATTTAAAAATGCTTCCAAAAATTTGTGTTACTTTATTTTACTTCACTAATTTACTAGCCACATTAAACACTTTTTAAACGCCAATCCTCGTGGGAACGATCTCTCTTTATCATTGTACTACTTGTTGGACTGTGTATACTTGCACACGTTTTTACACAATAATAACTCAAAACTGTGTGCCAGATGAGCATCAATTTATGCCTACATCTGGCTTAAATGTCCATTTTGCTTAAATGTTCTTTCTACGTATTAAGTCACCCTCTCTATCTGGAGGAGATTAGGTTGGGAAAAGGTTACATTAAGTTGAATTGATGTTTCAGGTAAGAGATTGCAGCTAGTTGCAACTCAGTTCATACTCTTGTGCATGTTGTAGGAGAGAAACGCGGGGTTGATCACCCAATAGACACGTCGTTGCACCGAAGCATCCCCTTGCAGAGAGACAAGGCAAGAAACTATGGCGGTTCCCATTAAACACTTTATATAGAACCCCCATTGGCCCAATGAGCTTGTCCAAAATCACATTAAAAACTATTCCAGATGGCTAAAAATGACATTTAGCATCGGTTGTTTGAAACAACCGATGCTAAATGTATCAAAGGGGACATTTAGCGTCAGTTGTTTGAAACAACCGATGCTAAAAGTCCCAAAACTGACATTTAGCATCGGTTGTTTGAAACAACCGATGCTAAAAGTATCAAAGGGGACATTTAGCGTCGGTTGTTTGAAACAACCAATGCTAAAAGTCCTCAAAACTGACATTTAGCATCGGTTGTTTCAAACAACCGACGCTAAATGTCTCTAAACGTCATTTGATAATGACATTTAGCATCGGTTGTTTCAAACAACCGATGCTAAATGTCATTTTACACATTTTGGTTTTTTCTATTTTGATCCATACGAACCCTGTTGTTTAGCATACACAACAGAAACCATACAACATTGTTCAGAATTGTTCAGAAACAGTAACCATGCATATATACAAACAACAACCATACAAATGACCAATTCACATAAATGACCATTAATTCACATAAATGACCAATTCACATAAACAGCAACCATGCATATATACAAACAGCTCATAATTTAGTTCAAATATACAAACAGCAACCATGCATATACAACAGCAACCATATACAGCATTGTTCAGAATTACAAAATGTGCAGAATCAGAAAGTGTTAAAAAGTGTATCCTTTTGCTCATTCCGAATCTTCATAAAGAATTCTGACCAAAGGAGACGAACTTCAAAAATCTCCTCTTCGGTGTATGCTTTTGAGTTATTAAATACCTACAAGTATAAAAATTACTCAAACAAATTATATTCAATCACGTTCTAATTAATTCTAAATAAATGTGTAAAGTATAATTGTAATCAAAAACTTATACCTGCACCCAATTGTCAACAACACCAGCTTTCACAATGGTCATCATAAACTTCATCACATAATAGCCACAATGATAACCATTCCGTTGTATTGGCATCTACACAAATGAATTAACAAAGTTAACTAAATTAAACAGAATATAAAACCACAAATGACCAATATTTTAAATTACGTACTTACCGTAGGGAGCAACCACGTGGGGGCAGAGGTAGAATAACCATTGACGGCTCTAATAAAATAATATAAAAGTATTTATCAAATTTCAACCCAACTTAAGTTCAAATACTACAATCTAAACCATGATAAAAATTAAAAACTTACTTGCTAAACATGGCTTTGATTTCTTTGTTTGGTTTGCGGCTTAAGGAACACATCCAGACCACAGTATTTTGATTTGGGATTAAGATAATTAGTTGCCAATGATTGCTGCAACATTGATAAACTTAAAATTAAGCAACACACAAAGAAAAATGAATCACCAATTAGTTGAAATATTTTGTTGTTACGTACCTATGGCAAAATGGAACAATATATAATGCCTTAGTGGTGGTCATCAATTTCTCTTGAACGTTTTGAATGACAACATCCATGGAATAATGCTTCAAGTTAAGCTTGTATGGACACACAAAACCATATATGTCCTCAATACCTCTTTCAAGACAATCACGGTACAAATATCTAGTGGCAAGTAAGAAAAACTATCAAATCGATTGACATATGTAAAAATTTGAGAAATTTATAGGCTTAAATATGTTTTAGGCCCCTGCAAATATAGGGTGTTTTGGTTTAAGCCCCTGCAAAAAAAAATTTGTTAAAAGCCCTTGCAAAATGACATATTTTGTTATAAGCCCTTCTATGACTAAAATGTTAGCCTTAACATGGAATGCAATGATTGCTGGATATGTTGAGAAGGGCTTATAACAAAATATTTCATTTTGCAAGGGCTTTTAACAAAAAATTTTTTTTGCAGGGGCTTAAACCAAAACACCCTATATTTGCAGGGGCCTAAAACATATTTAAGCCAAATTTATATAATGAAATAGACTTTACTACTTACATGGACCATATGGCCAAATGGCTTAATTCAAGCCACTCTTCACCAGAAACCATGTCCAGGATCTCTTTGAAGGAGACAAAGCACTCATGAACATTGTGCTGCAACCTTATCCTGGCATGTCTCTTATCGGCATACCCCGCCACAAGCATCTCTTTCATCCAACCAACTTCCTCCTCCTCCTCCTCCTCCGCTGCAGATGGTGAGTGGCTTGCCTTAGATCCAACCGTTGTCATTGGAGAGGGACTTGAACACCAGCATTTTGAAGACCTCCACATGAGATGGTGTGCTAAAAAATTAAAACATAAATATAAATTAAGCTATTATTTATGAATTGATTCAAATAATAAAACAAATCTAGTAATATAAACATATACCTCTTCCAACGCTTTGCGAACTCGGTCTTGCACCATCACTTCCACGTCCTCCATAACTTCTTTCATCAACTCCGCTTTGTCAACTTGTTGTGAGCTGCCCGTGGAAGAACGTGCCACACCTCCAAAGTATCTCTTTATCCCGACACCTTTTCCAACTCCCCGAACACGACCGGGATGCTCAGGTGTTCCAATGGCAACAATCAAAATATCATTCTTTCCTTTAGGAACAAAAGATCCTTGGCTACTCATAACCGCAAGTTCATCCTTTGACAAAAGCATGTTCAAATGTTACAATTTAACAAATTAAACAAAACATACTTAGATCCACACACAATATTTTACTTACAATCTTAGATCCAACTGATTTTGACGACTCGCATACATAAGATCCAGACTTGGTTTTGCGGCCAGCCTTCCACAGCTCATGACGCTCTGGAGATGTAGGCTCCACCTCCAAATCAGGATCACTAGACTCCTCCTGGATTTTTTTGATTTGTTCTTTTTTCAAATCCTGCTTCAACGTTTTATAACCACCTGGCCCCATTGTGTGGTTGTATTTATTATTTTTTTGAATATTCTTGGCAGCTTGTCTATTAGCCTGTTACAAAGAACAAACACCACCATATTTACAACATATCATTAATATTTAGGAAACTAAAATAGTTATAGTTAAAACAATATATACCACAAACTCCTCAGTAATGCGACTGTTATAAAATGCGGCCCATGTCTTGAGAGATATGCTGTTGTACTTGTGACATGAACTGTCTCCAACAAATATTGATATGAGACATCCAAGTCTTCTTGAATTCATTACTCTCGGGAACATCAAATGTTAGCTTTACATCATCCCAAGCAATCTTTTTTGTCTCCTCATCAACCTCACTCCAGCTCATGGGAAATATGCTTATCTTTGTTTGTGCAACCACCCCTAAATAGGTCTTGAATTTGTTAGCATACGGACCAATAAGACCGCCTTTACTATCAATTTCCACTCTGTATTTTTGACCATCTGGGCACCTAGAAGTGAAATTTTTTAATGAAGTTGGACGTCTTGTATTCTTTTTTGAAGACATGAGAGCTGAACTTAAACAAAGGAAACAATATATATCGGCAACTATATAAATCAAAATTAAAACCTATAGATACAGCAACTATATCAGCAATTAAGATTCTGAACAAAGGAGCCTATAGAACCTATATAAATCAACTATACAGCAACTATACAGCAACTATATAAATCAAAATTAAAACCTATAGAACTTAAACAAAGGAATCAAAATTTAAACAAAATATATCAGCAACTATATCAGCAATTAAGAAAAGAAGCCTAAAGATTAAATCAAAAATAGCGAAACACTCACAGTGAACGAAAACGAACAAGATACAACAACACTCACAGTGAACGAAAACGAACTTAGGGTTTCAAGCGGAGAAAACAAAAACTAAGGGAGAGGAAGAGAGAGTGAAGATGCTTACCAAATGTAGAACGAAAACGAAGAAGAGAGGAGCAGAGATGAGTTTGTGACAGATCCTTCGAAAAATGATGAGAGGAGCGAAATGCTTGAAGATTCTGAACAATGATGAGTTTGGTGACAGAGCCTTCGAAAATGGAGCGTCGCTTGTGTAAGGAAGAGAAGGGTTTATGTGAGGAAGAGAAGAGGTTTCGCTGTGAGAGGAATAGGGTTTCTGTGAGGGAGAAGAGGTTTCGCGTGTTTTGTGGGAAAAATTAAATCTGGGATTCGACTTTTAGTGTCGGGTGTTTAAACACCCGATGCTAAATGTACATGTTTTGGACACTTAGCATCGGGTGTTTAAACACCCGACGTTAAATGTCCAAAGCAAATACATTTAGCGCCGGTTGTTTAAACACCCGACACTAAAAGTAGGCGCGAAAAATGGAATCTTCCATTTAATTGCAAAAATGCCACCGGTCACACATTTAGCATCAGGTTTTTAAACAACCAATGATGCTTAATAATGTCATTTTTCCACTAGTGAATAGACGGAAGATGTGCAACACTTGTTTTTTGATTGTGCAGTAATATCAATTGTTTATTTCTTCCTTTTGTTGGGCCCTTGATCCAATTCTAAACAGATTCTATGCTCATCAATTGATGGGATCATATTTCTTAATCCGCTCCATTATTCATTGCTACAAGCAAACCCTATTATTATTATTATTATTATTATTATTATTATTATTATTATTATTATTATTATTATTATTATTATTATTATTATTCCTAATTAATTTCGCTGCAAAAAAAAAAGCCTGATTAATTTGTCCTTTTATTGTGCAATGCACATTATAGCCTATACAAATACTACGTAGATAGGATTTTTTGGTAAACCATAGTATCCCCTGCGCGCACAACTGGAGAGACTAATCTCCCGAGGTACCTAGATCTATTTAAGGGGTTGACCTTTACTACCAGGTATTTTTTCATACGCACCGGCCAGTGATCGAACCCTTGATCAAATGATTGAGGAGCCCAAGTATCTACCAATTGTGATATACCATATTGGTACTACGTAGATAGGATGATATAATCTCTCTCTCTCTCTCTCTCTCTCTCTCTCTCTCTCTCTCTCTCTCTATATATATATATATATATATATATATATATATATGATAAATAGTTGTACCGATACAAGAAATAGACTTTCCTGCGGATTTTTTTAAAAATATATTATAATTTTTTTTTAAATTACATATATATTTCCGGCGAATTTTTCAAAAAATTATCTATTTCCAGCGGAAATTACTGACAGAAAAATGTGTCGGTAATGCATATTTCCGGCGAATTTTTCAAAAAATGATCTATTTTTTTTTTTAAATCCGCCGCAAATGTACATTACCGGCGGATGAAATGTACATTTCCAGGGGATTTTCCGCCGGTATGGCACATTTCCAGGGGATTTTTCAAAATATTGATTATTTTCTTAAAAGATCCGCCAGAAATGTACATTACCGGCGGATTGTTCCGCCGGAAATTTCCGATGGAAAATTCCGCCGGTAATGCACATTTCCGACGGAAAAAACCTCCGGTAAATCCGCCGGAACCGTTCGAAAATGCCTATAAATAAAATTTTCTCCTACACTCTTCTCATTTTCTCATTTCACTCTTTATTTCATTCTCATTCTTTTCTACACTTTCCCTATCTTATCTTTCTTCTTCTTTTTCATACTCTACAATTTCCATAAATTTCTCTACATATCTCTCTTTTATATTTCCTCTTTCTTCTTCCTTCTCATTCATTCTCACTCATTCATTCTTATTCTTTCTTACTTCTTCATTCTTATTCTCTCCTATATTGTTACTTCTCATACTCTCCTTCATTCTTATTCCTTCTTACTTGTTCATTTTTATTCTCTCCAATATTATTTCTTCTCATACTCTCTTTCCTTCTTATTCATTCCTACTTTATCATTCTCATTCCTTTATTCCTTCTCATTCTGTTCTATATCATTTTTCTCATATTCTACTTCATTTTCATTTTTCTTACTTCTTCATTTTTCTTATTTCCGGAGGATTTTTCAAAAAAAAAAAGTATTTTTTATTTTTTAAAAAAATCCGCCGAAAACGTCCATTACCGGCGTTTCCGTTGGATTTTTCAAAAAGAAATTTTATTTTAAATAAATCCGCCGGAAATGTGTTGGAAAACATTACCTGCGAGCGTTCTACCGGCAGAAAAAATCCGCCTGAGACGTCACTTTTCCGGCGGATTTGGTGCATTTCCGGCGGATTTTTTCCACCGGAAAAACACGTTTTTCTTGTAGTGCTCGTCCACCGATCACCACCTCGACGAAGGGGCCGAAGGGGGTCCAGATCGCCTCCTAGGACGCCTCCATCTTCGACAGACCCCACCTACTAATCGGACAAGCCCTCATCCCCGAACGCCTCCTTCGGGTCCTCAAGGTCGCCCCGACATTCACGGAGCAGATCGCACGACAGATATGATCGATATCATTATGACAGGTGATCACCGGACGGACATGGTCGACATCACTACTCAAGGCGATCTTCCGATCGATGTGACCATCGAGGCCGACGCCTCGAGGACCGGCCACCTCGTTGGGGGAAAGGAAACTCACGCAAAGGGGCCTTCACTAGAGACATAGACGAATACCCGATTCCCCCTTCCATTGAGAAGCCTCAGGCTTTAAGAATGTACGACGGCATCGGCGATCCCGATGCTCATCTGGACTATTTCGACCTAATGATGTAGTACCGAGGGGCAAGAGAACCGGTGAAGTGAAGGATCTTCCCATTAACCCTGGAGAATTCCGCTCTGGAGTGGTTTAGAGAGCTTAAACCAGACACCATCTCGTCATGGGACCAGTTGGCTAAAACTTTCTCTGCACGTTTCACAGCATCCAGCGAGATCAGCACTCACGCAAAGCGAGATCAACGGCTGAGAACAAGTCGCGCCATCCAACGGCCAGAGAGCATTGTCAGACACTATAAGTAGGGTTCAACCCCCACTGATAGGTACAGTTTTTCACCCATTAATTACTCCTGCCTTGACTTCTACCCCCACTGACTTGGGCGTCGGAGTGTCGTTGCAAGCACAACATGGGCCGAGCTCTGCTCCCGATCTACATACGAGCAGTACGACCAGACACAAAACCGGTCCATCTCCAAGAACTGAGAGGTATGGTTCAAATGGTATTATTTAAATTTTTTTAATAAATAAAAACATGACACAATATAACTGCCCTCTGCATGACGTAAATTAAACATGGGATTTTTTTTGTACCCCCATCATCTCTCCATCTACCCTCACATAATATGAAAATCCCAAAATACCCCCCATAATTTTGACTCAATCGGATTTACCTTATAAATAGGTAACTCCGCTTTGAGAATTTTTAAAATCGGATTTACCTCAGATGGGGGTACCCAATAGGTAAATCCGACTTTAAAAATAACAAAGCGGATTTACCTTATGTGGGGGTAAATCCGCTTTGTTATTTTTAAAATCGGATTTACCTAAATCCGATTTTCCTAAAAAAAGACAATCGGATTTACCCCACCTAAGGTAAATCCGATTTTGTTATTAATAAAAAAAAATTATTTAAATTTTTAAAAAATGTTATAAAATACTACTAAAAATCCGTTAAAGAGTCAAAGCTAATCTAAAAATTATAAAAACACCACTATAAATCTAATAAAACCAAAGTAAGGTTATGCAAATTTTTTCAGATTTTTTGGAGATTATGAAAAATTAAAAAAATTAATTAAAAATAGTAAACGATGGAATTAGGTAAATCCGGATTTATTTATTTATTAATTAGGTTAACAAAGGGGATTTACCCCCACATAAGGTAAATCCACTTTTGTTATTTAAAAGCGGATATACCCCCATATAAGGTAAACCGCTTTTAAAAATAACAAAATCGGATTTACCTTATTGGGGGTAAATCCGCTTTGTTATTTTTAAAAGCGGATTTACCCCATCTTAAATAAATCCGCTTTAAAAATTTTCAGTGGAAATCGGATTTACCTCACAGATACATAAATCCGATTTGGAAATCGGATTTACCTTAAATCCGATTTCCAAAAAAAAAATTTAAATCAGGATACGTTCGGGTTTTTTAACTTTTGTGAAGGGCAATTGCGTCTTTTAACAGAGTCGATGGGGGGTAGATTGTTATGTGATGGGGGTAAAAAAAACCCATTAAACATATATAAGCCATACACGAGTGGATCCAAGTAAAGGACCACTAGTACTGATCGTATAGTGATGGATCATACACAATACACAAATATCTCTCTTGCAACAACCATTTTGTTAAGTTTAATAAATACTAGTATCATAAAATTAAATGATTAATTAACTATGGTGGGTGACAAATGTAATCTTCAGTCTCGTACTATAATAAATAGTCCAACTAATAATTGTCCAAATTTTGAGTCATACTAATAGTAGTCCATATTAGTCCAACTAGTCCGTGAAACCCATGGGCTCACCATTAATTGAAACCTTGTTAACTTTGGAGTCTTTGTCAGGTGCTTGGGACCAGAAAAACCAATCCTTGGGACGTATTTGCCTAGTATTGAATTTATTTACTTCCCTTGTAAAGTGCTTATATAAAATATATAATTTAATTAAATAACATCAAATCTGAATCCATCAATCACAAAAAAAATCAAGATCTGAATCCACTCAAGAATAAAAGTGTTCTTATTTACATACAGATATGTAAATGTATTTTTGTTGTTTTTTATCATTATATGATTTCAATATCCCGGGAGTGAGCGATATCGAGGGATATTTTTCAGTGAGATCTTGAGAGAGATGTATCGGACCACCATCCTGTTGTTATTAAGAACTCCTCCTAGGGTTGGGGTCTCTGAAACCTTTTAGGTTCAATAACCATTTACTGGAGCATAAGAACTTCCATGAGGCACTGGTTTCTAAGTGTTGGTCATCTTAAGCATTGTCTGGTTGGATGGGGTTCATTTTAAAGGTGATGCTTAAATTTATTAAAGGTTAACTTTAGAGGTGGGATATGGGGGTCTATGGTGATATTGATGTGCATATTTAGCTCTTAGTTGAATAGATTCGCGTAACTTACTTTTGGTGTGAGGATGTTTACCCGAAGCAAGAAGAGATCGTTGGTAGGAAATAGTGTTTTTTTAGTTTTATCTCGAGAGTTCCATGCCAATGCAAAATTACTGAGGAGTTTTTTAGCTCTCTCTTCCTTATCCTTTGGTCCTAGGAGAAGAATAAATATCTTTAGAAAATAAAGGAGATGAAGAAGCTGTGACGTGGCAAAAGCCACTGCTTTGATAGCAAATTCCGGTGGACCTCCGGTGCAACCCAATATCCGGTTTACTCTCCAAGATTTTCACAACACTGTGTCCGGACCTTTGCACTCGAGGCCAGAATCACGTTGGAGTCTCACAAACAATGCCCAAAATAATACTAAAATAATACTAAAATCAAGTAGATGAAAAACAATTTTTGTTCCATCCATCATCCCCCATTTTTTTTCCAAAGTTATGTATCACTATATATTTATATATAAACATATGAGCAGGATTGACAGGTTTCTCATTTCAGAGGGTTTGATTGACTTTTGGGGTATCTCTGGTCAGTGGATTGGTAGCCGTGATATATCGGACCACTGTCCTATCTGGTTAATCCGATCAATTAAGGACTGGGGTCCTAAGCCATTTCGTTTCTTTAATGCTTGGCTTGAGCATCCTGAGTTTCTTCCTTTCGTTAAGGATTGCTGGGATGAGTTTTAATTTATCGGGAAGAAAGGCCTTTGTTGTCAAAGAAAAATTCAAAGGATAGGTTGAGAAGTTGGAATAGAGATGTTTTTGGGAGATTTAGATTTGACTATTGATGGGTTAGCCAAGGATCTGAATGCTTTGGATTTGGTCCTCAGTGATGGGTGGTCTAATGAAGTGATTTTGAATAGGATGGATATCTATGTTTCTTTCTGGAAAGAGCTTCGGTTCAAGGAGGCTATGCTTTCTCAAAAATCTAGAGAGAGATGGATTAAGGATGGGGATATGAACTCTAAATATTTCCATTCTTTGATGAAGTATAGAAGAAGGAGGTGTAATATAGTGATTGTTAGAGATAATGGTGAGATGATTGAGGAGGTGGATGAGGTTAAAGCTAATGTCTTGAAGCATTTCAAGGATTGCTTTGTGGAGCAGAAATATTCTCGTCCCACTCTTGGTGGTCTTTCTTTCAAACAATTGTCTAGGTCGGATTCTGTTTTTTTGGTTGATCCTTTTCCCGAAGATGAGGTTAAGGCGGAGATTTGGAGGTGTGATGGTGACAAAAGCCCGGGGCCGGACGGGTTTAATCTCAGATTTATCAAGATGTGGTTGACTTTCTCAATGAATTCCATGAGAATGCGTTTCTTCCTAAAGCTATCTCGGCATCGTTTATTGCTCTTATCCCCAAAAGGGATAATCCCCAGGGTTTGGGAGATTTTTGCCCTATTAGCTTGATTGGTAGTTTTTATAAGATTTTGTCGAAGGTTCTTGCGAGTAGGGTGAAGAGGGTGTTGCCCAATATTATTTCTAATTGTCAATCAGCTTTTCTTGGTGGTAGGCAAATTTTGGATGGTGTAGTGGTGGTCAATGAGATTGTCGATTTTGCAAAAAGATCGAAGGAAGAATGCTTGTTGTTTAAGGTCGATTTTGAGAAGGCATATGATTCCATTTCTTGGGATTTTTTTGATCTATATGTTGAATAGGATGGGTTTCCCGCGGAAGTGGATTAATTGGATGAAGGCTTGTATTTGTTCTAGCACCATATCGGTGTTGGTGAATGGTAGTCCAACCAGCGATTTTAAAGTTCAAAGAGGTTCGAGACAAGAGGATCCGTTGTCCCCTTTCTTATTTCTTATTGTTTCCGAAGGATTGACGGCATTGGTGAACAAAGCGGTGGATATTGGCTCTTTCATAGTTATTCGATTGGTGATTCTTTGAGTTTTTCCATTTTGCAATTTGCGGATGACACGATGTTGATGGGGAAAGCATCTTAGGATAATTTATGGTCTACAAATCTATTTTGAGAGGATTTGAATTGGTATCGGGTTTGAAGGTAAACTTTCATAAGAGCAAGCTTATTGGAGTTAATATTTCGGAGGCTTTCTTAGACACCGTGGCTACTTTCCTTCATTGTAGGACAGAATCTATTCCGTTTAAGTTTTTGGGGATCCCGGTGGGGGCTAATCCGAGGAGGGCGTCAACTTGGAAACCGGTTCCTGACATGCTTCGTAAAAGACTTTCTTCTTGGAAGGGTCGTAATCTTTCTATCGGTGGTCGGGTTACTCTCATCAACTCGGTATTGAATAGCATCCCTCTTTACTTCTTCTCTTTTTATAAAGCTCCTAAGGTTATCATTAATACTATGATTAAAATCCAAAGAGACTTTTTGTGGGGTATGAATGAGGGAGAGCGGGTATGTATTCACTACAAGAATATCGCGTTTTACCGGCGGATTTTTTCCGCCGGTAAGTTTTCGGCGGATTTTTTCCGTCGGTAACTTTCCGACGGAAAAAATGGTATTTCTGGCGGATTTTGTTCCGTCGGTAACTTTCCAGCGGAAAAAATGGTATTTCTGGCGGATTTTGTTCCGTCGGTAACTTTCCGGCGGAAAAAATGCTATTTCTGGCGGATTTTGTTCCGTCGGTAACTTTTCGGCGGAAAAAAATGGTATTTCTGGCGGAATTTTTGAATCTCCGGCTGATTTTTGAAATTTTTTTTTTTTAGAAAATCCGCTGGAAATTCAAAAAATCAGCCGGAAATGTCGCCGGATATTTTCCGGTGGATTTTCCAAAAAAAAAAATTTTAAAAATCCGCCGGAAATGTAGCCGAAAATTTACCGGGGGATTTTTAATATTTCCGGCGGATATTGTTAAAAAATAATATTAAAAAATTTCAAAAAATTCGCGGGAAATATTAAAAATCCGCCGGAACATTTTGAAATTCCTATAGTTAAAACTTTCTCCTACGCTCTTCTCATTCTCTCATTTCACTCTTTATTTCCTTCTCACTTTCTCCCACACTCTTCTACATTTCTTTTCTTCTTCCTTCTCATTCATTCTCACTTATTCATTCTTATTTCTTCTTTCTCATATACTCTTCAAACTTAATTAAATTTATCTATATATCTCTTTTCTATATTTCCCATTTCTTCTTCCGTCTCACTTCTTCTTATTTCTTCATTCACATACTCCTATTTATTCTTATTCCTTATCACTTATTCATTCTTATTCTCTCCTACTTTATTTTTCCATATACTCTTTCATATATTCTTATTTTTTTGACACAACTCTCTTTCATTCTAATTTCTCTATTACTTCTCATTCTATTCTATATAATTTTTTTCTCACATTCTAATTCATTTTTTATTACTTCTTATTTAATTAAAATACAAAAATTCGAAAAAAAATGTAAAAAAAAATTAATTTTTTTTTTAAAATCCGCCAGTAATTCCAAAAATCCGCCCCTAAATTTCCGGCGACATTTCCGGCGGATTTTTTAAAAAATAATAATAATTTTTGGATTTTCCGGCGGATGTTTTGAATTTCCGGCGGATTTTTAAAAAAAAAATCATTGGTTAATTCAAAAAATCCGCCGGAAAATATCCGGCGACATTTCCGGCGGATTTTTTGGATTTTTCGGCGGAATTTCCGGCGGATTTTTCGTCACCACGAAATCCACCGAAAATTTCCGGCGGACAATCCGCCGGAAAGCGTTTGCTGCGAACTGGCTACCGGCGCCAAAAATCTATCGAAAAGTCCACATTTTCGGCGGATTTTTGGCTTTTCCGGCTGATTTTGCCCGCCGAAAAGTCCAATTTTTCTTGTAGTGATTGGATAGCGTGGGAGAATATTTGTAAGCCAAAGAAGGAGGGTGGTCTTGGCATAAAAAACTTAGAGGAGTTCAATGTGGCTTTGCTTTCCAAATGGAAGTGAAGGAGTTTGATGGATGATGACGCTTTATGGAAGGGGTTGTTGATAACTCATATTTATATGAGTTATTTATACTTATTCAAAGTTAAATCATGCAAGTTCTCTGGCAATAGTAGGTTGTTTCTAGTAAAGTTTCTGTTAGTTTATTGCTTTTAGTTAGAAAGGGGCTAAATTACAAAGTTCTAGGTATTTTGGTGCCAATTGGCGCCTTTGTGAGCGTTTTGATGCTTCTTGTGTTTGTGCAGTAATCCAAACGTGACAACGTCTCTCATCACGTCTGTAGAAGGACAGCAGAGCAAGAAAATAATATATCATTTTGGCGCGCATGTAATGATGGCCAGAGATCTGGAAATGAAGAAGATCTTCTCTCTCCTCAGCACTGACGCGGCTGACGCACTGTAGCAGTGCGGTGTCACTTCAGGGCAGAGTCAACTCGCAAGCAAACTTGGAAGGTGGGGAATGACATCAGCAACACGTGACCCTCTTTTGACCATGGCTATTCTCTCTCTACAAAAAGGCAAGGGTGCACCATGCGAAACAGACACGACTCCATCCATCATCCACCTTCCTCCATTTTTCAGAGATAGTTTTCTAAAAGAAGTTCTGGACACAGACTTCTTCATTTTAAACTCTCTCAAGGCCCCAATTTCCATATTCATTTGCAACCATTACTGTAAGGCTCAGACGTTGCAACGTCTTTACAGCGTGCATGAAGGAAGGCTACTTAGGCGTATCTTTTGCGTTTAATCTCCTTTTCTCTATGTACGGTATTTGGATTTTAACTCCTTTTCTTTCTGTAAGGATGCTCAGCATGAGCTAAACATTCGTAGTTGGGTTGTTGTTTTGCATGTAATGAACCTTTAGTCTAATGCTATGAAGTATTGATGTTTATGCGTTTTAAATCTTTGCATGTTAATATTTCCAAACTTGTTTTGAACTGGCCACTTAAAATAAGTAGATTCATAGGTACAGACATGGTCTATGAAAAGAACTCAAAGATTTATGTGAATGAAAAGGTGCACTAAAGACATTTAGGCATTTTTATCTAAGTCTAGACATAGAATGGATAATAGTTCATAGGACATTGCTGTGGGTACTTAAAATACAGGAGTAGGCCTACTTAGAACCTAGACATAGGAATTCTAGTACTTGAAGCTCTGACGTTTTGTGACTGAAAAGCACAGCTCTTTTGCAACAGCGTTCAAACGTTATAACGTCTATACAACATAGCATTTGTACGTATTAACGTGTAAACGTTATAACGTCTGACTAGAGGAGATCTACTTGCATGCAGCAATCCAACTCATACTATTCCATATTCACAACCATTTCTCATTTATTTGTTTTATTTATGTTCTTAGTCTTAATACCAACTTTTAGTGTCGATTTGTTACTTGCTTCACTTGTGTTTTAAAAGACTTGAACTCTGAAAGTTAATCAATCCTCGTGGGAACGATCTCTTACTTTTTATCCACTCTATTACTTGTACGACGTGTATACTTGCACTGACATTGCGACTATAGAACACACGAGCGCGAACAAGTTTTTGGCGCCGTTGCCGGGGATTGTATTTAACTTTTATTGGTCAACAAGAATTAAAACACTAGGTGAAAGAATTCTGCTGTGTTGTTTGTTGTTTTTGTGAGTGAACAGGTAAACGTTACAGCGTATGCTTAGTTCCAGTTCAAGCTCTAGTTCAATAGAACCAGGGAGTGGATCTGAGCCTGAATTCTATCCAGAACCTGAAAGAACCTTCAGGCAACTAAGGAGACAACAAAGGTTAAGAAGGCAGCAACAACAACAGCAATTTCAGCCACCAATCATGTCTGAACATGGTACTGGTGGTAGAAGCTCTAGAGGTGGACGCACTCCAAGAGGAGGAAGGCACTCAGATGCTGGAGGACGTGGTCGTGGACCACAAACTCATACAGAAACCTATGTTGATGATGAACACTGGCAGAGACAGCAACTCATCAATGCAGGGCCACAAGACATGGTCAATGACAGAGACAGGCCTATGCGTGATCATGCCGTGCTCAATCCTGCCCATTTACAAACAGGCATTGCAAGACCACCTACTCATACTGGTCACTTTGAATTCAAGCCAATGATGTTCCAAATGCTGCAGACTGCAGGGCAATTTGGGGGTTTTCCTCAAGAAGATCCTTATGCACATCTAAGGCAATTTTTGGATGTGTGTAGCAACTTTGTCATCCCTGGAGTCTCAGAAGATGCCTTCCGACTGAAGCTATTTCCATATTCTCTTAAGGATAAGGCCAAGAATTGGTTGAACTCCTTAGAGCCAAATTCAATTCATACTTGGGATGAGCTAGCTGAGAAATTTCTTGGAAAATACTTCCCTCCCAACAAAAATGCCAAGTTAAGAAATGACATCACTTCCTTCAAACAAAGAGAAGGGGAATCATTATTTGAGGCTTGGGAAAGATGGAAGGAATTACTAAGAATGTGCCCACACCATGGCATTCCCGTAGTTATTCAAATGGAGACTTTTTATAATGGTCTAGATCAACCTACCAGGCTTATACTTGATGCTTCATCAGGCGGTGTCATATTAAACATGTCTTTCTCTGAGGCATGCAGACTTATTGAAGACATAGCCACTCACAATGCCCATTGGCCTTCTGATAGATTCACTCCTGGAAAGAAGGCTGGTGTCCATGAGATAAGTGAAGTAACTGCCCTTTCTGCTCAGGTTGCTTCTCTGACCAACATGATTAAGAACTTGAGCACTCCAAACGTGGCAACGTCTGAAACACAGACTGCTGCAGCTATTGAGCCAACACCATCTGGGGGAGTAGTGTGTGTATATTGTGAAGGAGGGCATGTCTACGAAGAATGTCCCCATAACCCCCAGTCTGTAAACTTTGTATCACATAACAAAGGTAACAGTCCCTTCTCCAACTTGTACAATTCAAATTGGAGAAATCACCCAAATTTTAGTTGGAAGAACAACAATTCTTTGAATGCTAGCAATGCTGCTCCTGCAATACCCCCAGGATTTCCCCCTCAACAACAAAAGCAGTATACGCAGAATAACAACAACAGCAATTTGGAAGCCTTGATGAAAACTTTCATAAGTGATTGTAGGGCAACCTTACAGACCCATGAGTCTTCAATCAAAACTTTGGAGAACCAAATTGGACAGATAGCCTCAGCTCTTACTCAAAGACAGAATGGATCTCTTCCATCCACAACTGAAACACCATCTTCATCAAAGTCAAATGGTAAAGATGTGGTGAATGCACAGGTAAATGCTATCTCATTAAGAAGTGGCACTGAGTATCCAGAACCATCTATGCCTAAGGAATCTGAGGTGCCAGACAAGGAAAAAGAGAAAAACAAAGGTGGAGAAAAAGAGAAGAATATTCCAGATATTGTGATGTCTAAGCCAGACGTTACAACGTCTAGTTCTGAACCAGGAATCAAGACTGTTCCAAAGCTTGTACCTGAATATCCTCCTCCACCCTACCCTCAAAGACTAAAGAAAGCTCATGAAGACAAGCAATTCAGCAAGTTCATGGAGATGCTAAAACAGCTACACATAAACCTTCCCTTAGTTGAAGCTCTACAGCAGATGCCAAACTATGCCAAGTTCCTAAAGGATATCATCACCAAAAGAAGAAGGCTAGGGGAGTTTGAAACTATTGCTTTAACTGAAGAATGTAGCTTAATCATGCAGAATAAACTCCCTAGAAAACTGAAAGATCCTGGCAGTTTTACTATACCATGCTCCATTGGAGATTTTTACCTTGGCAAAGCTTTATGCGACTTGGGGGCAAGTATTAACTTGATGCCCAAGTCCATTTATGAAAAACTTGGTATATGAACTGCCAGACCTACTTCTTTAAGTCTTACATTAGCTGATAAAAGTAGAGTTTACCCTGAGGGCATATTAGAAGATGTTTTGATTAAAGTTGACAAATTCGTTTTTCCAGTGGACTTTGTTATTTTGGATTTTGATGCAGATAAGGAAGTTCCTATCATCTTGGGGCGACCATTTCTAGCCACTGGAAGGACACTCATTGATGTGCAGAAGGGAGAATTAATCATGAGGGTCAATGACCAAGAAGTCAAGTTCAACGTCCTCAACGCACTCAAGTATCCAGAACCTAACACAGAGGAATGTTCCTTTGTGGTTGCCCTTGACCATGTGGTTCAAAAGCAATTCAATAAAGATAATGACCACTTGGAGAAGATTCTGGGCAATGATGAGATTCAAGAGTTGTTATCAGAAGAAGCTGATCCGTTAAACGTTACAACGTCAACCACAGACGTTGTCACGTCTGACTCCCATGTACCCAGGGCGTGGGCAAAGAAGTGTGAATCTTTGGGGCAAGAAGACTCTAATCTCAAGAAGATAGTACCATCCATTGAAGAACCACCCACTCTGGAATTGAAAGTGTTGCCTGATCACCTGAAGTATGCCTTTTTAGGGGAAAATGATTCTTTACCAGTAATCATTTCTTCTAATCTCTCACAAGAGCAGGAAAGTGATCTCATTAGCACCTTGAAAAGGCACAAGAAAGCCATTGGTTGGCAAATGGCAGATATCAAGGGTATCAGTCCCACAATCTGTATGCACAGAATTGTCTTAGAAGAGAATGCAAAGAATAGCATTGAAGGACAAAGGCGATTGAACCCGATAATGAAAGAGGTGGTCAAGAAGGAAATCATCAAATGGTTAGACGCAGGAATCATCTACCCAATCAGTGACAGCTCATGGGTGAGCCCAGTTCAATGTGTACCAAAGAAGGGTGGAGTTACTGTGGTGACCAATGACAAAAATGAATTGATTCCAACAAGAACAGTGACTGGATGGAGGATATGTATGGACTACAGGAAGCTAAACAAAGCAACCAAGAAGGACCATTTTCCTCTGCCATTTATTGACCAGATGTTGGATAGACTTGCAGGCAAAGAATTCTATTGTTTCCTTGATGGTTACTCAGGATATAACCAGATAGCTATTGTGCCTGAGGACCAAGAGAAGACCACATTCACTTGTCCTTATGGTACCTTTGCCTTCAGAAGGATGCCATTCGGACTGTGTAATGCACCTGCAACATTCCAGAGGTGTATGATGGCTTTATTCTCAGATTTTATTGAAAAATCCATGGAAGTTTTCATGGATGACTTTTCAGTCTATGGAGACTCATACAAGGCATGCTTGGATAACTTAGAAGGAGTCTTAATAAGGTGTGAAGAAACCAACCTAGTACTCAACTGGGAAAAATGCCACTTCATGGTTCAAGAGGGAATTGTTTTAGGGCACAAGATTTCAAAGAAAGGGTTGGAGGTTGATAAAGCAAAAATTGATGTTATTGACAAATTACCTCCACCCACCACTGTCAAAGGTATTAGAAGTTTCTTAGGACATGCTGGTTTTTACAGAAGGTTTATCAAGGATTTCTCAAAAATTTCCAAACCTTTGTGTCTGCTGCTGCAACGTGATAACGTCTTCAACTTTGATGAGCATTGTCATGAAGCCTTCCAGAAATTGAAGACTGCCCTTGTAACAGCTCCTGTGATAGTCACTCCTGACTGGTCCAAACCATTTGAATTAATGTGTGATGCGAGTGACTACGCTGTGGGGGCCGTATTGGGTCAAAGGTATGGCAAAATTTTTCACTCTATCTATTATGCTAGTAAAACTTTAGATGATGCCCAATTAAATTATACTGTAACTGAGAAAGAGTTACTGGCTGTTGTATTTGCTTTTGACAAATTTCGATCATACTTGGTGGGTGCAAAAGTTATTGTTTTTACTGATCACTCAGCCATCAAGTATTTGATTTCTAAAAAAGATGCAAAGCCACGACTCATTAGATGGGTTCTCCTCCTCCAAGAATTTGACTTGGAAATTCATGATAAAAAGGGGGTGGAGAACCAAGTTGCTGATCATCTTTCTAGGCTTGAGAATGTTGATGCAGGTACAGGTGCAGAAGGGATAAAAGAAAATTTCCCTGATGAAAAACTGCTGACAGTAGCCACAGTAGCTGAAGACGTTACCACGTCTATGACAATTTCTTCAAACGTTATAACGTCTGATGCTACTGCTCCCTGGTACGCTGATATAGTTAACTTCCTAGTCAGCAAGATTGTGCCTGTGGATTTCAACCATCAGCAAAGAAAAAAATTCTTCCACACCGTGAAGCACTATTTTTGGGATGAACCCTATTTGTATAAGATGTGTCAAGATCAGTTGCTTAGGAGATGTCTGGCTGAAGAGGAACAACTCCATGTATTACAACAATGTCATGCATCACCTTATGGAGGACATTTTGGAGGAACCAGAACTGCAGCAAAGGTGTTACAGTCAGGATACTATTGGCCAACACTCTTCAAAGATGCTCATAAATTAGTGAAAAACTGTGATAAATGCCAAAGAACTGGAAACATCTCCAACAAGCAAGAATTGCCATTGACAAATATCCTTGAAGTGGAACTGTTTGATGTTTGGGGAATGGACTTCATGGGGCCATTTCCTATGTCTCATGGAAATTTATACATTTTGGTAGCTGTGGATTATGTGTCAAAATGGGTGGAAGCCATTGCATTGCCCAATAATGAGGCCAAATCAGTCAGCAAATTCCTTAAGCAAAACATCTTCACAAGATTTGGTACTCCAAGAGCTATAATCAGTGATGAAGGCTCTCACTTCTGTAACAAGCTGATTGAGAACCTATTGGCTAAGTACGGAGTGAAGCACAAGATTGCTACAGCTTATCACCCACAGACAAGTGGTCAAGTAGAAATTTCCAACAGAGAAATCAAAAGGATACTTGAGAAGATGGTTGGTCCAAACAGGAAGGATTGGTCCCTGCACCTTGATGATGCATTGTGGGCATACAGGACAGCATTTAAGACACCACTGGGCATGTCACCATACAAGTTAGTCTTCGGAAAAGCTTGCCACCTGCCCATTGAACTCCAACACAAAGCTCACTGGGCACTGAAGCAACTGAACTTAGATCATTCAAAGGCTGGAGAAGCAAGGCTCCTTCAACTAAATGAGCTAGATGAATTCAGGCACACTGCCTATGAGAATTCAAAAATGTATAAAGAGAAAACCAAGAAGTGGCACGATCAGAAAATTCAAAGAAGAGAGCTAGTAGAAGGACAATCAGTTTTGTTGTTTAATTCAAGGTTAAAGTTGTTCCCTGGGAAGTTAAAATCAAGATGGTCAGGACCTTTCAAGCTGGTAAAAGTCTATCCTCATGGTGCTGTGGACCTGTTTGATGAGAAAACTAATTCCATTTTCAAAGTCAATGGCCAAAGAGTGAAGCATTACTATGGAGAACATGTGGTTAGGGACAAGACCACAGTGGCTCTCAACAACCCCTGAATTCAAAAAAAGGGGATAGTCTGGCTGAAGACTCTTAAAGCAAGCGCTCTTGGGAGGCAACCCAATGGTTTTAACTAACCAGCAATTTTGTGTCTTTAAATTTTTGTTTTGTGCAGGAATGGGAGCTGAAGTAGTATAAACGTTATAACGTCTCTGCGTGTCTAGGATGTTGTCACGTTCGCTGCCTGGGTAAAGTTTTAAATGAAAAAGAAAAAGAAAATGAGTCAAGTAGTTTTCAAATGAAACAATTTTTAATGATTTTTGAGACGTGACTGCCAAAGTGACCATGACGTCACTTCCAACGGTTACCCCTCTTTCCCAAACCCACGCCACCACCTACTTCGCAACTTCCTATAAAACCTCCCCAATAAAAACACACCAATTACAATCATCAAAACCACCTTCATACACTTTCAGAAACCGCAATCTTATCCCTTCTCCCAAATCCCAAACCCCAAATCTCAAATCTCAAATCCCCCACTCTCCAGAAAACTCATACAATCACCATGACTAAAACCAAGCAAGCTGCAGTAAAATCATCTGGTAAAGGAAAGAATGTCAACCCAAGTTCTTCCTCTGTTCCAAATCCAGAAATCCCCATTCCTTCAAAGAAGAAAGCCCTGCTGCCAGAAAGGGGCTTCAACTTGGAAAACCCAAATCCTGACTTTCTCGCAACAGTGACAGCATTGGGATGGCAGAAATTTGTAGTTCACAGAAAGGAATACATTGCAACTCTGGTGCATGACTTTTACAAAGGAATCGTTGAAAGAACCGATGGAGAACTTTCAAGCACCTCCATCGTTCGAGGAGAAGAAGTCAAATTTGGTGTAAGAATCATAAATGACTACTTTGGGCTAGGTTACTATGGCAAGGCAGTTGAGGTGAAGCAAAAGACTTACGGAGTGGCAGAGATGACTGAAATCAAAGAAAGGATATGTGTTGAAGGAGCTGTTTGGGAGCGAAGAGGCGACCATGGGAATGAATTCAAAATTTTGAAGAGATACCTTTGTGATGAGGCCAGTGCTTGGTTCCATTTCATTAGGCATTGCTTGATACCCACTTCTCACACTCTCTGGGTTGATAAAGAGAGGCTGATTGCTATTGATGCCATTATGTCAAGAGATAAGATTGAGGTGGGTAAGCTCATCAACAGGGAGATAAACAAATGGCAGAACAGGAAGGATGGATACCTATACTTCCCTTGTTTAATCACTAATCTCTGCATGGAAGCTGGAGTGGAGATCGAAGCATCTGAACTAAGAGAGGAACCCCAAGGGGCATTCTCTACAAAGTTCAAAGCTAGGCAGAGAGCTGCAGATGCTACCACGTCAGTTGATGCGCAGACGTTACAACGTCTGGTAGACCAGCAAAACAGCCTAGCCAAGTTTGTCAAGGAGCAATTTGAGTGGCAAAAGAAGGTGAATGCACAAACAACAAAAGGCAAGATGGTGATTGAAGAACCAGTACTTCCAGATTGGATGCAAGAGGAAGATGAAGACAACATACTCCTATCAACAATGAACCCCAAGAAAGTGAAGAAGGAAAAAGTCAAGAAAACAAGAAAACCAGCCACAAAAAGAAAGAGCCCAGCAAAGAAAGAGCAAAAGAAGGTAAGTAGTGAGGAAGAAGAACTTAAATCAGCTGATATGGATAGCATCAGTGAGAGTGATGCAGAGGAATCAAAGAAGGTGAGTAGGGAAATCCTAAGTGATGATGAAACACATTCAGAAGAGAAAGGAAGTTCCAGTGATAAGACTGATATTGAGGCTGACTCTCCACCAACCCAAACACTCAAAGAACCAGCCCAACCCACACCTCCATCACCAAAAGACAAACAATCCCAACCCTCAGCTAAAACCCAACCCACCCATGACCAAAACATCCCCAAAACACCACAATCTGAACCTCAAGATCAACCCATTTCAAAACCAACCCCCCACTCAACCTGAACCAACTAAAGAGTCATCACAACCATCCATTCCAGAAGTAACAAGTGCAGACGTGACTACGTCTAACCCATCTGCTGTTGAAACCAACCCAGACCCACAACTCATTCCCCCACCCAGAGTCCATTTGGGAAGAAGAAAAGGCGTGAAGTAGCCGCCGCAAGTGAAGAAGCAAGACATGGTGAAGAAGAAGAACAACTAGTTGATGCTCCTGCAACCAAAAGGCAAAAGTTGCAGGTAAAAAAGAAATCTGAAGCTGCTAAAAACAAGCCAGCAACAGCTACCAGTGCAGCATTTGTCGCTGCTAGTGGTTCAGAGAATGCTCCTGCTGTTGTTGCTGAAGAAAAAGCTGCAGACGTTACAACGTCTCATGAGCCAGAGGTTGAAAAAGCCCAGGTGGAACCCAAAGAGCAGCAACAGATTCATCCTGCAGAGCTGGAAAAGCAGAAAGCATGGGAGGAAGCAAAGAAAAGAGTTGCTGAGAGCAGTGTAAAGAGGCCCCAAGAAACTGAAGTCTCAGTTGATGCTGGTGACGGTGAAGGAGAAAAGAAGAAGAAGGAAAAGAAAAAGAAGACTGTGCAAGCAAGCATCCCAGCCAGACAAAGTGGAAGGCTCAGGTCCGGTGCTCTGAACAAGTAAGTTAGCCCTCTTTTTAGCAGTAGAATAGTTATAGTTTACAATTTCAGTACAAATAAATAGCTGTCCAGACGTTACAACGTCTAGAGAGTTAGTAGTCAGTAGTTGTTTTGTTTCTGTTTTGTGTAAATGTCCTCTCTCATTTTTCAAATTCAGTGAGCAGTGGGGACACTGCTCATCTTTTTGTTTGGGGGGGAGGATCATTTTTATGTTTCGTGTATGCATGAAATCAAATGCAAAATCAGTTTACTGCCCTACGCGAGTAATCATCAAAAATGTTTCTCTTTGGGCTAAATCTAGTAATGACTGTGTGTGAATTTGTGTGAGTAGCTGATGCATGCTTAGATGAATAGAATTGATTACTGCTTCCACACAAACTCTGTTTTGAGGAAAACCTAGTTAGCTAGGGACTATTTGATGCTAAAGCTAGTTTTGGTTGACTTTGGTGAGTGTAAAACTTGATTAAAAACTTAGAGTAGCAGTAGAAACTAAGTTTGGGGGTATATCAGGTTGTACTAAGGCTGGGTGCAAAGACTGTAGGATGATTAGTGCTTGTGTAGTGTGAGTGCAACGTTGTAACGTCTACCCATAATGTTATAACGTATGCCGTGTGTGTTTGTGTGTTGTGTTCTGTGTTATCAAACGTTATAACGTCTACTCCAAAAAGACCAAAAAAGTGTGTGTTGTTTCAAATAAGTGGAAAAAACCACATGTCCTCTGTGTTTGCTGCAATTTCCCAAAACAAATACTGGGTACCCCAAATATCTCAATCCAAAATTGTCAAATCCAAAGGATCAAGAAGGAGAAAATCACAAAAACTCCAAACCAAAAGTGAAGAAAATCAAAAGAAAAGTTGCTCAGTAATGAGGGGTTGCAGCTGTGTGTGTTTTGCGTTGTGTGAGTCAGAAAAGTAGTTTGCGCTAATCTAGTCCTAGCACCCAAGATAAGACCCTTTGTTGTGCTTCAAATAACCCTCATGTCTTATGTGAAAATGTTAGCCTACTCTTTGTTTTGAAAGATGTTATACTCTCACCATTTGGAAACCACTCTTTCATAGGCTAGGGTAGCTTCTGAACCTAGCTAGGAAAAGAATTGATACAGAGATCACACACTCACTTTGGGCAGTAATGAATCTAGAATGTAATTGTGCATTGGTGCGTGAGTGTGTAGTGTAAGTCTGAAGGAATTAGCCCCTTGAGAAAATTTTGATCAAAAATAGTTGAGCAGGGTGTAAACTGTTGGTGTATTTAGTTTCTTGCATCTTTTCATATGTTGTATTTCAATTGCTTGAGGACAAGCAATGGTTTAAGTTTGGGGGTGTGATAACTCATATTTATATGAGTTATTTATACTTATTCAAAGTTAAATCATGCAAGTTCTCTGGCAATAGTAGGTTGTTTCTAGTAAAGTTTCTGTTAGTTTATTGCTTTTAGTTAGAAATGGGCTAAATTACAAAGTTCTAGGCATTTTGGTGCCAATTGGCGCCTTTGTGAGCGTTTTGATGCTTCTTGTGTTTGTGCAGTAATCCAAACGTGACAACGTCTCTCATCACGTCTGTAGAAGGACAGCAGAGCAAGAAAATAATATATCATTTTGGCGCGCATGTAATGATGGCCAGAGATCTGGAAATGAAGAAGATCTTCTCTCTCCTCAGCACTGACGCGGCTGACGCACTGTAGCAGTGCGGTGTCACTTCAGGGCAGAGTCAACTCGCAAGCAAACTTGGAAGGTGGGGAATGACATCAGCAACACGTGACCCTCTTTTGACCATGGCTATTCTCTCTCTACAAAAAGGCAAGGGTGCACCATGCGAAACAGACACGACTCCATCCATCATCCACCTTCCTCCATTTTTCAGAGATAGTTTTCTAAAAGAAGTTCTGGACACAGACTTCTTCATTTTAAACTCTCTCAAGGCCCCAATTTCCATATTCATTTGCAATCATTACTGTAAGGCTCAGACGTTGCAACGTCTTTACAGCGTGCATGAAGGAAGGCTACTTAGGCGTATCTTTTGCGTTTAATCTCCTTTTCTCTATGTACGGTATTTGGATTTTAACTCCTTTTCTTTCTGTAAGGATGCTCAGCATGAGCTAAACATTCGTAGTTGGGTTGTTGTTTTGCATGTAATGAACCTTTAGTCTAATGCTATGAAGTATTGATGTTTATGCGTTTTAAATCTTTGCATGTTAATATTTCCAAACTTGTTTTGAACTGGCCACTTAAAATAAGTAGATTCATAGGTACAGACATGGTCTATGAAAAGAACTCAAAAATTTATGTGAATGAAAAGGTGCACTAAAGACATTTAGGCATTTTTATCTAAGTCTAGACATAGAATGGATAATAGTTCATAGGACATTGCTGTGGGTACTTAAAATACAGGAGTAGGCCTACTTAGAACCTAGACATAGGAATTCTAGTACTTGAAGCTCTGACGTTTTGTGACTGAAAAGCACAGCTCTTTTGCAACAGCGTTCAAACGTTATAACGTCTATACAACATAGCATTTGTACGTATTAACGTGTAAACGTTATAACGTCTGACTAGAGGAGATCTACTTGCATGCAGCAATCCAACTCATACTATTCCATATTCACAACCATTTCTCATTTATTTGTTTTATTTATGTTCTTAGTCTTAATACCAACTTTTAGTGTCGATTTGTTACTTGCTTCACTTGTGTTTTAAAAGACTTGAACTCTGAAAGTTAATCAATCCTCGTGGGAACGATCTCTTACTTTTTATCCACTCTATTACTTGTACGACGTGTATACTTGCACTGACATTGCGACTATAGAACACACGAGCGCGAACAGTTGTTGAGGCATATGTATGGTGATTTCGCATCAATATTTGTTCATGGCTCTCAACTTGCTTTAAGTAGGGGGCTTAAAGGATCTATTTGGTGGCCTGATTTGATTAATTTGGATGCTCATGAATTCGTTGATCGGTTCAACTCTTGCATTAGGAGAAAATTGGGAAGTGGTGATTTTGTTGATTTTTGAAAAGATCATTGGTTAGGACATGCTCCTTTATCATTGGTATTTCCGAATCTTTTTGCAGGTTGCGGCTATCAATCCGTGAAGGTTGCTGATCTTGGCGTTTGGATCGGAGATGCTTGGTCTTGGAACCTCCCCTTGTTGCCTTTCGGAAAGCCTGCAGCTGCTGTCACTTCTCTCGGCCAGGCCACTGTTGGAAATATTGAATGAAAAATAAATATTTTTAGAAAATAAAGGAGAAGAAGAAGCTGTGACGTGGCAAAAGCCACTGCCTTGAAAGCAAATTCCGGTGGACCTCCAGTGTAACCCAATATCCGGTTTACTCCCCAAGGTTTTCACAATACTGTGTCCGGACCCTGCACTCGAGGTCAGAATCACGTTGGAGCCTCACAAACAATGCCCAAAATAATACTAAAATCAAGTAGATGAAAATCAATTTTTGTTCCATCCATCATCCCCCATTTTTTTTCAAAGTTATGTATCACTATATATTTATATATAAACATATGAATGTAACCAATTGTAAAAAAACATAATATTTAATAGCATTAATTAATATACAATCATAAAAACCAATAATCATAGCAATAATATGCTATCATAATACCAAACGGCTATATACTAATATACATATTTATAACCAATGTTATTATTGTATCATAACTAGATATTAAGTTTATTAAACTAAAACATTAATATCAAAACATATTATTATTAATAAAATATATTTTTGTAACTTCCACACACTTGAATGTCATTATTCCAACAATCCCCCACTAATGACAAGCAAGTGGAAAAACATATTTAAATTATTTTGTAGAAAATAAAAATTTTGGGCAAAGAAAAGTTTTTTCGTGCTTAAGTGCTAATATCACGAAGATTGAATTAACACGTAGGGAAATGAGGCAACACCTTTTGTCCAAGAAGTGAATTTCTCTTGAACTAAGTGGACTTAAGATGAGACCCGCACAACACACACTTTTGCCTTTAAAATTGTAAGAGCTCCACGATAAATTATTCACACAAAAATAGAGGCCCTCATATACCTTGGGTTGCTCATGAGTGCTCTAGAAAGATTGGCTAAGTCTTTCATGGAAGGTGGCATTTGCCTTCACACTCACGTAGGTAGATACATCAAGTGTGTCTCTATAGCACTAGCCATATTAAAGTGCGTCTCTATAGCACCAGTCATGTCAAAATGCGTCTCTATAGCACTAGTCATGTCAAAGGCTATGTATCTATTAAGAGCTTGTGGCTCAACCACGCGTCAAGCACTACCACACGCCATAGGGTTGAGAAGTGTAGTGCATATAGTAGTAGTCATATGGCTTCGTTTGACCACAAATGGGTGTCCACCATATTTTCTTCCACTCAAGGCTTAAAGCTCCTCCCCCTCGACATTTCCAAGACAACTTTCTTGGGTAATCTTTTCACATAAAGATCACAAAAATTCATTTTTCACTTTTCACATACTCAAGTGAAGCAGCCTCATTTCCAAAATAACTTTCTTAGGTAATCTTTTCACAAAACACTGTCTCATTTAAAGTGTCTCACACCACTATCTCGTACACATCAATTGGTGCTTACGAATCACCTTGGAGTGGTGTAGGTCTCTTTACAAAGGTTTCTCAGTCGTTAAACCTCTCAACCACTATGCTTCTTCACTAGCAAGTTCAAGAACTACAAAATCAAATTCCATTAGAAATTTCTGACTATATATACACGACTACTTTGATAGTTTTCAAGATATTGCACCACATTCTAAAATAAACACGTACTCACTTGTAGTCATCATTTAATTCACTAAATTTTCATCACAATACCCTTCTCATTGCTCTTTTACTAAATTAGAACCAATTTATTTTTATTACTTCCTCATAAGTCTTAGTGTACTTTTCTAACTTATAAACATAAACAATTTCCTCAATAACTTAATCAACTTCTTCTGTTTCTAATAAGAAACCGAGTGTCATAAAAATTAGACTAACCTTTCTTTCTTGTCTAATTATCACCCTTTTTTTATTCACCACTATAAAAAAATTGAACTCACTGGTGAATATTAGTAATAGAATCATAAGTAGTTTACTTTTATTTTTCAACTACATTACCCACACCTTGTCAAAAATTACACCCACACATATAAGTAAAATTGAGTAATTTCTCTTGAAAAATATTATATGGTGTATATAGAATGCAATCAATATTGCTCTCCCCACGTCTATGTGAAAGTTAACCATCATTTGTATGGTCCATAAAAACACTAATTTGGACCATATTAATTCACCAACAAAATACTACTACTCAAACTTAGTCATTTTATATATCTTTTTGAAGATAAAACTTGACTCCAAAAATAATGAAACTATTATATAAAATCAATAGCATTTACAAAACCGTGCCTCTAATTTTCTTTTAATTTTGAGCCATCACCAAAAGGTCCCAAAAATCCAGAACAACATAAAGGTTCTTATCAAGACACAAATAGTTCAAATAACATGTATAAACATGAAATTGTTCATGGACTATTTTGAAATATTAACAAAATATTTCTAACACATAAAGGATGCATATACTTTTCATATAATCCTTTCTTAAGTTGTTCTACAATTTTCAAATAAAACCATAACAACTTGAAGTTTCCTATATACTCACAATTTGTAAATATCACCATAAATTCTAGAATTTTTACTAATATTTTATCACCACTTCATGATAATCATAGGAATACTTTTCCTAATTTTTCACTAGTAAGAAAATATCATATAATTGTATGCAATCAAAAACACACGATCACATCGCTTTAAAATCTATATATACGTGTAGATTTTTGAGTTCATGACACTTACCTAGACTCCAAGCTTATCTCTTGATCGCAACTCAAATAAGCCTCATTTGCACTATCCTTCGATAGGCGCTTGACCATTCCTTTCATTAAGGATCCGATGAATGATCCTTTGTAGATTCTCCAAGCTACTCCGGTGGAGAAAAATCCCAAACAAAACTCAATATTTCCAATCATAATATATAAATAGAAACTTTAATCCAGTTGCTTTCAAATTGTTGGAAATATTGAATGAAAAATAAATATTTTTAGAAAATAAAGGAGAAGAAGAAGCTGTGACGTGGCAAAAGCCACTGCCTTGAAAGCAAATTCCGGTGGACCTCCGGTGCAACCCAATATCCGGTTTACTCCCCAAGGTTTTCACAACACCGTGTCCGGACCCGTGCACTCGAGGTCAGAATCACGTTGGAGCCTCACAAACAATGCCCAAAATAATACTAAAATCAAGTAGATGAAAATCAATTTTTGTTCCATCCATCATCCCCCATTTTTTTTTCAAAGTTATGTAGCACTATATATTTATATATAAACATATGAATGTAACCAATTGTAAAAAAACATAATATTTAATAGCATTAATATACAATCATAAAAACCAATAATCATAGCAATAATATGCTATCATAATACCAAACGGCTATATACATACTTATAACCAATGTTATTATTGTATCATAACTAGATATTAATTAAATTTATTAAACTAAAATATTAATATCAAAACATATTATTATTAATAAAATATATTTTTGTAACTTCCACACACTTGAGTTAAGTTACCTTAGTTAGTTTATTGTTTAGTTAGAGTAACTATAGTTCTGTTTTCTATTGCAACTAGATAGTTGAACTCTAACCGTGTATATAAGGTATCTCTGTAATAGAATGTACAGTTGAATTCGTTCTTCACCATTTTCATCAATGGAGTTTATTTTTCCAGTTCTCTGAACCTCAATATGGTATCAGAAGATTGTTTTCACCGTTTTCCACTTCTCTGTTTATGATTCATTCTTGTAATTGTAATCTTCGTTTGCAATTGTGATTCCTTCTCACAATTTCTGCTATTAGCCATCTTCAATCGATTCTAGGGTTCCAAGCTATTGACGATAATGGCGATTGTCAACGATTTCATGAATCCGTATTACCTTCACCACTCGGATAATCCTGGTCAAGTCCTGGCCACGCATCCTCTTTCTTCCACCGGCGACAACTACAGTTCGTGGAAACACGCCATGATTTGGGCGTTGAGTTCCAAGAACAAAATTGGCTTCGTCAACCGTTCAGTCATTCGTCCGGCAGAGAACAACGCTCAATTCCCTCAATGGTTTCACTGTAACAACAATGTGGCGTCTTGGATCTTGAATTCCGTTTCCAAGGAACTCGTGGTGAGCATCGTTTATTCCTCTACTGCTCGTGATATTTGGATTGATCTAGAAACTCGCTTTCGCCAATAAAACGGACCTCGTCTCCTCCAACTCTGCCGTGACTTCGTGAATTGTTCTCAAGGTTCCATGTCTATGAATGCGTATTACAACAAGATCAAGGCAACCTGGGAGGAACTCAGTGAATTCGTACCTCCTAACACCTGTCACTGTGGCGGCGCTCAACCATTGCTGAGTTACCTCAATTCTGAGTACGTTCTCACTTTCCTAATGGGATTGAATGAGACCTACAGCTCTCTCCGTGGACAAATCATGACTATGAATCTGATTCCTTCAATTGCTCAAGTCTTCTCGCTTGTTATTCAAGAGGAGAAGCAGCGTGAGGCTGGAATCATTGTTCCTACTGCAATACCTCAATTGGCTTGTGTTGTGCAAGCTCCTAGTGCTTCTACCAACACTGCTGCTAAGGCATCCACTAGGAAGGATAGGCCACTGTGTGCTCATTGTGGCATTCTTGGCCACACCAAGGATAAGTGTTTCAAGCTCCATGGGTATCCACCAGGGCACAGGAAGTTTAAGGCATCAGCAAACATGGTGAATGACTCTTAGTCCACTGGAACACCATCTGCAGAGCCGTACCAGAACCTGATCAACTACATACAGTCTCAGATGACCAATGCAGTTGTTCATGACACTGCTACCTCAGGTGAGCTATGTATTGGTGTGAGTTTTTTGGTTTTAGAATCATTATCTAATGCCTACATATCAATTTGGTTAGTAGATTCAGGTGCTACCATTCATATTTGCAATGATATCAAATGGTTTATCAAACACACACCATTGTCTAACACCTACGTCACCTTACCTAACAAACAAAAGGTTCAAGTAACTACTGTTGGTAGTATTCAATTAGGGCCTAATTTCATCATTTCCAATGTGTTGTTGATTTCTGTTGGTGCTCTACTAATCACTCTCAACATTGGTGTTTTCTTTCTTGATAATGCTTGCATTATACAGGACAGAACCCACCAGAAGGTGATTGGAAGATGTGAGTTGTTGAATGGCTTGTTTCATTTTCAACCCAGCTTGACTCCTGGTTCTGTACCCTCTGTTTCCCTTGTCTCCCATACTGCAGTTTGCAATTCTGTTTTCCACAATGATTGTGATATTAAAGAAATTAGTTTACCTTCTTGTAACTTGGTAGATAGTGCCCATACTCCTACTAGCATGTGGCATGCTAGAAGGGGGTCACCTATCAGATCCTGTATTGAAATTGTTGAGCAATAAAATACCTTTTGATTTCAATTCTACATACAATTCTAATACCTGTCTTGTATGCCCTATAGCTAAGCAAAAACGTCTGCCTTTTGTTTCTCACAATCATGTTAGTTCTCATGTGTTTGATTTAATACATTGTGATACTTGGGGGCCTTTTTCCCAAGCAACACATGATGTTATGCACTATTTTCTAACCATAGTTGATGATCACCCACGCTTTACATGGTTGCATCTAATGAGGCACAAGTCTGATGCCTCACATTTGATTAAAACATTTTTCAACTATGTTAAAAATCAATTTGGCACCACTGTCAAGAGCATTCCCAGTGACAACGCCAAAGAGTTTCTGTTGACAGATTTTTTGCAGAGTGTGGGAGCTACTCATCAATTCTCTTGCCCCTATAGACCTCAACAGAACCCAGTGGTGGAAAGGAAGCATCAACATATTTTGAATGTGGCTCGTTCTATGTTGTATCAGACTCATATGCCACTCAAATTCTGGGATGAGTGTGTGTCTATGGCTACTTACATCATCAACAGAACTCCTACCCCCAACTTGGATGGCAGCTCTCCATATGAGGTATTGTTTTCTAAACCACCTGATTACTCTATGATGAAAGTGTTTGGTTGTTTGTGCCATGCCTCCACCATCATAACTCAGACACATAAATTTAGTCCTAGAGCCACCCCTTGTGTCTTCATGGGCTATTCTCCTAGCTACAAAGGGTATAAACTATATGACCTCACCACAAAGAAATTTCTCATTTCTAGAGATGTCACCTTCTTAGAAACAAGCTTTCCTTTCAATACCAATATTGAGCCTTATCAATTACCAAATCTCAATAGTGAACTAGCAGTATCCCTTCCTATCATTCCAGTCACCACAGAGCCTATGCACTACTCTCCATCACCCACAGAACCAGTCACTTCACAAACACCAATTTCTGCCAGTGACCATGATTCGGATATGCATGAATCCAGTGCACAGGTTTCTAGTTCTCCCTCCACAATAGCAGATCAACATAACCCTGCTACTGTCATTGAGCCAAAACCTGTCCCAGCTCCTAAACTTGATCCCCATGTCACTCCTTTACCTAGAAGGTCTAGTAGAATCCCCAATCCACTCTCTTACCTAAAGAACCACCATTGTAACCTTGTTTATCCAATTAACTCATACCTCACCTATGACAAACTTTCCCCATCCTACCACCATTATGTCATGCAAGTAGCCACCATCTATGAGCCCACATATTATCACCAAGCCATAAAAATCCCTGAATGGAGAACAGCCATGGCAGAGGAAATTGCTGCTCTTGAACTGAATCATACATGGAGCATTCAATCCTTACCCTTGGGCAAACAACCAATTGGGTGTAGATGGATATATAAGGTGAAGTATAAGGCTGATGGTACTCTTGACAAGTACAAGGCCAGGCTTGTAGCCAAGGGATACACTCAACAAGCAGGCATTGACTTCACTGAAAAATTTTCCCCTGTTGCTAAGTTGGGAACAATCCGTGTTTTGTTGGCTGTAGCTACTCAGAAACAATGGTCCATATTACAGTTGGATGTGAAATATGTGTTCCTCAACGGGGAATTAGATGAAGAGGTATACATGCAGTTGCCTTTGGGTTATCCTAGTAAGGGGGAGAACCTTGTTTGCAAGCTCCATAAATCCTTGTATGGCCTTAGATAGGCTTCAAGGCAATGGTACAACAAGTTCTCTACTGTCATCCGTAATAATGGGTTCACACATAGTCCGGCTGATCACTCCTTGTTCATTAAAGGCTCAGGGGACAGTTTGGTTATATTACTGGTATATGTTGATGATATTTTGATTGCAGGCCCTAATGATGCACTTATCAATCAAACAAGGGATATGTTGCAGCATCATTTCAAACTCAAGGTCATTGAGGACTTGCATTATTTCCTTGGGCTTGAAATTGCTCATTCAACACAAGGTATTTCTCTCTGCCAGAGAAAATACACACTACAGTTGCTTGATGATACTGGATTCTTGAATGAGAAGCCCCTAGATACCCCCATGGACTCCAACATTATGTTGAATAACTCTGATGGTGATTTACTGGCTGATCCATAACTATACAGAAGGTTGTTAGGGCGCCTAATCTACTTGACCATCTCAAGACCTGACATAGTATTCATGGTGAACAGTGTAACACCCCTTTTCTACCCGGTAAATTTTTGACAAAAATCGGAGTTTCAAAAACATTTTTCACTACACCCACAAGGGATGCCACATTAACACCAATAAAACATCACACGTTAATAATAAAATTCACCATTAAAGTAGTACGATACATAGTACGTCATAAATGGGACGAACCCCCAAAACACCTGTTCAGTCTACATGACAGTAACTCCATCACCACGCAGCGGAATAAAAATAAAGGTTTCAATGAATAATCATAACATCACCATAAAAGTTCAGAAATTAAATAATAGAGACAACTAATAAAGACTAGCGTTCATCCCCCCCCGAGTGCTACGTATCAGAGCGACGACACCGACTCGACTAGCGAAGGTAGACATGCCTTCACTCGCAATCACCTGCACGTTACCAGCATAGGCGTAACATTCAAACAGAAGGGGTGAGATATCTAACAATATAATAGCATATATGATAGGCAATATGCTAGAGTTACGACAACTATACCTACCGCTTCACAACAACATCAAATTGCAATCACCAAGAATCATCACCAATGTCATGAGTAAATGAATGAGATGCAACCCACACCAACGGGTATATGCATGTGGTACCAATCATCGCCAATAAAATATGCAATAAGGGCATCATCACCTATATCATCACCACGTTTTTTAAGCATCATCATCATCACCTATAGCTCCAAGGCCAAAACCTTCATCACCAAAATAATGCATATGAAATGTATGCGACACCATGAACAATGCACCAGAGACAATCAACAACAATAGTCATCTAAGTGACACAACAACACCAATATCAACAAATGGTCATAGACCCATCACCTATCACCTTAGCCAATAAAATAGGCACATCACCTGTTATATCGTCACCACTAACACCAATCATCACCGATAACACCAACAGATTTACAACGTCAATAGCAACAAAAAAATTTACAACACCGAGAACAATGACAATTTACGACACCAATGACGACACAGTTTACAACACCAATGACGACACAATTTACAGCACCCGGAACAACAACAATTTTACAACACCAATGCCAACAACTATTATACGACACCAGTGACAATACCAATTTACAGCAAACAGCAACAATAGCTTACAGCAACAGCAACAATAGTTTTCTGCAACCAGCAACAATAGTTTACAGCAAAACAGCAACATAGTTTTTAGAAACAGCAACACTGATTTTCAGCAAAACAGCAACTTAATTTTCAGCAAACAGCAACTTAATTTTCAGCAAAACAGCAACTTAATTTTCAGCAAAACAGCAACTTAATTTTCAGCAAAACAGCGACTTAATTTTCAGCAAAACAGCGACTTAATTTTCAGCAAAACAGCGACTTAATTTTCAGCAAAACAGCGACTTAATTTTCAGCAAAACAGCGACTTATTTTTCAGCAAAACAGCGACTTAATTTTCAGCAAAACAGCAACTTAATTTTCAGCAAAACAGCGACTTAGTTTTCAGCAAAACAACAACTTAATTTTTAGCAAAACAGCCACTTAATTTTCACCAAAACAGACATGGCAGGAATCGGCGCCCAGCAACAGGGCGCCAACAGGCAACATCATCCAGCAGGAACTGGCGCCCAGCAACAGGGCGCCAACAGGCAACAACAACTAACAGGAACTGGCGCCCAGCAACAGGGCGCCAACAGGCAACAGCAACAAACAGGAACTGGCGCCCATCAACAGGGCACCAACAGCATCAGCAATCAACATAACACCAGCCCAGGGCGCCTAGGGCGCCAGTTTCAGCAGCAACACAGGAACTGGGCGCCTAGGGCGCCAGTTTCAGCAACATGAACAACACTGGCACGGCGCCCAGAAGCAGGGCGCCTTCAGCAGGAACAAAAACGTGACACAGACATGGCGCCCAGGAGCAGGGCGCCTTCCAGTAACCAAGACAGCATATGCGACAACATCAATGGCGCCCATGGCGCCTAGGGATCAATTTTTTTTTTGATTTTCACCAAGATCAATCACCAAATACCAAATTGCAATCATCATGAATACATTCAAACATCACCAAATCAACACCAAACAAGATCAAAGAGACAACATAGAGCCTATCTCCCACATAACACCCATCATATACCCTATTATAAAGGTAGAACCCACCCTTACCTTAGATTTGCCGAATACGAGATTCCCTTGCACGAAAACTCCAAAGAACCACAGCAACAAGAGCTCCTCTCCTCTTTCTCCTTGGTTGCGCCGCCCCTCTCTTCTCTCTTCGCAAATCTCTCTTTTTCTCAAAAATGAGCAAGTGATCCAAACCCTAGCTAATGCTCTCATTATGCGCCTATGCCATTGGGCTCTTGGATCACGGGCCTCCTTCTACTACTCAACTTAATTACTAAACACCGCTCCCTGATTTAAATAAAACATCATATTATTATTTTAATATGACTACACTAATAAAATACCTAAATAATTTAATTAAATAAATAATTAAATTATTTGGGCGTTACAAACAGGCTCAGTCAATTCATGAGCAAACCACGAGTACCTCATTTGCAAGCTTCTCACCATCTGCTACAATATCTCAAGAAGACTCCTGGCCAAGGCCTGCTGTTTCCTGATGTTTCCTCTTTCAGAGTTACTGCATATTCTGATGCAGATTGGGGCAGTTGCCAAACCACCAGAAAATCTACCACAAGTTTTTGTGTGTTTTTTTGGGGTCTGCCATTATTGCTTGGAAGTCCAAGAAGCAATCCACAGTAGCAAGATCTTCAGCAGAGGCAGTGTACCATGCTCTAGCTACCCTTACTTCTGAGTTGCTTTGGACAAAACAGATCCTTCACTCTTTTGGCATCACCATGTCTTCCACCATGATTTATTGTGACAGCAAATTGGCTATACAACTTGCTATCACACCCACTTGCAATTAAAGATCCAAGCATATTGATATAGATTGTCACTTCATTCGTGAACATGTTTATTCTAGGTTCATCAAACTGATCCATGTACCTTCTCAAGAGCAACTAGCTGATCCATTAACCAAAGATCTTCCAAGACCTCAATTCCAGAATCTCATTGGCAAGTTGGGTCTTCATAACATGTATCTCCCAACTTGAGGGGGAGTATTACTTTATACAAGTGTATTTAGTTTATCTAGTTTTAATAAGCCTTTGGTTGAGTTAAGTCACCATAATTAAGTTACCTTAGTTAGTCTATTGTTTAGTTAGAGTAACTATAGTTCAATTTTCTGTTGCAACTAGATGGTTGAACTCTAACCGTGTATATAAGGTATCTCTGTAACAGAATGTACAGTTGAATTCATTCTTCACCATTTTCATCAATGGAGTTTATTTTTCTCTCTGAACTTCAATAGCTGCAGTTGGCTATTAACTCATAGAATACTCACCATTTTGGTTGTGAGGAATTCTCCCAGCCACAATTTCATTTGTGTTGGTCTTTAAATTGCACTCCCAACTTTCTTATCCAGGCAGTGTTACTAATGTTGTCTCCTTAATGGTGTATTAAGAAAAATCTCAGCACATCAGTTATACATAACAATTACTCTCTACTCTTCTTGCTTGTCTCTTTCGCTACAACAAGCTCCATAGGATGGCTTTGTGATCCTTCGTCCCAAGTTTTCTTGATTTTGCGTACCCTTTCTTTCATTTTGCAGCAAGGAAAAAAAGAAGAAAAAATAGAACATCCTTTATATACAATATGTTCAATTCTCCAGAAATGGGTGTATTAATAGAGACTAATCACAGTCAACAGTTGACTCAGTTAATTGTAATTAGTAGTTAGTTAAAATAGATTAGTTAGCTTAGTTTGTTTTAGAGTTTGTTAAGCCTTCTGTTAAGCTTGTTGTTACTGTAACTGAATGTAGTTACTTTACTCTTTGTAAACTAAGCTACACATACACCTCTGGGTCTCCTTTTGTAATACGGTGAAATCACTTTATCAAATATCAATTCTATCAATTCTTCAATATTTCTCCTTCTGTATAACTTCATCATGGTATCAATCGCTGTACAACTTTCCTGATCACCACGCTTCACACACACACGCGATCTCGTCTTCAACCCTGCTTCGTCCATGGCGGAGATCCCACCGAAACAAGCAGATCCTCACACAGAGCTCAGCAACCACATCTTTGCGCTTGGAGGTCCCTCACCGAATACCTCTCAAAGCTTCGCTGCAGCGCCCAAAATCCCCATCAAATTGGAAGATAAGAATTTCCTCCTATGGAACCAACAAATCGAGGGAATCGTAACATCATACAAGCTTCATCGCTTTCTTGTTAACCCACAAATTCTCCAGCAATTCAATTCGGAGCAAGATCGGCTCTCTAACACCGTATCTGAGGCCTACGACAAATGGTTGGTCCAAGATCAGCTTCTCTTTACCTGGCTTCTCTCCACACTTTCAGAATCAGTCCTTCCTTGGGTTCTTTCATGCAAGCACTCTCATCAGGTATGGGATCAAATTCATGCCCATTATTATGCTCACTTGAAAGCCCGCACTCGTCAACTGCGCTCTGAATTCAAGAACACCAAGAAAAATAATCGCTCAATCAACGAGTACCTGATGCGAATCCACACCCTAGCTGATTCCCTTCTTGCAATCGGCGAACCCATCTCTGATCAAGACAAGATCGATGTCGTTCTTGACGGTCTACCCGAGGACTACAGTACCTTCGTTATGATGATGTACGGGTGCACTGATTCGCCTTCACTGTCTGAGATTGAATCTCTCCTCTTGGTCCAAGAAGCACACCTTGAGAAGCATCGCCAAGAACTGTCCAGCACACCTGTCTCTTCAAATCTTGCGCGCACTACACAAGGCCCTTGCTTCAACTCTACCAGCTTCAGAGGGCATGGCAGAAATACACGAGGAAGGGAACGTGGCCGTAGCAACCTCCACAGCTATGAAAACACCACCTCAATCAATGGTGAAGCAAGGCCAACATGTCAGCTCTGTGGCAAAAATGGCCACACTGTGTTCAACTGCTGGTATCGGTTTGATGAAGGATTCCAACCTAGTCACAATGGTGGCACATCACAGAATCGCACCAAGAATCAAGACTCCACCAAATCCAAAGACAATGAGCCATCTGAAGGTAAATCATCTCAACCCAATATCAACTTAGCATCTTCTGCTGCTGAATTTGAATCCACCACCATGGACAATGAGGCCTGGTATCATGATACAGGTGCGTCTCACCATGTTACTCCTAATAGCTATAATCTTGAAAATAGTACACCATATAATGGCACTGCTAATGTCTCTGTAGCTAATGGTGAAGAAATCCCTATTAAATCTGTAGGCACTTCTAGAATAGCTTCACAATTCACTCCAAAAGTCATTTTGAAACTCAAAAAGCTATTACACGTTCCCACAATCACTAAAAACCTGCTGTCAGTTTCTGGGTTTTCTAAAGATAACAATGTATTCTTTGAATTTCACTCCAATTTCTGTCTTGTAAAATCACAGGCAACTAAAAGGGTGCTACTCAAAGGCATTAAAGGTCGTGATGGACTCTATTCTTTCAAGATTTTTCCCATTCATATCACTACTAGACCAAAAGTCAAAATTAGATTTCCTAACTCCAAAAATTGTAATCCTGCTGTGAATAATGCAGTCTCTAGTACTTCCAATTCATCTTCCACTAAGACATATAGCCTATGGCATTCTAGGCTAGGGCATGCTAATGTACAAACTGTTAATACCATTCTCAAATTGTATGATATTCCTTTGTGCAATAAAACTGATTTGACTGTTTGCAAGTCTTGTTGTATTGGTAAATCACATAGGCTACATGCACCTGCATCCACCACCACACTCACTCACCCTTTTGAAGTCATACACACTGATCTTTGGGGTCCATCACCTTCCCCTTCTAAGTCTGTCTATAGCTATTATATTGCATTTGTTGACACTTGCACCAAATTCACTTGGACATATTTTCTTAAGAATAAATCTGATGCACTAACAGCCTTTACTCGGTTTCATGCTCTAGTTAAGACCCAATTTTTTGCTAACATCAAAGCTGTGCAGTCTGACTCTGGGGGAGAATTTAAGCCCTTCACCAAACACTTGTCCACCCTTGGTATCCTTCACAGACTCACCTGTCCCTACACTTCCCACCAAAATGGATCAATTGAAAGAAAACATCGCCACATAGTTGAAATGGGCCTCACTTTACTCTCCCATGCTTCTTTGCCTCTTAGTTACTGGGACCATGCTTTCACCTCATCAACAGACTACCCACAACTGGATTGACTAACTTCATCTCACCATATGAAGCCCTATATCACACCACATCTGACTACAAACTGCTAAGGACCTTTGGATGTGCATGCTACCCACTTCTCAGACCTTATAACAAACACAAGCTTCAACATAGAAGTGAAGAATGTATTAACCTTGGATTATCCCCACAACACAAGGGATATAAATGCCTCAGCCCTGAAGGAAGGATTTATATCACCAAAGATGTTGTATTTGATGAAACCAAAATGCCTTATCCAAGCCTCTTCAACAACTCATCCAACCATCCTGAGCCCCTTACATCCAACTCTGCATCTTCACCTCTCCCATCTATCTTGGCCCAAACCGATACCACTCCTTCAATCACAAATACTAACTCAGAAACTGAAACAGACACAGACACTGTTGCACCAGAAAACACCCAACATACATCTGCTACTGCCACTGAAACAGAGACAAACACCGCTGCTCAAACAGCGACAGAAACTAACCCTACTACTTCCACCACTGACACTTCACATCCCCAACCTCCAAATTCAACAATACCTACTGCCACCACTACATCCACTCATCTTATGACAACCAGAACTAAAACAGGCAAACTGAAACCCAAAATTCTTCTAACCACAGCCACCCCATCCACTGCTAAACAGTCCTCTACCTTACTATGTGACAATCTCTCTGCTGTAACTTGCACATAATCCCATTTTGCACTCTAGAACTAAACATGTTGAGCTGGATATCCATTTTGTTCGTGAAAAAGTTGCTGCCAAGACTCTGTTTGTCAAACATGTACCAGCTACTATGCAGATTGCTGATATCTTCACAAAGCCACTGGGCACAGCCTCCTTCCAGCTACTCAGAAGCAAACTCAGAATCAAGGATCTCCATGAGTTTGACAGGGGAGTAATAGAGACTAAATCACAGTCAACAGTTGACTCAGTTAATTGTAATTAGTAGTTAGTTAAAATAGATTAGTTAGCTTAGTTTGTCTTAGAGTTTGTTAAGCTTGCTGTTACTGTAACTGAATGTAGTTACTTTACTCTTTGTAAACTAAGCTACACATACACCTCTGGGTCTCCTTTTGTAATACGGTGAAATCACTTTATCAAATATCAATTCTATCAATTCTTCAATATTTATCCTTCTGTATAACTTCATCATGTATGACATCTGGTATCGGGTATTTGTTATCATTCTATCCATCTTATATTTTTTTTTCCATCCATTTGTCATCCTTCTTTAGCTAGAATCGTTTGCTTTTCTATTAGTGTGCTGAAACAAAAATTTTAACATTTTCACAAGACTCAATAACTAATTGCACACAAAGCCTAGCTCCTAAGAACGTGATTTCGGCCTATGCATCCATGATAGCGCATTTGTGGAATCAGGTTCCACTTTGATTATTTTTTCTCGAAAGGTTTTGGTTGCTAGGATGTCAATACAAGAGCAATTATAGTGGCCATAAGTTCGACATTGTTTGAGTTCCTTATCCCTACTAAGACTACAAATATGGAAACAAAAAGACTCGTGTTGATTGCTGGAGAGAATCGACAATCCTAGAAGCAATCTGGGCTGCTATGAATGATATTATAGACAGACCTATAGCAATACTATATGGTTGACACGGACAAGGTGGAAGCTAATGAGCGTGGTGGGCAGTTGAAGTTGACGACGACTGGGAAAGAATGATTCCTTGCATGCTTCTAGGATAAGGGACACTTGAATGAATCATACTCACACCAAAATGAGAGAGATCATTATGTTTAGGTATGACAGTGTATAGTTGAAACAAGACTTAAAGGAATCGATTTGTTCGTACAACTTATACCAATAAGATGTATCTTCTTTTTGAGAGCCTAAAATATAAGAGTTTCATAGCTAAGTTGGCTTGACTTCGAACACTTGTGGGATATGAGTGACCTTTTGGGAAACTTCCGAGAAAGTGTGTGGGAGAAGACTGAGTACGCTGAAAAATACTTGTGTTGATTTGTTGGGACAATCAATAATCCTAGAAGGAAAACCTTACTGTTACAGAGGGAATTTCTGGTTGCAGAGTATAGCTTGGGGGTTGTGAATAACCCTTACTCCGGGAAAACCTTCTTGCTCCCCATGATGGTGGAGGGACATTTTTATGGTTTGGGAACATGAGGAGGTCGAGGGGATTATTTTGAGTGAGGAGGAGGTGGGTAAAAATATAGGTAATGGGAGGTCGATTAGGTTCTAGCTAGATACATGGTTGCGTCCATCCCCTCCTAATTAAAATTGTGTTCGAGAGACTTTTCTCTATATCGATGAAGAAGGAGTATGGTAGAGATAGGCGTGTGGGCTTGTTGAGAGGTATCATTTGATAGGTATCATCTCCTAGAAACTTTTTCTAAGAAGGCTTTGCATCAGGCTATAAATCTATCTTGTAAAGGTGTGATTAGTGTTTTAGTTGTTATGTCATTTATTGTTTCTAAACCACTAAGGAGTGTGAATAAGGAAAATAAGAAAGCTGTAAATAGTAGTTGTGTAGATTTATTTATATGCTTATGCTTTGGCCCAGACCCGTTAGGTCTTCTTAGAGAAGACTATTTAAACTCTCTTGTAATTGGTATTGAGGATCACAGAGACATTATCAATAAAACGAAACTACTGCTACTCTGTAGTCGCAGATGTAGGCAGACTTTGGCCGAACTGTGTAAACAATATCGTGTGTTATACTTTGACATGGTATCATTAGGGTTGCGATCATCCCTGTGATTTCGGATTCTTCGTTCAAGAACGGTGTCCTACGTGGTTTCTAGTTGGGGTTCGGTTCCTGTAAGTGGTTCGGTTCTCTGGTTCTGGATCGGATCTCCTTTGATTCGGATCCTTCGTGGATCTGCGTTTGGGTCGCTCAGTGCGCCTCCTTCGTGGTCCTCCTTCGTCGTCCTCCTTGCGCCGTTCTCCCTGGATCTCTGTTTGGTTTCGTGGATCTGCGTTTGGGTCGCTCCGTGCGCCTCCTTCGTCGTCCTCCGTGCGCCTCCTTCGTCATCCTCTGTGCGTCGTTCTCTCTGTTCGTCGTTTCTATGCGTGCCCTCTTCGCGCTTCGTGGATCGAGTTTCGTATCTCGCCGTCGCGATCTGTTCGTGGTTCGCGTTACTCTGCTCGCCGTCGCGTTTCGTGGTTCCTATTGGCCGTTGTTGTTGGCCATGCACTACTGTTTGCTGGTGGTGCGCTATTGTGTGTTCTTGGTACGGTGGGCTTCTGTGTACTGTGTGTTAGTGTGTGCTCTTGCTACTGTGCGCTACTGTGGTTCGGTTTGATTTTGAGTTTTTTTTATATATTGCAAGCTACCGTAATTTTTTAATGGCTTCAGAAGGAAGAGATAATTTTTGTGTTTGCTTTACTGGCAAGAATTATGCTGCTTGGGAACTTCAATTCAAGATGTATGTCAAAGAAAAAGGATTATGGAGTCACCATGATGGGGTCCCTAAAGCGTCAACAGATAAACCCGCCTTAGACGCGTGGGAAGTCCAAGATGCTCAAATTATTTCTTGGATCCTCAGGACTATTGATCCTCTGATGATCAATAATTTGCGAGCATTTTCAACTGCTCAGGAAATATGGAATTATTTGCAGCGTATTTACAACCAGGACAATACAGCCAAGCATTTTCAATAGGTACTTTGTCAATTCAAGATTATTATTCTGGTTTTTTAAATTTATGGACAGAACACTCTGCTATTATATATGCTGCTGTTCCCAAGGCGTCTCTGTCGGCCGTTCGTGATGGTTATGATACTAGTAAATGGGACCAATTTCTCATGAAATTTCATCCGGAATTTGAGGTCGTTCGAGGTGCCCTGCTGAATAGGAACCCTGTTCCTTCCTTAGATACCTGTATTGGTGAACTGCTCAGGGAAGAACAGCGTCTTAATACTCAAGGAAACATGCTTCATGATCCTGTCCATTCTGAACCGGTGACAGTTGCATATGCTGCGCAGAATAGAGGCGTGGGTCGTGATATGCGCCAAACTCAATGCTTCAGTTGTAAACAATTTGGACATGTTGCTTGTAGTTGTCCTAAGAAATTTTGCAATTACTGCAAACAGCAGGGTCATCTCATCTCTGCATGTCCCACGCGTCCTCCTCGACCGACTAAGCGTTCGGTACAGGCATTCCATGTCACTACTAGCTCTACAGCTGGTCCTTCCACCACTAGTGCATCTAGCTCTGCTGCTGGTCCTTCCATCCTTGCTGCGTCTGATGGTGGTGCTCTTCAGCCTGAGTTAATTCAACAAATGGTACTATCTGCTCTTTCTGCCTTGGGTATTACTGGTATGTCTTCTTTCATTGCTTGGTTACTTGACTCTGGTGCATCGAATCACATGACGGGTTCCTCTGAACTCCTGCACAATTTACGTTCTTATATTGGTAATCAAAAAATTCAAATTGCTAATGGTAGTACCCTTCCTATAACGAATGTTGGTGACATAAATTCTACTTTTAGAAATGTGTTGGTAGCACCTGGGCTTGCCTCAAATTTATTGTCTGCTGGTCAATTAGTGGATGAAGGTTGTGATGTTAATCTTACTCCGGATGGTTGTCTTGTGCAGGATCGGGTGTCACGGAAGGTGATCGCGAAGGGGCCTAAAGTTGGAAGAGTGTTTCCACTCCAGTTTCATTCAAATCATTTATCTCTTGCTTGTAATAATGTTTTGAATGCATGTGAGTATTGGCATAGGAAATTGGGCCATCCAAACTCTGTTGTTTTGTCTCACTTATTTAAGACTGGTGTGTTAGATACTAAATTGATAGATTCTGGTACCTCTATTTCATGTTCTGTTTGCAAATTAGCTAAGAGTAAAATCCTTCCTTTTCCGTCTGGTGCACATCGTGCTTCTACGTGTTTTGAGTTGATTCATAGTGATGTTTGGGGGATTTCTCCTATTGCTTCTCACGCTCACTACAAATATTTTGTCACCTTTATCGATGATTATAGCCATTTTACTTGGATTTATTTTCTTAAATCTAAATCTGAAGTGTTTTCTATGTTTAAGAAATTTCTGATGTATGTTGAAAATCAATTCCAAACCAGTATTAGAATTCTCCGGTCTGATTCAGGTGGTGAGTATATGTCTCATGAGTTTCAGGAGTTCTTACAGCAAAAAGGTATACTGTCTCAATGATCTTGTCCCAATACCCCTCAGCAAAATGGTGTTGCAAAACGTAAGAATCGTCACTCGGTGGATGTGACACGTACCTTACTTCTCCAGGCATCTGTTCCATCCAAATTCTGGGTGGAGGCTCTTTCCACAGCTGTCTTTTTGATCAACCGTCTTCCTTCCACGGTGATTGGGTTTGATTCTCCTTACTTTCGCCTTTTTAAAACTCAGCCTGATTACAGTCGTTTACATACTTTTGGGTGTGTATGTTTTGTGCACCTCCCATCCATTGAAAGACATAAGCTTGGAGCACAATCTGTCCAATGTGCATTTATGGGGTATAGTTAGTATCATAAGGGTTTTGTGTGTTATGATGTCTCTAACCATCGTTTTCGCATTTCTAGGAATGTGACATTTTTTGATAATCAGTCTATGTTTCCTTACTCTTCTCCTGGTTTGAATGATATTGCTATACTTCCGCAAGGGGAAGTGATCTAAAACCCCACTTCTAGGAAAGAAAATAACAGGACTCGCTCCCACTTCCCCTTCCGACACTGATCCTGATCCTGCTCCTGCTCCTGATCCCGATCCTGATCCTGGTTCTGACCCTATACCGCCGGCACCCCGGCGTTCTGGTAGAACGTCTCGAGCACCTGACAAATATTCCCCAGACAGGTTTGGTTCCTCTCATATTGCTTTAACTGCTTCTCAATCTGGCACATCTATTCCTACTTGTTACTCACAGGCTGTTAAAGATGTGTCTTGGGTAAATGCCATGAATGAGGAACTTCATGTAACACCCCTTTTCTACCCGTTAATTTATTAGCGTAAAAATCAGAGTTTCAAAATTTTAATTACACCACAAGGGATGTCACACTTACTTCGTTAAACATCACACGCCAAATTACTCACTTTTTGAAAACAGTCTTATAATACTTTCAAAACGTCATTGTCAAATAAATTACAACTTCACAGCGGAAAGTCCAACAATTATACACAGCCTTGAATAAACTAAAACAACGTTCTATTTCCCCCAAGTGTTACATATCAGAGCAGACGACCCGACTCAGCTAGCGAAGGTTCCTAAGCCTTCACTTGTGCTCACCTGCAAGTTACCGCATAGGGGTAACATTCAAACAGAAGGGGTGAGTTCGTCTAACCATATAATAAAGCATATGATAAGCACTAAGCTAGAGTTATGACACTATATAGACCACACCACGAAACATCAAGTCAATCATCAAGGATAAAACAGTCAATTCCATTAGCAAGGGTAAACAGTCAATCTCATCATCAAGTTACTCGGCACAACGAGTCGTCACAATGTCATGCAGGAGTATGAAATGCAACCCACTCGCGGGCATATGCATGAGGTACCTTTTCACAAACGTCGCTTAGCCTTTATGGCCTCATCGTCACTTAGCCTTTTGGGCCTCAAAACGTCACTGGGTTTATGCATATGGGAGGCATGAGACACTATGACATGTACCACGCACAAACACACAATCACGGTCAACTATGTGACCCGTCACTTACCAATTTGCCAAATAAGAGGCACATCACCTGTCAATTCATAATTACACACAACAACGTCACTTAGCCTTTCGCGCCTTATCGTCACTTAGCCTTTTGGGCCTTATCGTCACTTAGCCTTTTTGGGCCTCAACGTCACTTATTTTCACCGTCACTTATTCATAAACATCATCAATTCAAACAATAGCCACTGAGGGCAAAAACGTCATTTACTAGCCACCAAGGGCATCATCGTCATTTACACATCATTATCAACAACAATGGCCACTAAGGGCAAAAAGGTCATTTAACTAGCCACTAAGGGCATCATCATCATTTACACATCATCATCAATAATATTGGCCACTAAGGGCAAAACGTCATTTAACTAGCCACTAAGGGCATCATCGTCAAAATCATCACTTTTGACACTTGGACGATAAAACCACTGATTTTACGCAAAAGGGGATTTTTAAAGACACCAAAACGATTTTTCTATGTCACAGCAACGACCACCGGGAACAGCCACTTGGGGCGCCTAGCAACCTTCAGAAATAATAAGTTTTTATTTTTAAAAACGGAACACACAGATAGACAACTGAAAAGGCTTCACAACGCTTTTTGAAACACTTAAAACGGACACCCGAGTCAAAAGATATAGCAAAAACAGTTTTCAATAAAAATCGGGAACATCCTGAAAATGGCGCCCTTGGCGCCCAGCGCCTGGCACCTGGCGCCCAGCGCCCCGCAACACACAACACACACGCACACTGGCGCCCTTGGCGCCTGGCGCCTGGCGCCCAGCGCCCGCAACACGCAACACACGCGCACACTGGCGCAGGAACTGGCGCATGGGAACACGGCGCCCATGCACTAGGCGCCTAAGGCCAACACGGAAAACAGCTCATTTGACTCCAAAATTAATTTTGCACGAGGCATTCACTCAGTGTATGGGAACCCAACAAAAATTTTGACAAAATATGGCACGCAACATTGGAGCCCTTGGCGCCCATGGCCAAGGCGCCTAGCACCAAGATAGGCACACTGAGACAGGCGCCCAGCAGGGCACCCTGCACCTGGACACAGCAACCCAGCACACTAGACAACAAAATCCAGCAACATCATAAACACAAAATTGGCGCCCTATGCGCCTATGACCCCAACAACAACGAATTCGAGCAACACAACTTCATCAAATCACATACAACTCATACAAACAACTTCAAATCGCATATCAACCGTAAAAATAATATCACATCACAAATCAATCATGAACACATAAAGAGTCATCAAAAATCATCCACCGAATCATTATCAATCACAATACCATCAAGGAGTATCCAAGCACTTAGCACGCAAACCACAATTTCTCAACAACAAGTTGTCATATGCCTAGGGTTCATCAATAATCACTAGAAATACATAAAACGGCATACATAGAGCCTACCCCTACTTAGTCCCCAGCATAAGACCCTATTATAGAGAAGATGAGACCCACCCTTACCTTAGGTTATGACGAACACGCTATCTCCGTATACGTAAGCTCCAAAGATCACCGCAACACGACTCCTCTCCTTTTCTCCTTGGGATTTTGCGCACCTCTCCTCTTTCTCTTCTCATGGGCGCGCCGTCCCTCTCTTCTCACTCTCTCTCAATTCGCTAATTTCTTTTCTTTTTGCAAAAGTGAGCCAAACCCTAAATTTTTAACTTAAATATGCACCTAGGCTAGTGGGCTTGGATTGCGGGCTTTCCTTCGACTTAAGCCCGATTTAATTAAAACACCTTATAATTACTTTAAAACACCTTATAATTATTATTTCTACCACCCGAATTTCATTTAATTAATTAAATAAATTAATCTATTATTTTCGGAGTGTTACACTTCAGGCCCTTCAGGACAACTTCACCTGGGATATTGTTCATTGTCCTCCTGGTATCAAACCCATAGGCTGTAAATGGGTTTATTCTGTGAAATTGAATTCTGATGGATCTCTCAATCGGTATAAGGCTCGATTGGTTGCTTTAGGCAACAAGCAGGAATATGGTATTGATTATGATGAGACATTTGCACCAGTTGCTAAAATGACTATTGTTAGAATGGTGCTCTCTCTCGCTGCTTCTAATGGGTGGTCTCTCCATCAAATGGATTTCAAGAATGCATTTCTTCATGGAGACCTGGCTGAAGATATTTATATGACTCCCCCTCAGGGCCTTTTCTCTTCATCTAAGGGGGTGTGCAAGCTCAAACGATCCCTATATGGTTTGAAACAGGCACCTAGAGCATGGTATGCGAAATTCCGTTCCACTCTACTTGGGTTCTCTTTTACTCACAGTCAGTATGATTCGTCTTTGTTCATTCATCGCACATCTACGGGCATTGTTCTTCTCCTTCTTTATGTTGATGATATGATCATTACGGGTTCTGATGCAGCATCCATACAGGAAGCTAAACAAAAGCTTCAAGCCTCATCTCAAATGAAAGATCTTGGTCTGTTACATTATTTTCTTGGACTCGAGGTTCATTCTACTTCTAAGGGCATATTTCTCCATCAGCATAAGTACGCCACCGACCTTATTGCTATGGCTGGCCTCGAATTTGCTAATCCTGTGAATACTCCTCTTGAAGTTAATGTTAAATACCACCATGACGTGGGAGAACTTTTGACCGATCCGTTATTGTATCGACAGCTCGTGGGTAGTCTTAACTACTTGACCATTACACGACCAGATATTTCATTTGCTGTTCAGCAAGTAAGTCAGTTCATGCATTCTCCTCGTCATCTTCGCCTGGCAGCGGTTCGTCGTATAATTCGCTACTTGAACGGTACCTCTCAACGGGGTTTATTCTTTCCTAATGGAACCCCCCTTACGTTGAGTGCCTACAGTGATGCTGATTGGGCTGGGTGTCCCGACACTCGCCGCTCTGTCACTGGTTGGTGCATGTTTCTTGGTTCTTCGTTGATCTCTTGGAAAAGTAAGAAGCAGGCGAGAGTCTCTAAGTCCTCAACCGAATCGGAGTATCGTGCTATGTCTACGGCATGCTCAGAAATACTTTGGCTTCGTGGTATTTTGGGTGAACTTGGATTTCCTCAAACCGAACCGACATCTCTCTATGCTGACAATACAAGTGCCATTCAGAGTGTTGCAAATCCGGTTTTTCATGAGCGTACTAAGCATATCGAAGTTGATTGTCATGCAATTCGTGAGCCTATGATAATCACGTTATATCCATCCCTCATATCAATACTCAATTTCAAGTTGCAGACATTTTGACCAAAGCTGTTCTTTCTCCACGCCATCAGTTTCTTGTCAGCAAATTGATGCTCATTGATGACCCGCATCAATTTGAGGGGGGATGTGAATAAGGAAAATAAGAAAGTTGTAAATAGTAGTTGTGTAGATTTATTTATATGCTTATGCTTTGGCCCAGGCCCGTTAGGTCTTCTTTGAGAAGACTATTTAAACTCTCTTGTATTTGGTATTGAGGATCACGGAGACATTATCAATAAAACGGAACTACAGCTACTCTGTAGTCGTAGACGTAGGCAGACTTTGGCCGAACTGCGTAAACAATATCGTGTTATACTTTGACAAGGAGTATAAAACTTCACTTGTTTGCATATTAGCAGATTTCTATATCTACGTGGTATGTTGGTTTTAGGTAGTTAGGTCATGCCCTGGTCATGCCACGTGACTTGTCTCACTTGTTTAAGGTTTTGCTCACTCTCTTCCTTTCCAAGAGGGTGAAGAAATGTGTTACTCTAATTTGGTATGCAGTGTCGTAGAGACTCTAAGGAACTTGCAAGTGTTGCATTTTTCAGCCAAAATACCTTGTGTATTAGAGGCCGAGGACTACAATGAGTGTAACTCTTTTAGGTGATTCCCTCCGAGGAGGCTAAGGTGTCTTTCTTGTTTTATGAGTGAGTTATAGAGTTAGTGAAGTGTATATATAGGAGCTAGTCACAAATATTGGATGAGTGGCTACGTTATATTTTTTTGCTTAGCAGTAGCGCATTTGGATTTACATAAGAGGATAATGATTAGAAATGTAGGAGACGAATAGTGTCCTTCATTGGAATTTACCACCTTTTTTTTATATTATGAGTTAGATAGTTTTTTGTATTACGATTGTCAAACTATTCCGTCCAGCTCAATGGGCTAATACGCAAAAGCAGGTTGCACCGGCCAATCCAGGTATCTATTAAATTGTGTTTTTGTAGTCAAGCCCAGCAAAAAACACTAGTACAAAAGGCTAGGCCGACTCAGTCCAATTTTTAACAAGGTAAACCAAAAAATGTTCAACAAGCACACAAAGTAGGAGCAATCTGGCCCAAGGGCAAACTAGGCTGGGCCAAAACAGTCTACTTTCCTGGGCTTCTATTTATCAAACCCAGCCTAGGCCAAAACACTGGGGCACAAAGCCATTAAGTTGGACTGGACTAAAATTGCCGCCTCTACTTTGTATTCCCTATTTATTAAATTCTATCTCTCGTTAATTAAAAAAATTATATAACTCATCAAACATGCTGTCAACTCTTTCATTTATTTATTTGTTAACCTTCCCTTCAAACAAACATAAAGTTACCAACTTCGTGGGACGTTCTGTTTCATCTCCGGGGTGCCTCTGGCCTTCTCGATGGTGGTGCTAATGTTGTGGATTCTAGTCGATTGGGTCATTGCACTAGTTCCTTTGGGAAGGGGTATTTTGGTCCGAAGCTTCATAGTGTTTGCTGGCAGCTAGATGGACGAAGCTCATGAAAACCCTAGTTTGTGACCCTTTGGGCTATTGGATCATGTGTGATGTTGCTGGCCCACCGGGTCTTTTCGTTTTTTTATGTTTTTCAATTCCTAGGTAGTATTGGGCTTTAGCTAGGGTTGATTGCATCGTAAGTCCCTCAACACTACTACAATTTAGGCTTTTCGCATCGGTTAAAAATGACTTTTCGCATCGGTTCCGTCTCCGTTATAGATTCAGGTGATGTTAAAAGTACGCACATTTTGCATCAGGTACGGACCTGATGCGAAAAGTATTTTTCGCATCAGTTGTATTACCACCCGATGCCAAAAGTCCTTTTTAATTAGATTTTAGCACCTTTTTGGCATCGGATTTTCAGAACCACCTGATGCGAAAAGTACTTTTCGCATCAGGTCCTGATGGGAACCGATGTTAAAACTAACTTTTTTAAAAAAAAAATTTCACAATGTGTACGTATATTCATTTATTTATAAATTACTCAACCAGTTTTACTTTGTTAAATACCATAAACAAAATATATATTTTTGCTAACTCATGCTACAATTATGTCTACAAACAGAGAATAACAAAAAAAATAAGAGAATCACAATGCAAATATCAGTCACAATATCCTCCTGGTTTCAATAAACCAATTAATCATTGAATTCATTTGCAAAAGCAAGATTGGTTATATCAATCCATTAAACTCAACAACAACAAAAAAGATGAGAAAATAGAAAGAACTATACAATGTTTGTACTAGTAGACATCCCAATTATAAACATCCCAAAACAGCTACAGAAAGCACCTTCAACAAAGCACCTTCAACTCTTCCACATCCTGACCAATCTGAATACAAAAAAGCACCTTCAACAAAGCACCTTCAACTCTTCAACTCTTCAACAGTATCCATGATGACATTCAAGCATAGCCTTCCACATCCTGATCAATCTGCATACATCAATAGAAGTTATTATAGTTTTAACATCAAATAAAAAAGGAATATAGTTGTTTAAACTTTAAATATAGTATACAGATACTAAAGCTTTAAGGTGATATAAATATAACAAAATTTTAGAACTCTTCACTTACCCTTCTGTTAATTCCAGAAGCTGTGGATACAACTCTTCATCCCTCATTCTTTCAATACGTTTAGATATTGAATCAACAGAATAAATAGCCACTCTTATACGTGAATGCAGATCCTTCACAACTGACCAGGTCTTGTCAATCACTTGAGTGCCTTGATATTTTGCAAATTGATGCCTAAGCTGGTGGCATTTTCAATCATAGTCCTTCCTGGTGGATTCACTAGCCTACAGATATCCCAATAAGTAGTGGTCAATAAAGGACCAATGACTGAAAACACAAACAGGCGCTGCAATACATCTAACAAGCAAAAATCTATACATTGGTAACCAGCTAATTATCCCATGTCCTTGAAAGGAATTAAATTTTAGAGGAGGGTAAGGGATAATGCATATTATAGAGTAATACCTTGACTTCCACATAGAGTTTTCGCTCCCATGCATACAGTCTGTCAAGGGTGGATGAATGGCTTCCAGCAATCATGCAGAATTCTTCAACAAAGTCACTTCCACTATCATCAATATCTTCTCTTGATTTTGCAGCCAAAGGGTTCCTGGATGAGGTTGATCGAGAAGACACTGTCCTTTTCCATTTAGAATTAGGAAACAACTTACCTTGGAAACTAGGTGAAGCCTTTCAACGGCAACAAACAGGCTGGAAAGCCGTGATCAAAACCATAGTAGATGACTTCCCTAAGAAGATCAGAAATTAGATTAATTGGCAAAGTAATAAAAGACTAACAGCTAATGTGTCACTATTACATAAGAAATTCACAGGAAGTTCAGTTAGTCTGAATTAAGATCATATCAATTATCACATAACTCAGCAACCAATTTGTCATAGATAACACAGATTTTCAATTAGTTCAGAATAAGATCATATCAATTATCTTGAAAGAATTATTTATTTGACTCGAAAAATGTTGGATACCCCACTAATTCAACTACAACAGAAAGGAAGGACCTACAAATAACAGGAAAAACCCAAATAGTACTTGAAAGTTGAAACTCACATCATAACAAAACTCATAGCCATAGTGTTGAACCCTTCTTTTGGCTAGACAATTCCAAAGCCTAGAGTCAACGGCTTGGAGCAATTCCTGAGAAGAGGAAAAAACCCAACCATTTTAAATAAAACAAAGAAATGCAAGCAAAATACAACTATGGTTAGAAAAAGTAAAACAATGTAGCATTGATGTAGAAGGAAAAGAGTGGTAAACCTCTTCTTCTTTAGCACTAACAAAATCCCGCACTAGGTAAATTCCTGGAATGTTCAAATTCGAGTCTGTAACAGATACATGAACCAAGTCCTTCACTTGATCCTGAACAAACAGTACAAACTATGAGTAAACTCATGAATAAACAAACATAAACATGAATGAAAATTGTAACTCCAATCAATGAATGGTTGCACAAATACCTGTGGATTCGGCCGAATCACTGAATAACGAATATGCAAAGATCGATCACCAAGTTGAGGACATGGTCGTCCATGTAATGCATCTAAAGCAGATTGTGCGGAACACACTTCAGAATAAGATACAATAACACGTGTGCCACACTTTCATCTGCTGCATAAACTCCATTGAGATCCCCAAATTTGCAGAACACAGAAGCAATTTCATCATATGAAAGCCCCACCGCTGGTCCACAATTGACCACGTAAAGATTTGAGCTTGATTCACCATTGTTCTTTGGACGCCCAAACCTTCGCAAACCCATTTCTATATTCCAACGATAATAGACTCAAAGATTCAATAATTTTGTAAATTTTCAATTTCAATTGGCGAACTTGAGGGTACGAATTTGCCTAATACCAAACCCAAATTCTTTTCTTTCTTATTTATATAAAAATATATTAAAAAAACCTTGGTCAGTAGCTCTTTAAGCTTCCAAATCATCTCCCGTGAGTCTGCAAAGCCTCCGTTCCTGCAAAACCTTAGTTATTAGTTATTAAACTTAAATTTATATGTGAATTATAAACACACGATGATCTTGGTTAATTCTTCTGAAATGAAATAGACTTCAAATTCTTGAAATGAAACACACGATGTAAAGACAATAATAAACCCTAGAGAGTGGAAGAGATGAAGGGGTTACCATGTGGGGGTACTTGTCTTTCTTGTGGTGTTTTCAGGCTTGAAGTTGGGGTGCTGCTCGACAGAACGCAAAGTGCCTTTGATGGCCAAATCATTTTTCACCTCTTTCCCCATAAAATCTTTGAAATAGGAGAAGAAAATATTATTGAAAACGAAAATAGGAAAGCACAGAAGAGAAAAACAGAATGGAAACGTGTACATACCTGGTTCAGAGAAGGAAAACGATAAAACGAAAATGCCTGTAGGGTTTCGCTGGGAGGGGAGGGTTTCTCTGAGAGAGTTTCGTTGAGAGGGAAGGGTTTCGCTGAGAGGGTTTAGCTGGAGGGAAGGGTTTCGCTGAGAGTATCTGTGCTTGTAGGGTTTCGTTGGGAGGGAAGGGCTTCGTTGGGAGGGAAGGGTTTCGCTGAGAGAGTTTCAGTGCTTGTAGGGTTTCGCTGGGAGGGAAGTGTTTTCGCGGAGAGGGAAACAAAAATGAAAGCAAGCTGAAAAAATATCAGACTTTTAACATCTGTTAGAAAAGAGCTGATGCCAAAAGTGATCCATTAATTGCAAAATTGCCACCGCATCAGTATTAACATCAGTTAAATTTTAACCGATTTTAAAAATTCTGTAAAAAACGTATTTTTATGCACTAGCAGGATTTTCTACACCGGTTAAATAAAGACCTGATGTTAAAAGTGACCAATTATTTACAGAAATGCCACCGTGTCATTTTCTATATCAGGTATTTTTTACCCGATGTTAATTATTGATGTTAAATCCGTTTTTTCCACTAGTGCAATGTGCTAAGCCTTTGGGCTTAATTGTTTATATCTTGTTGGGCCGCCTTGTCGTAAGTCCTTTAGACCGCTCAGGTTACGATTCTGAGTTGAATGTTCCCCTATTGGGTTGTAGTAGTTTGGGCCTTGCCCAATTAATGAAAATCGTTGCACTGTTGACAAAAAAACAAACAAACATAAAGTCCTTTTATCATACTTTATTTTTTAGTCAGCCATTTCTTGGTTGTTCTTTTAATCAGCATTTCTATTTATCTTCATATGGCCAAACGACAAAACAGTCCTCTTTTCATTTGTTGGAACTAAAGAATGATAAGTACACTTTATATATAAGCCCGTACTAAAAAGAATAAGGTTTTGAAGCTTCGGACCAAAAAGAGAAAGATTCAAAACCTTATTCATTGTATTGGAACCAGTGCAAAAAAAGAGAACAATGAATAAGGTTTTGAATCTTTCTCTTTTTTTGACACATTTGAATCTTTCCCTTTAGTTTCCATACTCAAGTTTTAGTCCGTGGTAGGAGAAAGTAAAATCCAATATTTTTATAAGAGGAATTAATAATAGTTAATTCATATAAGTTCTCTTTTTGTCAACGAAGGTTGACTCAGTTAGTAAGGAGTTGGTTTATTCCCTGCAAGGGCGTGAGTTCAACTCCTGCTGCCGATGTGAGAACCTCTTTGGTGGGTGATCTGTAAGTACCTCTATAAGCGCTCTAAGAGCTGTGAGGTCTGCCCTGACCCTAGTGAGTCCCCTGAGCTCAACTCACCTAAACTTTTTGTAACCAAAAAAAGTATAAATTTTTTGATCAATGGAGTGACAAACATCACTTGTAAGTTCACACATGGAAAGTGGAGATCCTGACTCCTAAGTTCGAACTTATGTAATCACAAAAAATATATAATCTAACAATATCGGTTTTTCCAATTATGTTATGTCTTACGGTCTAATTAACGGTAGTTCATTGATATGTAGATCATATATAGATCGACAAATGAAATAATAACAAAAAAAAGTTATGCCAAAGCTATGCTTTAAAGTTTTACCTCCATATGAAGAGCGGCAAATTTAAATGTATAATTAAGGTTTAATTACTCTGTAGGTCCTTGAACTATTTGAGAATTTTTAAATAGGTTCCTAAACTATAAAATGTTCAAGGACTTATTTACAAATTGTGAATATGATGTCAGCGTTGACTAATTGTTGACTAATTTTAATATAGTTGAAGGATCTAATTGAAAAAACTAATTAAATTAGTTCAGGAACCTGATTACAACTTTTTTAGTTTAGGGAGCTATTTAAAATTCCCAAATGATTCAGGACCGAGAGAATAATTAAACCTATAATTAATTATTGAAAAAAATTGAAATGTATAATTGAGAAGGGAATGAAATCCTCTCCAGTACTGAATGGTTCTAATTGGAGAGAGAAATACACAATGAATAAAATATTATTATTTTAAAACCGGCCTATTGTTTATAACCAGCCTATTTTTTTTTGACAATATAACCGGCCTATTTAAATGCACAAAAACTATATAACGCGGGGGAGGGAGCAGTGGGGGACAAGTAATTAAGAATAACTTAATTGGGAAGAAACAAAGCAAATAAGTCAACAAATTGCTTTTCCCTTTAATTTAAGAGTGCTTCATTAAAGTAAGGATGAAGTGGAGGAGATAAGATAAAGATGCCAGATGTCATATTGTGTGGGTTTGGTCCCTTTTTTTTCTTCTCACTCCCCCTTGTTGTTCTAATAATCATGATATAACTTTAGGAAAGTGGAAGGGCTAGGTGTGATCAACTTCCTTTAAGGAAGGGAAAAAAACATGAATTTGACTTTGAAAGAGAAAATAATTTTTGGTCAATATCCAATTTTTAAGAATTTTATCAGTATTGTATATATATATATATAAACTCAAGTAAAAATAACTAATTTATATTGATTAAGGCTGATTAAATTTAGTTTTCTTGATATATAACTAAAAAATAAGTGTATTTTATTTCACATACTATGATCACTTGCGGATCTTGATTGGAATTCTTAGCGAGTTATCCGTGATATATATAAATACTTTCCTAATTATGAACAAATGTTTGTGTTGTTGAAATGGTAAATATCACATTGTCCCATGCACTTGGAATGCGGTAAAAACCCCACTTGAACCATTTTTGCGATTTTTTTAAAGGCAGAATGTTTAGCCACTGAACCATAGCTTTCGTTTGAGATCTATTTGCTCATATTAATATATATATATATATATATATATATATATATATATATATATATATATATATATAACCTAATTCTAAGTCAAAAATATTTATATATAGCAAATTTTTTTAAAATTCTTAGACGGGTCGTGGTCCTCCCCAGTCCTAACTAAGATCCGCCCTTGACTATGATCTCTCGTCATTTAACTTTGGATGAGTTTCTTTCACAATAGCAGCATGGAGACCACCCTCGAGGCACGGGGTAAACAATTGTGTAGAAATAAGATCATAGACTAGTCACATAAAACATATTTTTGGAAATTTTTTCTTTTTAAAAAAGTTCTAAAAATAGTGGATTTTTTTCACTAGTATTTCTTACCTTAAGTGGAAATGCATGGAAATTAAAGCAGGAAACAATGGAAGAAAGTAAACTAGTGTTGGACTCACTTCGTAAGAGACTGGCCTCATAGAAGGGGAGCAACTTATCTTTTTCTTTTAGCAAAAGAAGGGGTTAAGGAGCCTCGTTAAAATCTTCTGATGCAAAATCCTCCTTAGGAAAAAACATCTAGAAGGAAAAAGAGTACTCCCCTACAATTTATTGATAAAAAACGGAAAAGATACAAAAGACATGGGGAACTAGGCTAATACCCATCAATAAAACAACACAACTAGAAGGAAAAAATAGGAACCCTATTAAAAGGAATCTAGTCCAAAGAAGGTTAAAATTGGCATGCAAAAGCATCACTATAGTGACTCTCATCCTGTAACACCCCGGTATTTTTATCTCGTAAAAATACCCAAGTGCACGATCCCTAAATCATCAGAGATATAAAATTCCTGCATAGATACTGAACAATACCATATAGTTCTCGCTGAATAACAACAAAACAGTCTTAAATACAAATAAGACCGAACAGGTTCCCTGACCATAACTTTCAGCAAACTATAGTGCTCAATAGCATACAAGAAAGCGGAATGAAATTATAATACCAATACATAGAGTTGTAGCACAAAGACAACAAAAGGAAATATAAACTTAAGCATAATAGCTAAGTCATCAGCAGTCGCCTGAGCTCAACCTACTCGTGCCTCTTGGATTTCCGCTGTCCCTGTGTCTCTGTAAAACAACAACATATAAACAGTGAGATACAATCTCAGTGAGTTCTACCGAGACCCCTACTAGCACTCTCGGTCCTTTTAAAACATTTTTAAGATTTGACACAACACCAACCGCAATCCACTTGCTAATCCCGGTGAACCATACAATAAGGCTTCGACCTAATAAGACACCGGCTGCAATCCACTTGCGTCTCCTGATGAACTAGCATCCTAGGCCTTTCTACGTACCACCGACCGCAATCCACTTGCTAATCCCGATAAACGTAGCACAAACTTTTGACACAACACCGACCGCAATCCACTTGCTAATCCCGGCGAACCCCATTACCAATAGTGTTTCCTAATGGCACAGAGCCTAGGGTAAGGGTTCATGACTTCCCCGCCTAGTATGTCAACATGGGTCGTCACCCAACCTCGATATAATATATATATCTACAGTACTATGAACCCACGGTCCATCAAATCAGACAATCAATGAAACACTTTAATCCACATTTTATAAAATCCAAGTTCACACTCGCACTCTAGTTGACCACTTTTCGACACAATTTTCTATATCAAAAACAGTTCATTTTTCCTTAAAAATAGAATATTCAGTTAGGCCTCTGAATAAGCTTTCCAACGCATCTTAGAACACCTCGATCGGATTCCCGGATCTCGCAAAAACAAAAACAGTATTTAGTTGCTGAAAATTCTGTAAACCGTCGCAACGCGGTAAACCGTCGCGACGCGATGGGATTCCGTCGCAGCGCGAAAATAGGCAGGATGGCCAAAAACAGGTTTTCTGAAATTCAGTTTTACCCCATTTCGCTCCCTAATCGATACCGAGACATTACGTGACCTCCGAGACCCAAAAACAGATATAACAACCAGTAATTCCAGTCCAAAACAATAATTAAAACATCAATCGATAACTCAATCAAATCGAGTTTATCAAAACGCGATGTATTTTCCAAATATCGGTTTTTAACCCCAAAATCTCTCAAACTCAATTACCAAACAATATTCCAGTCCAGCGAAAGCGAGAAAACAGTTAATTAATTAATTCGAAACGTAAAATCCTAAACGTGAGTAGAACCCACCTATCGTGATGAAAATCACGCAACACCGAGACTTTCCGCGAACTTGCTTTTCTGACATAATCACACGAACAATCCCCGAATCAACTCCACGCTCCGGCGACATCCGTATCCGCTCCCGAAGCTTCCCACTCGACCTCGAGGCATCTTTTTGACCGAATTCCCCGAAATTCTCCATGAATACTATTCATCATCTTCCTCCTCATGAAGCACTATTCACACAAAACCCTCAATTTGATTTTCAACCCCAAATCACCCAACTAGCTTCCAATCAACGATCCATCATCCTTGGGTTCGCGCCAACCACCATCCCAAGCTATCCTTGAGCTTCAACCATCGAAACCTCACTTTAGAGCTCTAAATCGAAAATGGTGGATTTGAGGAGAGTGAGTTGTTGTTGATGATCTTGGTACCAAATCGAAGAGGAAGTAACGCTGAACGTTTTTCGTGTTGGAAGGAAGTCGTTTCGGTGAGCCAATCTCTCTCTAGTTCCTCTTCTTCCTCCCAAACCCATTCTCTTCTTTTCTCTCTTTCTCTCCTTTCTCCTCTCTGTAACTCTCTCTCTCGCATTCTTTCTTTCTTTTTAACACACACACACACTTATATTTATTTATTTAATATATAAGCTGTAACGCGGTCAAATTACCATATTGATCGAAATCTCTTATTTCGATTCCAAAACTTTCTTGACCCGTATTATTCGGTTAACGATCCGATGACAACCAATAAATAATTTTAGCACTCAATAAATTTACCAGTCAAGTACTAAATTAATTTAATTGGGTTAACATCCAAATAATTCTACTAATTATTTTGAGGACGTTACACATCCCAACTAGGTTGGCATCAAAGTCACTAACAATCATTTGTAGCACACCAAAAACAGAAGGCCAGAAGTAGACAGAAACCATCGAACAGGAAATCAGCAGAACCTATAGTTAGGCAAACCTAATCTGTTTCTGGAGAAATCCTTAGCAATGAAGCTAGGTGGAAGGTCCCACCAGACAAAACCACTTGTGTTAATACCATGCCCGGCATGCTTATCAGCACAAGTGTTCCCTTCTCTATAAATGTGAGTGCAAACGAAGGCCATTTGTCTCGTCAAATATAAGCAATTATTCCATCTATTACTAAGCTTCCAAGGAACTATTTTGCAATTCTTGAAGGCGGAAACCACTAACTAAGAATCTCACTCCAACCACAGATACTTCCAACCTTTATCGAAAGCAATCTCTATAGCCAACATAGCCCCAATAATTTCAGCATGAAGAGCATAACTGTTGCCAATTGATGTAGAAAAGCAACCAAGAACAGCAGCGCTTCTGTCTCTAAAAATACGACCACAAGCGGAAGGTCCCGGACAACCCTTGGCAACGCCAACGGTATTGCACTTAATCATGTAGGGCGCAAGGGGGATCCAATTAACCTCTTTGATGTTAGCGGAGCTTCTATAATTACCAATGATATTAAAGGTTTTAATAATCACAAACTCAGCAACAGAGGAAGACATCGAAGATTTAGAAGCATTCCCAACTAAAGCAACATTTGAAAGAATTAAATTGATAGCCGAGTGTATGGGGATCACATGATTATTAAATCTAACTTGATTCCTGCAATACCAAATTACCCATAAAATATTAACAATATATAGCAGCGGAGACAATATCTTGCAATCGAGGGCTCCAGTCATGAGAAGTCAAGGCTAAAATGTTATTAAAAGAAGCAGTATCAATATGGATACTCAGGATACCTCCAAGCCATCTCCAAATATGTTGGGCGAAAGAGAAAGCGAGGAAGAGATGTTGAGAAGTCTCAGAAGCATTTCCACAGAAGCTACAAATAGAAACGACAGTGCATCCTCTAAGCCAAAGTTGATCGTCAGTTGGCATCTTATTATGAAGATTCCTCCACAGAATAAAGGATTTAGAAGGCGGTATGAAAGGCTTCCAAATAGTCTTGGTCCAAGGAACCACCTGGCCTGGAGGGTTACGGAAAAGAAAAGACTCCTTAAAAGTCAAATCTCCAGAAACAGGGTGATTCCACATCAACTGATCCTCACTCCAGACCAAAGGAACAGTTATATCTTGAATTTCTGAGTAAATTTGGGGGAAGTGAGAAATAAGGTCCGCAAGGATGGACCATTTACGGTCGACTATAAAATCCCTTAGATTCGCAGTAAAATCCTTGTGTAAATTAGAAGGAATACCAATAATATCCACAATACGCCTTAAAATCCAAGTATCTGTCCAAAAATTTATGCAGACACCATTTCCAAGCTTCCAAGTAGAATGTTCAATAAGATCATAAATATGAGGTTTTAACCCAAGCCAGATAGAAGAAGAAACATGATAATTCACCGGCTTATTATTCTTAAAGACTCTAGCTTTCAAAAGAAGAACCCAATGCAGAGTAGTAGAAATTAAATTCCACCCAAGCTTAAGCATCCCAGCATTATTTATAGCTTTGATAGACCGCAAACCCAAACCGCCTTCCTGAAAAGGCTTGAACATCTTACTCCAGGCTACAGTAACAATTTTCCTAGTATTAATATCACCAGACCACACAAAATTTCAAATCTGGGTATCCACAGTATTGAGCAGATTAGCAGGCTAAGCATAAATGCGGAAACTGTAAACCATCATGCTAAGAATAACAGAATTAACAAGTTGGACTCTACCCATTATAGATAAAAGAGAGCCTTTCCAGGAGGATAGTCTAGCATCCTTTAATCTATCAGCAATAGGTAAAAGTTGAACTTTCCGAGGCTTACCTTTAAAAAGAGGGACACCAAGATAATTAAAAGGGATAACACCCTTAGAAAATCCAAGAGAATTCGAGATGGCCGTGATACGTGGAAGGGAGACGTTGCCAGAATAAAATTTAGATTTTTCCTTACTAATCACCTGGCCAGAAACTTGCTCATAAGAGGAAAAAAGATCCAACAAACTAGTTAAACTCTTCTTGGTAGCCCGACAAAAAATCATAATATCATCAGCATATAAAACATGGCTTGGCATACGAAAACCTCTGGGACCTACCATAAGCTGAAGCTTGCCATCATTAACAAGCTTGGAAATAGCTCTACTAAGAACATCTTCAGCCAAATAGAAAAGAAGAGCGGGCAAGGGATCACCTAGTCTAACTCCCTTCTTGCAGCCAAAGAAACCAACAGCAGACCCATTAATAGAGAAAGAGAGCTTTGCCGAGTGAAGGATAATATTTATCCAGGAGCAAAATTTATCATTGAAGCCAAAAGCCGCCCGAACTTGAAATAAAAAGTTCCAATCTATAGTGTCAAAAGCCTTTTTGATGTCAATTTTAAGGGCTAATTGACCACCAAAAGCCTTTTTCTGAAGCAAGTTAATAGATTCAGAGGCAGTGCAAATACGGTCAGAAATATTTCTACCTTTCACAAAGCCCCTCTGATTATCAGAAATAATATTAAGAGCAACAAGAGCAAGCCTGTCAGCTATAACATTAGTAATAATTTTAAATTTTAAATTAGCTAGAGCTATAGGTCTATAGTGATCAACTCTATCAGCCCCCTCAACTTTAGGAATCAAAGTAATTATATTAGAGTTAAAGTTAGGAAGCATCCAACCTTGTTGAAAAAATTGCAGGACAGCATTATAAACATCATGAGCTGCCAAGAATACTAGAGGGGAAGCACCAATGTGAATTCTATTATGGCTCATATCAATTAAATGTTTATCTTGGAGCTGGTTTATATTTAGAGTAGATAAACACACTAATTTTTCTTTGTATTAACAACTGTTAAGATGTTCCTTTGTAGTGGGTTTGAGCACACCTAGTGCTTCTTTTAATGAAATCATTGTTTATCAAAAAAATGGAAGAAAGTAGACGGCCCTTATAATTTGTACTACTCCATCCGTCCCATTATAAGTGTCATTTTTGCAAAAAATTTAAATAAATTAATCATGTTATATTTTAAACATAGATATTAGTTATTCTGTTTTTGTTTTACCCTCAAATTTATAATAAATATTACTCTCTTCGGTCTCTTTTATAAGCAAAATTAACCCCTTTCACGGTGATTAAGAAAATTAGTTAAGTGCAATTAGTTATCTAGTTTTCATACAAAAAATTAACCAAATTTACTAAATTAAGCTTTTTAATATTTAATAAAAAAATCATTTATTTGACTTTATTGTCGACCACTCAATTAAATGAATGGTACACGTGGAACAATAACATTAAATATGGTAAAAGTAGTTAACTTTAAGTTATAAAATAGACCAAAAATTGAAGCATGTTTTTTGCTTATAATAGAGACCGGAGGGAGTAGATGGCTTCTAAGTCAATATATGTCACAGTGCATTTATGAATAATGACATCTATTGGTATCCAAGGATAATAAGAATAGTTTTGCAAAATTGTAAAACCTATCTTAATCTATGTAAAATAACTTTAAATAACTTAATAAATCCGTAATACCTGGCTCAATTGGCAAATGCCGAAATTGTTAGATTGGACATCACAGTTGAGTGCGTGAGTTTTTAGTGGCAATTGTCACTCCATCTAAAAAAATAACTTTAAATAACACTTATTATTGAATGAGGGAAGTAAAGTACGTGCCTACTTTTTGAGTTATAATTGAGTTTTTTTTTCTATCAAAAAAAAATTGAGTTTTGAGGTAGTCCGTAGTAGTATTCTACAAAAGTGTTGGGGAGTCTTAATTGCCTCGTGGGTATAAAGGAAAAGAAGAGGGGGGAAATTATTTGCATCAAAATGCTACAAATGAAAACTTGGGACCATAGAAACACGAGCGGTTGAATTGTTGAAGCTTTCACACATAATCGTAGTTATGATAGAGCTTTCATGTTCTCATCATCAAGACCAATTTCGCGAGATTGGTGCAGTAGGTTTTCTCTTCATCTAACCCCACCAATTTTTTTGTTAGATATTTGACCACGTAGACGCCATATCATTGCATGTCGTCAATATTGCATGTCGACAACATTTTAAGCTTCATTTCTTACCATCAATATTTTCCTCTTATGTATTGCTTGTCATGTTATGAAATCAATATATATATTGTTCTGGACTGGATCATGAGATCCACTCCAGTAATTGGACATGACTAAGCCCAATAAACTTTGGCCCATATCCATGATAGATCAGCCCTTTTATGGCTATTATGCTTCAATGGTTCAGATTCACCTGACCAATCCGACGACTCAAAGCTGATACAGATCCTTATAAATACTGACATGCAATTCCATTAATAGGTAGATTCTCATCTATTCTCAATACTGACCTGAGCGTCGGAGTGGCTTCGCAGGTACCCCGTCTAGGAACGTTTTGACATCAACTCATCATCAGCAGTCCTGCTCGCCCCAAGCCCGATCACAAACAGGCCCGGTCACGAGTAGGCCAGGTCACAAGCAGGTCAGCTCACAAGCAGCATTCCCTGGTTCTACCCATTCAAGCTCGACCAGTCCTCTACCTGGCACTATCAGAAGTTCAACCAATTAAAGCATCTACCCTACCAACTACCTGCTCGGCCCAATCCATGGTAAGGTAAAGGTACAGAACATTGGCGACCACAGTGGGAGTTATCTATCTTTGACATCTACTCCTTGAACTTTTCTCTCGCTTCTCCATGGCACCAAGAGGTAGACCCCGAGTTCGAAGCATTGCTGTGCCCGCGCCCCAACAAGACGGCACTCCTGAGGGCAATGTAGCTAGCCAGCCTTGCGAGGATACCACCCAGGTCCCACAGACAGACTCCCTCCAGGAGCCTGCCCAACCCCCAAACGTGAACCAACTCTTGGATCTCCTGTGCAACCGCACTCAGACCATCCTGCAGCAGGAAGCGCGCCTAAGGCATATTGAAAGGCGTGTGGCTTCCATGCCTGAACAGCCCCCACCCTACTAGGGAACCCCTCCTCAGACAACCGTGGTCTCAAGGCGTCATCGGTCTCCCCCTCGAAGGCATCGTGCCCATCATTCCCCACCTAGGCGAAAGCACGTGCACCGCTCCCCTCCTCGGCGTCGCAAATATCGGGAGTCGGGCTCACCTCCAAAAACCCCTCCATCCTCCCTGGATGGTACTTACTGGCCTGAAGACTCCCACTCCAAGACCTCTTCACGTGCCTCCTCTAATTCCCATAAAAGGTCAAGAAGCAGGGCCAAGACCCACAAAGGGCACCATTTCCTACTATGCCAGACGTTGTGGCCGGTCTGCCCTCTCAGATCTCGAACTCTTTCTCAGAAAGAATGAAGAGGCGCCACCGGGGCTCACCATCGATGAGATCCCCCGGCCAGCGCAGGTATCAAGATTTTGACTACGAGGACGGCTCACCTCGCAAATCAAGGAGGTTCTCCAACGAGGGACCTTTCACTCGGAAGGTGGATGAATGCCCAATACCGATGGCCTTAGAGAAACTGCCGGCTCTCAAGATGTACGATGGGACTGGAGACCCAGATCGCCATTTGGCACACTTCTCCCTGATGATGCGCTATAAAGGCACGAGGGAGCCTGTTCACTGTAAAATCTTTCCTCTCACCCTCGAAAATTCGGTGTTAGAATGGTCTCAATAGCTGAACCCAAACTCCATCTCCTCATGGAGTCAGCTGACAAGAATGTTCGCAGCTTGCTTCACTGCCTCTCGACTGAAGCCCAAGTCAGAAGAGGTGCTGAGGGCAGTCAGGCAGCGTGACGGCGAGACGTTAAGAGAATACATAGAGTGTTTCAATAAGGAGGCTTCATGTGTTCGAAATTTGGAGGACAAGCAAAGGTTATTTTGGATGAAAGACGGCCTAAAAAAGGAAGTCTCTTTCAAATCGACGTGGGGGTCAACAGACCTAGGAACTTGGGTGAGTTCCTTTAAAAGTCGCCGAAGTACATGGACTATGAAGAGGATGATATGGCTTACCGTGAGGCATCCAAGGCCAGTGACGACAGGGGTGACGCTCGAGAAACCCGATAGCAGAAGGAAGGAGGAGCGGGGCATCGTGAGGCACGACCACCCAGGTTCGCCGAACACACCCTCCTCAATGCATCCCGGTCTAAGATCTTAGCTGAGTGTGCCAATGCTGAATTTAAAAACATCAAAAGACCCGAGCCTTTAGTGCTGAAGGAATGCCAGAATCCTTCGAAAAAATGGTGACCCTATCACCGAAGCGGAGGTCATGACACCAATGGATGTCGAGCCCTTAAGGACGACATCGAAGAGCTGATTCAGAAAGGGAAACTTTTACAATACGTAAAAAAAAGATGGTGAGGCAAGTAGCTCACGCAAGAGACCCCGATCCCACTCAAAAAGGTGCAGGTCCCCACGCAAAGGCAAGGGCCCGGCCAGCGAAGTCGTCAAAGCTACAAAGGACGAAGACAGTGAGTCCTCCAAGAAGGAAGACACTCGAAATTCCAGAGGAAGACCAGTGGTCATGGTGATACATGGATGAGACCCTTTAGATGGGTGTGGAACGAATAAGTTAATAAAGAGAAGATGGAAAGAAATCCTGAATGTTGCATCCACCTCAACCCCCAAAGAGGGGCCAGCCAGGCCACCTTTGTCTTTTGGCGATCAAGACTTATTCGACGGAAAGCCAAACAAGTACATCCCACTGCTGATATCGGCCGTCATGGCCAATGTCGAAGAATCCTGGTCGACCAGGGTAGCTCTGTAGACATCATTTTTGAAGATTTGTTAAAAGTGTTGAATATCTCCCCCGACGACCTGACTCCCTACCAAGGATCAGACCTGACTGGGTTCAACGGATCAAAAGCTAAACCACTTGGCCATCTGGAACTGATGGTTACCTATGGAGACCCTGATGGCGATCAAACTCTATTCAGAACTGTAAAGACACCCTTCTTAGTCCTCCCATGCAAATCCATTTACCAGTGCATCATCGGAAGGCCAACATTAGGCAGGTTGGGAGCAGTAACCTCAACGGTTCACTTAAAAATGAAATTTTACAATTTGGAGAACAAGATTGTAACCCTTCAGGCTGATCTGGCAGCAGCACGCAGATGCTACTACATGAGTGTTAAGAATGAAAAAGAGATTGCTGAAATAGGGGAGCTAGACAAGAGATCCGGGAAAGAAGCTGAGGTGAACCTACCAGACCTGGATGCCAGATACGATCCAGACAGTGAGGAAGAGGAAGATGATAGCACCCTCGCCAAGGAACTGAAGAAGCGCATGAAGAGGCCAGAGCCAGACAGTGAATTCATCTCTATCCAATTAGGAAAAGATCCCACCAAGACTGTCAAGATAAGCACCGACCTCCCTGAGGAAGTCAAGGAAAAACTCACCATCTACCTAAGAGAGAATGCTGATCTGTTCGCCTGGTCTGCGGCGGACATGCCAGGGATACCACCCGAGGTAGCGTGCCACCACCTTGCTGTTAATCCAAACACCAAGTGGGTGGCTCAGAAGAGAAGAGCCCAAAAAGGAGAAAAAGCTGAAGCTGCTGCAAAGGCTGTGAAAGACCTCATAGAAGCAAACTTTGTAAAAGAAATTAAGTACACCACTTGGTTGTCCAATGTAAAAGAAATTAATGGAAAATGGATAATGTGTGTTGATTACACTGATCTTAACAAGGCATGTCCAAAGGACGCCTTCCCCGTTCCTTGCGTAGATAAATTAGTTGATAGTGCCTCAGGTTTTCGTTTGTTATCTTTTATGGACGCGTACTCGGGATATAACCAAATCCCAATGTTCGCGCCAGATCAAGAGAAAACGGTGTTCATGACAGAACAAGGAAATTATTGCTATTGCGTAATGCCCTTCGGGCTCAAAAACGTCGGGGAAACCTATCAAAGGATGATGAATCAGGTCTTTAAGAATCAAATTGGTCGGGTGATCAAAGTATATCTTGATGACATGATAATTAAAAGTAAAAATGATCGAGACCATCTCAAAGATGTGACCGAAGTATTCTCAGAAATCCGAAAAAAACAACATGAGATTAAACCCGGAAAAATGCACCTTCGGGGTTCGAGCGGGGAAATTCCTCGGTTTCTATCTCACTGAGAGAAGGATTGAGGCCAACCCAGATAAGTGTAGGGCGGTAACCGAAATGACTTCACCAACTACAAATAAAGAAACCCAAAAGCTGACCGGCATGATAGTGGCTTTATCTCGTTTCATTTCAAAAGCGGCGCACAAGTCTCTACCCATGTTCAAACTACTCAAGAAGGAAACAAAATTCGACTAGACTGCCGAGCAAGAGCAGGCGCTGAACCTTTTAAAAGAAACCCTCTCCAAACCGCCCATCTTAACACGTCCTGAAGAAGGGGAAACCCTGTATTTATACCTCGCAGTTGTCGATGAGGCATTAAGCGCAATGCTGGTCAGAGAAACCAACACGGACCAGAGGCCGGTATACTTCGTAAGTAAGGCATTACAGGGCCCGGAGTTGAGATACCAGAAGGTGGAAAAAGTCTCCCTGGCACTAGTAATTGCAGCCAGGCGCCTTAGACCGTATTTTGTAGCACATCAAGTGGTAGTTCGAACAAACCAACCAATCAAACAAATCCTCCATCGCACTAATTTGGCGGGGAGAATGATTAAATGGGCAGTCGAGCTCTCAGAGTTTGGAATCAAGTACGAGTCAAGACCAGCCATGAAGGCTCAGATCTTGGCAGACTTTGTGGCCGAAATGACGACAGCTCCACAAGATGGCAAAGTGGAGGCAGTGTGGACTCTTCACGTGGACGGGTCCTCAAATAGTAAGGGAAGTGGAGCAGGCCTAATACTTGAAAACTCGGAAGGACTAATGATTGAAGTATCCTTAACATTTTCGTTCTCCACATCCAATAATCAAGCAGAGTATGAGGCCTGCATAGCCGGCCTACAGTTGGTCAGAGACTTCGGTGAACACAAGTTAAGCTTCACACAGATTCGCTTTTAGTAGTCTCAATTCTCCGGTATATCCTTGAAGGGCAAGAACCCATTGACGCAAAAGAAGCAGCTTCCGTAAGAAGGCGAGCTGCGTCCTATTCAGTCATTGAAGGAAGACTTTTTCGTAGAGGTTTCTCGATGCCTCTATTAAAATGTGTAGAAGGAGCAGAAACGGACTATGTTCTCGCCGAGATCCATGAGGGGATCTGCGGACAACACCTAGGAGGACGAGCCTTGGCAACAAAAACACTCAGAGCTGGCTATTACTGGCCCACGATGAACGAGGATGCAAAAAATTATGTCAAGAAATGTGACAAGTGCCAAAAGCATGCCGACGTGCACATCGCTCCTTCATCAGAGATGACATCCTTGACCTCCCCCTGGCCTTTCGCCTGGTGGGGGATTGACCTCTTAGGTCCCTTCCCCCCGGGCCCAAGGCAGGTAAAATATCTGATCGTCGCAGTTGACTATTTCACCAAGGGGATTGAAGCTGAGCCCCTGGCCACCATCACGGCAAGAAACTGTATAAAGTTTTTTAAGAAGAACATCATGACCAGATTCGGCATACCAGAGGCAGTCATTACTGACAACGACACACAGTTTGCAAACAAAGGATTTAGACAACTGATGATCGACCTAAGCATCAAACAGCGCTTCACCTCCGTGGAGCATCCACAAACCAATGGTCAGGCAGAGGCAGCCAACAGAGTTATCTTGAGAGGATTACGAAGGAGGCTCGATGAGGCAAAAGGCAGCTGGCCAGAGGAACTACCTTATGTCCTGTGGGCATATAGAACCACCCCACACTCATCAACTGGGAATCACTTTTCCATTTGGCATACGGAACAGAAGCGGTCATCCCCGTGGAGATTGGAGAATTGAGCTGGAGGACCAAACACCCAAACCCTCCGGAAACCAATGAGCAAAGGCTCCGAGAGGAGTTGGACCTCGTAGAAGAATTCAGAAACCAAGCAGCCCTCAAGGACATGGTAATCAAACAAAAGATGGCAACGAGGTTCAATGCCAAAGTGGTCCTTCGAACCTTCGAGGTGGGTGACCTAGTCCTACGAAGTGCAGACGTGGGTTCGAAGAATGCATCCCAGGGAAAGCTAGCCCCTAACTGGGAAGGTCCATACAGAATAATCACAAAAACAGGGAACAGCGCTTTCCAATTAGAGACTTTGAGCAAGAAACCAATACCTAGAACTTGAAATGCCGACAAGTTAAGAAAATTTGTTGTATAAACAGAACATAAATGTTAAAAATGAAAAACCAATGTAACAACATGAACCATCAATATGCATGAATGAATGAAGCGTTGTTATCATATTATTTCGCAAATATTTACAATAACTTGCAGGTCAGAAAGCCAAATCCCGACACAAACTGCGGGGGATTAGGTAGCTAACACGAAAGCCTGGCGGTAGAAAGGGGCGGCATGAGATCGACGCTGCGATCGTTTGCGCTTTCCTATAAACCAAGGCGCGAGCCGACCCACTCGCTTCGCGATGCAATTTAAAACGTGTTGCAACCTCTGAAGGGTGAGTTAGAATCAGACCGGGTTTTGATAAACTGTCCCCAGAGCATACTTAACTAAGAGATGGCGCTGGCCTAGAACGAAAGATCGATAAAAGCAACGTTGATGATTCATGAAGTAAATTCGTGCATGGTAAAACAAAAAACCAGCGTTAAAAGCAAACATGAACGGGTCATCGTCTCGAAATTACATAAACATAGATTATTGAAACCTCGAAACAACGATGAGGCCCCTGTCACAACTCGAAAGCGCCAACAAGAAGTACATAACTAAAGGAAATACAAACAAATACATGATCATGGAGAATCAGGAGAGGCTGGGGCAATGATGTCATAACCAGACTTATCGGCACGAGCCTTCACAATCTTCCCATGACGAACCTCATGATCGAAATGGATGATTGAAGGATCCAACTCTGCTTCTGGATACAAGCAGCGAACCTGGGCCAAGCACTTCTTGAAAGAGGCCTTGGCAAAATCCTTGGCCTTACGCGCCACTGTTTGCAAACTTTCTTTGGATACTTGCTTCACCTGACTTAGCTCCTTCTGAGAGCCTGCAAGCTCGCCTTGAAGGTCTCTATTTGCAGCTTCGAGCCCTCTCATCTTCCCATCTGACACTGACTGAGACTTCTTTAATTCCTATACGGCACTTCCGGCATCAGGAAGTTCCATCTGGAGTTTTTCCTTCTCCAACTTGAAGCACTCTTGCTCCTCACTAATCCTTGAAAAAATAGATTGCAACATAAATCAGAATCAAAGGCATATAAACAAAAATTTACGAAAACCACAGGAGAGCACAAAGCAAAGGGATCACTCTGGTAAGCCTTATACCCAGCCCGATCGAAGCCTTCAAAAAGCACCCCAGGGGAAGGATGGTTCCTCCTATCTTTATGATGCTTGGGGTTCCTAATCTGGGCACCTTTGGGCGACACCTGCAGATTCTCGCACTTTCGATCAGATAGTAACTAGGCTTGAGACTTGCCTTTCCCATGAGAACTCACTCCTAAGGACGTCCCTGCCTTAGATTTCGACCCAGATGCCTTACGAATGGCCTTAGAAGCAGGAGGCGAAGGAGTGAGACGGGCTGACTCTGCGGCTTGAGCATCATCATCACCAGCCCAAGCAAGAGTGTCTTCAAAAGACCCCTTCGTGCTCATTTTATCTGAAAAAGAAACAGAGATTATGAGAAACAAATATTCAAACATACTACGCATAAAAGCAGATCCAACAAGATAAACTACCCAAGGCTGTGATAGCATCCCCCGCGCTCTCACATTGCACTATATCCCGAACTTTGATGGTACGACCCTTCAACTTTTTAACCACAGCTTGAAGCATGGCCCAAGTTTGCCGATCTTCCGAGTCCATTTCTTCCGGATCAACAAAATAGTCCCCCCTGGAATACGTGACACACTCCTCACTCCAAGACAAGGGGAAATTCTTCTCGTCAAACTCATCATTTTCATCTAAGGTTCCCACAGTACTCGCTGCATTATCGTCACTAGGCACGACCCAGAAATACTTGTGCCTCCACTTCTTCTGAGAGTCCGCATACCTCTTGAAAATTGGAAGGTTAGGTCGGTTGCTAAAACACACAAGCTCATAGCGATATCGATCCGAGCCACGAATACGTCTCCAAGAGACCTCGAAAACGGACAATATAGACGAGCTTATCTAGAAGGATAAGTTGAAAAGGTATGTTTCTGGCAAGAAAGAAGGGGAACAAAAGCGCTCCCGGTCTCCTCGCTGTTAGACTTATTATATAACCTTAGAGGGGGGGTGAATAAGGTTATGAGTAAATATGGATTCTTTTCGCAAATGATGATTATATTCTTTTTCAAATCGGATGCGGAAAATGTGATTTGAACTTTTGGATATGAAGACAAGCAAGAGTTGTTTAAATTGTATTCAATATTGCCAATAAAGATATTATAATAGATAATCAGGATATTGAATTTATTTGATCTATTAGTGAGATAAAGATGATATATGAGATATAGTATATCTTAGAGAAGAGGAGTAGAAGATGATTGATGAGTATTGATAATATCACAATTAATATGTTTATTGATATGACAAAGTAGTAATAGTATTGACTAATATAAGCACAGTAATATTAACAATAAACAGTAATAATGATAGTGATAATATCAATAAGCACAATAATATTAATAATAAACAGTTATAATAATAGTGCAAAATATAAAGAGAGAAGGGATAGAGGGACACAGATATTTAGCGAGGTTCGGGATAAAACCCCTACGTCCTCGGCCTTAGGCTTTTCAACCCTTGGACTTAGCAACCACTATATTGAAGAGAGTTTAATACAAACAGTCGACTTCAACACTAGTGAATCTCAATTCCCCTGAACTGAGAACCCAAGCACCCGCTAAGGATTTCAAAACCAACTCAATCACCCGATTGAGAGACCCAAGTAAAGCTTCTCAGGATTTCAAGAAAACCACTTAAAACAATATAAGATTTACACAATTGAGATCTAGAGATCCAATCATTTCTTAGAATGGGTCAGTTTAGAACTGAGAGAGATGAGTGATCTTAGGATTTTTAGATGCTCTAAAAATGATATGGAATATGAAATCTTGTTTTTGCAAAAGGCTTAAATAAGATATGACAATGGAAGCTAGCTCTGCAAAAGTATAAAAGCTTTTAGAAATGATATATCAATTTCGAAATTGAAAAGCTTTTAACAAGATAAAAACAATGAAGCTCAAGATCTTAGATCAAGATTTATAAAAACATAAAAGCTTTTGGAAATGATATGACAATTTCGAAATCAAAAGCTTTTAACAAAATAAAATTATGAAGCGCAAGTAAGATCTAGAATCGTATAGAGAGAAATTGTGAGATGAAGAGATGTGTTTGAGAAATGAAATCAGACTCCTATTTATAGTGATAGGAGAGGTTTGATTTTTGAAAAACAATTAATGGTTTGAGATAATCGATTGTCTCATGTAGTGCATATTGGTGATAATCGATTATGTCTCAATATGGAAGGTAAGGAAATACATCATAATCGATTATCCTTTGTAGTAATGTTGAGCAAGTAATCGATTATTTGTTGTCAATCAGGACAATAATCGATTATGGGAGGGAGTTTATTTGAGTCAATAATCGATTATGGTTCTAAAAATGGAAGGTATGGAATGCATCATAATCGATTATTACATGTGGTAATGTTGAGCAAGTAATCGATTATTTGTTGTCAAGAATTTCACAGGATGTCTAAATAAGGAAGGTAAGCAAGATCCTAATCGATTATGCATGTAATTGGAATGGAATGGTAATCGATTATGCTATTCAAAAAAAAAGGTAGGAATTGGTTCCAAGCTTTCCACAAAATTATTTTTAGGGTTTAGGTTTCCACCATATGCATGCATGCAATTTTATAAAACATTTTCAAAACTATTTTTATGCATCATGCATGTTTTGAAAAGTCATCTCTCTCAATAGCTAAAGTGCCACACACTTTAGGTGATAGGACCTTTACAAAGTGTCCTAAATAAGGCTTAGACACAAATTAGGGTTTTGAACTTCATATGTTGCTTCTTCTTCAAGCTTCTCTTCTTTTGTGTCTTCTTCTCTTTAATTTAAGTCCTGCACTTTGCTCAACTTGAAACATTAGTAGATATGATGTAATTTGTTATCATACAAAATAAAGGAGTGTTTACCCTTGGTTCAACAATGCCTCCAAGCCTGTAAATAGAAAGTCCACTTCCGAAGAAGACAAGTAAAAGTCAAAGGGCATCAATTTCGTGTATAAATGCATCATCGGCAGGCCTACCCTTGGCCAGTTGGGGCTATAGCTTTGGCAGTGCATTTGAAGATGCACTTTTATTCTTAGAATGAGGGGTTTGTTACCTTGAATAGCGACCTCAAGGTGGCCTAGATATGATACTACCTCTCCTTGAAGGCTGATTTGGAGAAAGAGCTTGTTCCTGTGATGAAGGCGAGGAAGAGGTCTGAGAAAACCACTGAGGTGAATCTTGCTGACCTCGATGCCCGATATGAGCCGCAATGCTCGAAGGATGAGGAACATGAAGCTCTTTCAAATGACATGAAACAATAAGACTAGAAGGCCAATACCTGATGGGGAGTTTGTACCTCTCTAGGCCGGTGATCCACCCGATAAGATTATGCACAACTGGGCCGACCTGCCGAGTGAAGTGAAGAGGAGCTGATCGCTTGCTTGCAGCAACACGTCATCCCCTTTGTATGGAGTGCGACTGACATGCCGGGGATCTCTCTTGATATTGCTTTCCACTAGCTTGCGATTGATCCTAAGGTCAAGTGGGTGGCCAAACGCCGCAGAGTTCAGCCTGCCGAGAAGGCCGAATCTGTAGCAAAAGCCATAGAGGATCTTATAGATGCTAACTTTGTAAGAGAGGTCAAGTACACTATTTGGCTCTCAAATGTTGTACTAGCTAAGAAACCTAATGGAAATGTAGGACTTACGTTGATTATACCAATCTCAATAAGACTTGTTCGAAGGATGTCTCTCCCCTCCCCAATATTGATAAGTTGGTAGATAACAAAACACCCATGCATCCCGCAGACCAAGAGAAAACCACATTTATGACCGACAAAGGTAATTACTGTTACTAAATAATGCCCTTCGGCCTCAAAAACTATGGTGCAACTTATTAACCAATGATGAACAATGTGTTCAAATATAAGATTAGGCACATGGTTGAGGTATACAGGGAGGACATGATCATAAAAACTGATTTCGATATTGATCAAACTGTCGATCTGATCGAAGTGTTTGCCAAAGTTCGGAAGCACAACATGAGGTTAAACCCTAAGAAGTGCATGTTTGGCATTTGAAGTGGTAAACTCCTCAACTATTACCTGGTTAACTGAGGAATAGAAGTAAACTTGGATAACTGTTGATCGTTCACGTAGATGAGACCTCCAACGACAAAGGAAAAGATCCAGAAATTTATAGGGTTGATTGCAGCGCTGTCTCGCTTCATTTCGAAGACAGATAACCAAGCTTTACTATTCTTCAAGTTACTCAAGAAAGGGGTGCAATTTGAATGGACCGAAGAGTGTGAGAAAGCTCTAACTCAACTTAAGGTCGGATTGTCTGGACCACCCATACTGATTCGTCCCTTGGAGGGTGAAATGTTATTGTTACCAAGTGGCTTCAGTCTCAAGAGGGGGGGTGAATTGAGATTTAAAACTTTTCGGATCTTTCGAAAATGTTTTTCCCCTTTTCAATGACTTAGATCCATTTTTCGCGCAGGTTAAGTGGAAGCGAAGGAATTAGAATATAAAGCAGTAAAGCGGTATAACAGTAAAGCAGGAAAGCAATAAAGCACGCAGAGATTTATCCTGGTTCGGTCACCTCCTAGTGACCTACGTCCAGTCCTCACACCCTTGTGAGATTTTCCACTAACCAAAACAACAAGACTTACAGGTGCCTTGGAAAACCTTTACAGACTCAGGCACTCTCCTCCTAGGATACCCCACCTATGGAGAGCCCTCAAATCTATTACAACAATAACAAGAGATACCCCACCCCTGTTACAATCAGCTGCCCCAGAAAGATACCCCACTTCCTAGTACAAACAGCTACCCTAGAGAGATACCCCACTCCCTAGTACAAACTGTAACACCCCCTTTCTACCCCTTTCATTTTACTTAAGAAAATCAGAGTTCAAAATCATTTTCGATTTCACCACGAGGGTGTCACACATACGTCATAGTAAAAACCTCAAGTCTCAAATAAAATAATACGTCGTCAAAGGTGCAATACATAGCACTCCACAATAGGGAGACCTCAAACATCGAAAACTACGTAATAAAATCCAACATCAACGCAGCGGAAAGTAAATCAACCCATCAACAGTATAAAAATTCAAGTACATCAGCAAAACATCAAATAGATCCCCCCAGGTGCTACGTATCAGAGCATGACGACTCGACCCAAGAAGTGAAGCTAAGGCATTCACTGGGAATCACCTGCACATTACCAACACGGGGGTAACATTCAAACAGGAAAGGGTGAGCATCATTTCAATCCATATAATAGAAAATATGATAAGTACTAATCGTAGGCTACGCACTAGAACAATCAGCATCCAAAACACTCAACATTCACATCACTTACAATAACTCATCCCATGTCATGTAGGCTTATGAAATGCAACCCACTCGCGGGCATATGCATGAGGTACCTTTTCACAAACGTCGCTTAGCCCTTAAGGCCTCATCGTCACTTAGCCACTCAGGCCTCAAAAACATCACTGGGTTTATGCATATGGGCATGAGACACTATGACATGCACCACTCACAAACACACAAATACACAAGTACTCAAATCATAGTCAACTATGTGACCCGTCACTTACCGGTTTGCTCACAAGGAGCACAGCACCTGCCAAATCCACAATCAACACACAACGTCACTTGGCCATTTAGACCTTAACATCACTTGGCCTTTCGGGCCTCAAACGTCACTGGGTTTTCATCGTCACTTATACATAATATCATCAACTCAAACAATAGCCACTGAGGGCAAAAACGTCATTTACTAGCCACCAAGGGCATCATCGTCATTTGCACACTATTATAAATAATAATAGCCACTAAGGGCAAAACAGTCTTTCACACGTCATAAATAATAATAATAGCCACTAAGGGGGAAACAGTCATTTAACTAGCCCCTAAGGCATCATCGTCAAAATCATCATTTTTGACATTACTTTGTTAAAACCACCGGTCGTACGCAAAAGAGAATTTTTAAAAACACCCAAAACATCTTTTCATTGTCACGTCAACGATCACCGGGAACAGCCACTTGGGGCGCCCCAGCAACCTTCAGAAATTCTAAGTTTTTATTTTTAAAAATGGAACACACAGATAGACAACTGAAAATGCTTCACAACGCTTTTTGAATCGTTCAAAACGGATATCCGGGTCAAAAGTTATAGCGAAAACAGTTTTCGAAAACGTTTGGGATTTCCTGAAAAACTGGCGCCCTGGGCGCCTGGCGCCCAGCGCCCAGCAAAATGCAACACGCACGCACACTGGCGCCCAGCGCCTAGGCGCAACACAGGAACACGCGCACATGGGCGCTCAGCGCCCAGCGCCACACACGCGCACACGCACACGGGCGCTCAGCGCCCAGCGCTGGCACCCAGCGCCCAACAACACGCACAGACACACGCACAGCGCCCTTGGCGCCCAGCACAGGGCGCCTGGCACCCAGAAACAGTGCCAGCACCAGATTTTTGCCAAATTTCAGCACAAAACATTATTTTCCTCAAAATTTTTCATATGATCAACTCAAAATTCCAACCACCAAAAACCAAACTTTATTCACATCATCAAAAATCATTTTTACTCATTATTAACATCAACACTTTGGCACCCTAGGTACCTATGCACACACATATGAACCACTCAAGCATCCAACACACCAAATCATAACTTCATGAATACACAAGTGCCAAAATCATCAAAACACACACATGGGTCGCATCACCTCAAGGTTCAATTACTAAGGTCAATTCGCATATGGCATACACATGTATATATATATATATGAAAATCATCATCATGAGCAAACCAAGAACATCAAGAACATAAAAGAACATCAAGAACCACATGGATCTAGTATAAACATTAGATCTAGAACCTATCATGAGATCTATTAGATGGAAGGATAGAGCTCCCCTAACCTTTTCAAGAAGAAGAATTTGAACCCTAGGAGTAGTCACCTACAGAGCCACAGCAACAACGGAGATCCCCTTCCTCTTGATCTTCGAATTCCCCCTTTCTTGGCCGCCCTTGCTCTCTCTTTCTCACGCTCCTCTCTTCCTTTCCCTCTTTTCTCAATTTTTTTCGCAAATGATAGCAAGGAACCCTAACCCCTAGGCGCCTTGCTACTTCGCATATGACTAGGTTTCATGGGCTTGGGCTTCTCACTTAAGCCCAAGTCCATTTAGTTTGGCACCTCCACCCTCTAATACCTCCTACACATTTAAATATAATTTTAATTAATTAAATTATACCCAATAAATTAAATACATTCCTAAATACTTAATTAAATAAATTAATTAAATATTTTAGGGTGTTACACAAACCACAAACAATTAAATAATAAACAATTGTAAAGACAGAAATACCTCTAATGAAGGCAGATATTACAACTTGAAGAATGCAACCCCAACTAACTCTTAGCAACAGATCAGCTCAGACGGACCAACAGTGCGTGACGAGTGTTGTGTGAAAACTTAGTGCAAGTATACACTGTCTTAACAAGTAATAAAGGGTAAATGAGATCGTTCCCACGAGGAATTTAGTTAAATACAAGAGTTTAATTTTGCTAACAAATTAGTGAAGAAAGTAAATGACACACAAATTTTGGGTAACATAAACAATAAGGAATAATGGAATTGGTAATTAAGAATCAAGGATGAGAACAAGCTGAGATGCATTCACTTCAGTAACTTCATTAAATAGCATAGAAAATCTAGTTACATCAGATCCAGCATCTCAACTATGAGAAATTAGCTCATATTGAGCTTACAAAACATGGAAAACAACTTAAACAAAAGAGTAGAAGTCAAATTACAAATTTCAAGGGAAGAAATGATACTATCAAGATGAAACAGTGAAGGAACTCCAATAGTAGTGATGGAGATCTATTCCAGCTCTTCTAGTAAAAATCCTCCAAGAGAATGTAATTCCAAGTAGTGCTGTCGCAATGGTCTCAGCAATGAAGCTTGTGGGTAACAATGGTGAGCTAAGCACGCTATGAGGAGCTATCTCTAAACTTCCCCTTGACGGCAGAGCATGCTAATGAAGAAAGGGAAACGTCCTTATATAGTGTCTCCTTGCACGCAACCCTAGAATGAGGGCCTTTTAAGGAAATGCGTCCTAGGTTTAAGGGCAATCATGGGAATTCCACAATAGGAAATATCTTTCCGTGTCATACAGCTCTGACACCTGTCCTTGCCTTAATTTCCGTGTTTTCCGCACTCCCCTTGAGCTTTCTCTCTCATCTTCCGCAATTCCACAATTGCGCAAGCACCTGCTGCTGCAACACTGACACTAAACACAATTAAATGCACTAAGGGCATCAAAATGCCCAAATTAAACCATTTCATTCCTGCACCATTATTTCTACCCTAAATACATAATTACATCATAATCGACACAACAAGTTTATTAAATCACTTAAACTCAAGCTAAAAAGGTAAGTAACAACCATCATAAAGGATGGTTATCACACCCCCAAACTTGAATCGTTGCTTGTCCTCAAGCAATGACACTTGACACAGGCAAGCACAACTGTTAATAAGCAATCACAACCAATGAATCAATTCAAATATGAAGCATAAAGAAGAATCGAGCTGAGCATCAACTTTCAGACTATCACTCAATTGCGACCCTTCTGAATAATGAGTTCCCTAGCTTATTCCTGCTCAATAGTGTGTGTGTGTGTGACACTTAATTCAGTTCAGAACAGAGCAAGGTTCAGGATTTCACTTAGCTAAGACATAGAGAGGTTTTCTTTTGGGAAAGCTAAAACTTTTTCAAAAAGAAGGGCAGACTAACAATTCATGCTCAGCAAGGGGGGTTTGAGCTTGATTAAGGGCTTTGATGCAGCAATCCAGAACTTTTAAGGGAGTGCACTTATTCAATCCTACATTAACATTGTTGCAGCATCAGTTGCTGCAGCATTACAGACTCAGAATTGCACTTTGTGCAGACTTTTGACTTGATTTTATACTGCAATGCCCTTTTTTTTTTTCACAAAACAGGCAATTGCAGCACATTCCATATTTACAAACTTTTGATGCTTTGCATCCTCATTCAGATTCAAATTTACATGTCCTAAAACTATGTGCACACAACTCAGCATTGCTGCAGCAGGGGTTGCTGCAGCACTGCATTCCTTCATGCTTTGCCTTAATATATCTCAGAGAACCCCCCAAACTTAGTTTCTTATGCTGCCCTAAGTTTTTAGTAGAAATTTAGCACTTCCCTAGGTCTACCAACACTAGCCTAGTTTCAGATCATCTTTAATTCACTAAGTTCCTACCTAAGTTCAAGTTTAAGTGTAGGAGCAGAAACAGAATAGTTCACTCATCAAACAGGGGTGTAATCACTCATTTCTCACCATATCATCACTAAGTTTTTGCTCAACTCTACTTCTAAAATTTTAAGATTCATTAATTTTTATTTGCACTATCAGAGTACAAGCCAGGTGTATAGCTCCCCCCCCCCCCCCCACACTTAAAACTATGCAGTGTCCTCACTGCAATTAAACTAAAGGGAGAGAGCTAAAGGACAGGAAATAAAACAAAACAGGCACAGACTAAACATAAGACGACCCACAACTAAAACAGAAACAGATTTATTTGATTAAAACATACTAAAACAGAAACAGAACTTAACAGAATATTAAAACAATACTAAAACTAAAACACAAGAGATTAGGGTGCGGGAGTTCCTGGTTTAGTTCTGGGGCTGGCACGCACTAGAGTACTCTTTCCTTGCTTCTTGGATACAGACTTGGAAGATTTAGCCCCAGAGAGCTTCGGGACAGTCGCGGTTTCTGTTGCTGCAGCAATGGAATGCTGCAGCACTGATCCTGTATCTGCAACAACAGGACCAGCATCAGAAACACTTGCCTTCTTGTGGGCAAGCACGAATTCCCTAGCCTCTTTGGCTCTCTGGTCAGCTTCAGCCTTCATCCTTTCAATAGACGCCTTTGCTATGGCCTCATTTACTGCAGCAGTTGCTATTCCTTGCATAATTGCAGCAATCACAGAGTTATCTTCCTTCTCCTGCATAGCAGGTCTTGCTTCCTCAGTGCTCTTTGCTTCCTTGGGGACCTTCTCAGTTTTCCTTTTTTTGGCAGTTCGCTTCGATCTTTTCTGCTTAGGTGATACCAGCAATTCAGAACTTGCTGCAGCATTAAAAGTTGCTGCAGCATCAGGAGTAGCAGTGACAGACGGCACATCAGAAGTGGTCTGGGTGACAGGTGGTTGGGCAGGTGTTTGTGGTGGAGGGGTGGGTGTTTTGGGTTGAGGTTGAGGTTCAGGGATGGGTGATTCGATTGGTGAGGGCACTGGGTCAGACTGTGGAGCTGGTGGTGATTGGCTTTGTGCGGTGTTGGATGGAGGTAGGGGGTCATCAAGTAGAGCATTGGGGTCTCCCTCAAACTTAGAAGAAGCATCAGATCCATCAAGTTCCTCACTTTCTTCACCCTTCTCTTCTTCTTCACCTTCATCTTCACCACGCTCCTCCTCCTCTTCAGAGGTATCAGGGTCCTCCTCATCACTCTCCTTATTCAGCTCCGCCAAGATCTCTTTGTACTGGTCTTTCTCCTCTTCAATAAGTGATTCATCATCTGATTCTAGCATCTCCTCTTCTTCCACCGGCTCATTCTGTTTCTTCTTTCCTTTCTTTATTTCCTGCCTCTTTCTCTTCTTTTCAACTACCACTTTTGCTTCAGTTTCCACATTTGCTTCTTTCTCCACAGCTTCCGGTTCCATAATGTCTTCCTCAAGCACCCATTCTGGGAATGTTGGTGCTTCCACATCAGATAGATCTTTCAAATTTGCAGCTAATACAGCTCCAATCCAATTGTGTTGTTTCTTCATAAATTCCCAAACAGCCCGTTGCTGCAGCATGAATTGCGGCAGCATAATGGGATCACCAGATGCTGCAGCAATGTTCTTCTCTCTCAACACTGTAGGAAATGCAGCCATGGGGAAACTTTTCTGTTCTCCCAGAACTTCAACACCAGCACTTATACACAGAGAAGTTATCAGGCAAGGGAAAAACAAATAACCCGCAGTTTTACCTTTGCAAATCATGATTTCCCTACAAATCAACCGTCCAACATCAACATTCTTTTTGCCCAGAATAGCATCCAACAGCATCATTCTTTCTTTCTCTAAGTTGGTAGCATGAGAGGTAGGCAACAGGGACTGCTTGATGAAGTTGAACCAGACCTTTGCGTCGTGAGTCAAGTATTGCCTCTTGATCTTGAATTCATTAGCGCTGCACGGCTCCCACAGCGTTCCAGGTACAGAAATGGTTTTCTTCACTCCTTCCATTTCTTTCTTCCTCCAGTTAGCAACATTATTCCCGAAGGCAGGACTATGATAATCCAACCCATAGCTTGTATTGATTGCGAGGGAATCAAAATCCACAGCCACTCCGCGCACCTTAGATACAAACCTCTACTTCCCATCCTTAGGAGGCGGAATTCCTTCATAAAATTCGCAAACCGCTGAGGCGTAGAAGAACTTAGGATGCTGCACCAACTTATCCCAGCCTAATGCGTTCACAATGGATGTGAACGCATCGGAAGCTCCTTTCATTTCGAGCCCTCGTTCCGCCCAGAAATTCATGTTTTGGAACTTCTCAGATTCGCTCACTTCTTGATTCTTGAGGCTTCTTCTTCGCATTTGGCTCGATTCACCACGGCCAGGGTTTGATTGGTGTTTACCAGAGGATTTGGAAGCACTAGCCTTGGTTCTAGTCATGGTGGTTTCGTTCAGGAGTAGGGAAGAATTTTTGAAGAGGTTGGGGACGGTTGCAAGGGAGGTTGAGAGGAAAGAGGTGATTACTGTCTGGGAAGTGAATGGGAGTGGGTGGTTATAAGTAATGCGATGGGACGGTTTTATTGGGAAAGGGAATTGGCGTTTTTACTTTTAAAAAGAGCCGTTGGGTCATGGGGTACGTGGATGGCTGGGATTGAGGGATGGGACAGTTTCTGACTTGATTTGACCACTCACTGATGACTCATCAGATCTTGGTATAATAACTCCATTTATTAAATAACCGCTACTCAATGCTGCAGCAACAATGCTAGAGGTATTTCTGCCGCACTGATTGCTGTCACACCCTCAAACTTCAATTTGCCAGATCATTAACCTGCAAAACAAACACAAGACAACAACACACTGGTTTATTAGATTAAAACCCTGGGCTGCCTCCCAGTAGCGCTTGGTTTAAGAGTCCTCAGCCTGACTTCCCTTCCAGATTAAAGGTTTTGCAGTTCAGTGGTGATTTTGCTTCTCACCACTGGTTCACCATAATATTTCTTTACCCTCTGACCATTTACTTTGAAGTGTTGCTTCCTCTCTTCGCAATACAAATCTACAGCACCATGGGGATACACCTTCTCAATTTTGAAAGGTCCTGACCATCTTGACTTGAGTTTCCCAGGGAACAACTTGAGTCTTGAGTTTCCCAGGGAACAACTTGAGTCTTGAGTTAAATAGTAAAACTTGGTCACCCTCCTTAAGCTCCCTTTTCTGAATCCTCTTGTCATGCCAAGCCCTGGTCTTAGCTTTGTATAATTCAGAGCTCTCATAAGCAAAATGCCTCATTTCCTCTAAATCATTCAGTTGCAATAGCCTAGCTTCCCCTGCCTTAGCATGATCAAAATTGAGCTTTTTTATGGCCCAGTGAGACTTGTATTGGAGCTCTAAAGGCAGGTGGCGAGCTTTTCCATAAACCAATCTGTATGGAGACATTCCCAAAGGAGTCTTGAAAGCAGTTCTGTATGCCCACAGAGCATCATCTAAATGATTAGACCACTCCTTTCTTGTAGGTCCTACCATCTTTTCAAGTATTCTCTTGATTTCTCTATTGGATAACTCAGCTTGGCCACTGGTCTGGGGATGATATGCTGTAGCAATTCTGTGCTTGACCCCATACTTGGCTAGAAGAGTTTCAATCAATTTGTTGCAGAAGTGAGTTCCTTCATCACTAATTATGGCCCTTGGAGTACCAAACCTTGTGAAAATATTCTTTTGCAAAAACTTGCTAACATATTTAGCATCATTATTAGGCAAAGCCACTGCTTCAACCCACTTTGATACATAGTCCACAGCTGTAACACCCCTTTTCTAAATAACCTTACTATTTAATAAAATCAGAGTTTCTTTTTTTTTTTTTTTTTGAAAAACAATTTAAGCGAGTGCTACACTTACTCCATTAAAATCAAAAACTTCAACTTTCATAGTTCAATTAAAACGACATGATACATAGCACCATAACAAGAAAAACCGTTTAGTTCACATCAACTAAATACAGTCACTACCAGCAGCGGAATAATAATTAAGTTCGAAACAAAATCAATACATCACCAAAAATGGTCTAACAGTATAAAGACAATAACACTTAAGCATAAGACGCCCCCCGGTGCTACGTATCAGAGCATGACACTTCCTACCAAACGAAGGTGTAAAGGTAACCTTCACTCGTTATTACCTGCACGTTGCCGACATAAGAAGCAACATAAAAGCAGTAGGGTGAGTCTCTTTTCATAATTAATAACATATGAAATTAAGCACTGCATAGGAAAAGGGAACCAGACAAACCGATTCACAACAAAGGCAATCACCACATCACAATTACAATCACCAATCAACAATGCAAAAGGTATGGTTATGCAATGAAATGCAACCCAAACTCCACGGGCACATGCATGTCGGATCCGTCACCAAATACAAATAGGCCGTAGCCTCTGCTCACCAAATAAAACTAGGCCGAAGCCTCTGCTCACCAATAATGCACATGTTTCATGAGATGCTATGGAAATGCATCACAACACACCACAATTCAATCAATTCACCATTTAATTCAGCTCACCATTTTATTTATATTCTCACCATTGTATTAATCAGCTCACCAATTAAGATTAGACCGAAGCCTCTGCTCACCAATCACACCATAATACACTCACCAATTCAACCCACCACTCACACCAACACCAATTTCAATTAGGCCAATTTATGATTTGACACGACATAGGGAAAGTGGATAAAAATTGCCATTTGGACACTTGAACACCTCAGCCCAGAAACACCAGTAAAATAATTTATTTTTGCATAAAATTGGAACATTTGGATAGACACTGAAATTAGCTTCGAAACGCATTTTGAACCATTAAATTTGGATAACCGTGTAAAAAGTTACGTTAAAAACAAAACCGGAAAAATACTTAGACATCCTGGAAACTGGCGCATGGGCACTGGGCGCCCAGGAGCAACACAGAACTTGATGCAGGGCGCTGGGCGCCCAGGAGCAACACAAAACTTGGCGCATGGGCGCTGGCGCCCAGGAACGGCAACACGCGCATAGGCGCTGGCGCTGGTGCCCAGGAACAGCAACACGCGCATAGGCGCTGGCGCTGGCGCCCAGGAACAGCAACACGCGCATAGGCGCTGGCGCCCAGGAACTGGCGCAGGGGAACACAGCGCCCAGGCACTAGGCGCCTAAGGCCAACACACAAGGAAACTCATTTTACTTCGAAATTGATTTTGTACGAGCCAAATACTCAGAATATGAGAACCAAATAAAAATTTTGGCAAAAAGTGACACGCATTTTTGGCGCCCATGGACTAGGCGCCTAAGGCCAAGACCAACCACAACTCCTATGACTCCAAAAATTGTTTTGCACGAGCCATTTAACTTGGACATGAAAACCCAGTATCAATTTTCGCAAAATACGCAACAGAAAATGGGGACCCTTGGCGCCCATGGCACAAGCACCTAGCGCCAAAACTGGCAACACAGTGACACAGAAACAGCAACACAGTGGCAACAGACACAGCAACACAGTGGCAACAGAAACAACAACACAGAGGCAACAGAAACAGCAACACAGAGGCAACAGAAACAGCAACACAGTGGCAACAGAAACTGGAAAACTGGCGCAGGCACACTGGCTGGGCGCCTGGTGCCCATGACTAAGGCGCAGAAAAAAAAACAGCAACAATGCATATGGCGCCCAAGGCGCCTAGGAGCTTCCAAATTCAGAATTCTTCAAATTTAAACACCAAATTAAATTCACCAAACACCCAATCATATATATATAATTCAATCATCATCATGATCCTCAATTTTCACCAAGTAAGCACCAACAAGTCATATATTCAAACATATGACATACAATTCACATTAGCAACAATTCAAACATTAGTCATGCGATTTCAACATAGGCAATTCATAATCAAGTATCACAACACTATAATTTAATCATCAACACAACAATTCATTCATAGAAATTATCCTAGAACCCTAACCCTAGGCATCACTAATTCGCATAAGGTATTAAAAACAAAAAGAGGACCCCCTAACCTCTTAGAAGTCGAAATTGCTAGCAAAGCTCCAAGGAAAATGCAAGACACCAACAAGCTCTTCCTCCTCCTTGAGTGATTCGCCCCTTTCTCTTCTTCTCCTCTTCACTTCGCAACTTCTCCTCTTCTCACTCTCTCTTTTTACGTTTCTTTTCTTTCTTTTCACAATTGAGTCAAAAATGCAACTAAGTCACAAGACCCCTAGTGAGTCGAATTCCTATGACTATCCAATGGGTCATGGGCTCACTTGTGGGTCATGGGCCCCGTGCACCATCTAATTCGAGACAACACCTCCTAATAGTTAAAATAAAATAAATAAATTAAACCTTGAATTATTTATTTAAATTAAATAAATATTGTAAGCCTTAAATAACTTAATTAAATAAATAATTAAATTATTTTGGGGCGTTACAACTCTCCCCCACTTAGAATATTTCGTCCTCGAAATTACCTGAATCAAACAACTCCGGATATGCTTCCCGCATCTTACTCTCCAGCTCTCAAGTCATACTTTCACCAGCAGCTCCCAACCAAACCACCTTCACTAAAGGAATCTCCTTCCCTCTCAGAATCTTCACTTCTCTATCTTCAATTCGCACAGGCATAGTCTCCACCGTGAGATTATCCCGTACCTCTACGTCATCCATCTGAATCACATGAGACGGGTCCGGAACATACTTTCGAAGTTGTGACACGTGAAACACGTCATGCAAGTTCGAAAGATTAGGCGGCAAGGCCACCCTATAGGCAACACTTCCCACCCTCTCCGTAATCTGATACGGACCAATGAAACGGGGAGTTAACTTCTTTGATTTCAAGGCACGCCCAACACCAGTCACCGGAGTGACTCTCAGAAACACATGATCACCTGCCTGAAACTCTAAATCCTTCCTTCTCTTATCATGATAGCTCTTTTGTCGACTCTGCGACGTTTTCATCTTCTCACGGATTAATTTTACCTTCTCAGTTGCTTCTCGCACAATTTCAGGCCCCAACACTGCACTCTCCCCAGATTCATACCAACACAACGGAGTCCTACATCTCCGACCATACAACGCCTCAAACGGTGCCATTCCAATACTAGAATGAAAACTGTTATTGTAGGTGAACTCTACCAATGGAAGATGAGAATCCCACGAACCTCCCTGCTCAAGAACACATGCCCTCAACAAGTCCTCTAACGACTGAATAGTTCTCTCTGTCTGACCATCTGTCTGCGGATGATAAGCGGAGCTCAACCTCAACTTAGAACCCAAAGCTTCTTGCAAACTTTTCCAAAATTCAGAAGTGAATCTTGGATCTCTATCAGATACAATACTAAGCGGAACGCCATGCAACTTCACAATTGTCTTGATGTAGATCTCTGCCAACTTTGGAACTGGATAAGTCATATTAATTGGTAAGAAATGCGCAGACTTTGACAACCTGTCCACAACCACCCATATAGCATCAAACCCTCTCACTGTATTGGGCAAACCAGTCACAAAATCCATGGAAATGCTATCCCATTTCCATTCCGGAACTTCTAATGGTTGCATCAACCCCGCGGGCTTCTGATGCTCAATCTTAGACTTCTGACAAGTCAGACAAGAATACACAAACTGTGCCACATCCTTCTTCATACCAGGCCACCAGAACAACTTCTTCAAATCTTGGTACATTTTCGTAGCCCCTGGATGAATACTCAACTTGCTCCTATGGCTCTCCTCAAGAATCATTCTCTTCATCTCAGCATCATCAGGAATACAAATCCTATCTCTGAATCTCAATACACCTTGGGAATCTAACTTGAAATCCCCATTCACAGCTTGATCATTCACAACTAACAAGTCTACCAACTTTACATCTGACTTTTGGGCTTCTCGAACACTAACCAAAAATTCATTGCCAATCTTCAACATTCCCAATCTGACACTCTGCGGTGTCACTTCACAAACCAGACTCATGTCCCGAAACTGCTCAATCAACTCTAATTCTTTCACCATCATAGCCGACATATGCAAGCTCTTCCGACTTAAAGCATCAGCCACGACATTAGCTTTGCCGGGGTGATAGTTCAAGCCGAAATCATAATCCTTCAGCAATTCTAACCAACGTCTCTGTCTCATATTTAGCTCCTTCTGATCAAACAAGTATTTTAGACTCTTATGGTCACTAAACACTTCAAATCTAGTACCATACAGATAGTGCCTCCAAATCTTCAGCACAAATACAATTGCAGCTAGCTCTAAATCATGAGTAGGGTAGTTCTTCTCATGGGTCCTTAACTGCCTGGACGCATAAGCTACTACCTTACCCTCTTGCATTAACACACCTCCCAAACCCATCTTGGAAGCATCACAATATACTACAAATGGTTGATCCGGAACAGGCAAAGTCAACACGGGCGATGTGGTCAACCTCTTCTTCAACTCATTGAAGCTCTCCTCACAGCGAGCATCCCACACAAAAGCTTTTCCCTTACATGTCAATTGAGTCAACGGAAGTGCCAACTTCGAGAAACCTTCAATGAACCTCCTGTAATAACCAGCTAATCCCAAGAAACTCCTAATCTCAGTAACTGACTTCGGGCTCTCCCATTGCAACACAGCATCAATCTTGGCTGGATCCACAGCTATACCATTACCCGAGATAATATGACCAAGGAAACCTACCTCATTCAGCCAGAACTCACACTTAGACAACTTTGCATACAATTTCTTTTCTTTCAACACCTCTAGTACTAACCTCAAATGTTCGGCATGCTCCTCTTCCGTCTTAGAATACACCAGAATGTCGTCAATAAACACAACTACAAATCGATCCAAGTAACTATGGAAGGTACGATTCATGTACTCCATAAACACTCCCGGCGCGTTGGTAACACCAAACGGCATCACTGAATATTCATAGTGCCCATATCTCGTTCTGAAAGCGGTTTTCTGAATGTCTTCATCCTTTACCTTGATCTGGTGATAACCCGACCTCAAATCGATTTTGCTAAACACCTTAGCACCTACCAACTGGTCCATCAGATCATCAATTCTGGGAAGCGGATACCTGTTCTTTATTGTCACTTTGTTCAGTTGCCTATAATCGACACAAAGTCTCATACTCCCGTCCTTCTTTTTCACTAACAATACCGGAGCACCCCATGGTGACACACTTGGCCTTACAAAATTCTTCTCAAGTAGATCTTCTAATTGCTTTTTCAATTCAGACAACTCTGAGGCTGACATCCGGTACGGGGCCATAGACACAGGCCTAGTACCAGGTATAAGATCAATAGCAAACTCAACCTCCCTCTCTGGCGGAACACTTGGAATTTCATCTGGGGCCCAGGAACAGCAACACGCGCATAGGCGCTGGCGCTGGCGCCCAGGAACAGCAACACGCGCATAGGCGCTGGCGCCCAGGAACTGGCGCAGGGGAACACAGCGCCCAGGCACTAGGCGCCTAAGGCCAACACACAAGGAAACTCATTTTACTTCGAAATTGATTTTGTACGAGCCAAATACTCAGAATATGAGAACCAAATAAAAATTTTGGCAAAAAGTGACACGCATTTTTGGCGCCCATGGACTAGGCGCCTAAGGCCAAGACCAACCACAACTCCTATGACTCCAAAAATTGTTTTGCACGAGCCATTTAACTTGGACATGAAAACCCAGTATCAATTTTCGCAAAATACGCAACAGAAAATGGGGACCCTTGGCGCCCATGGCACAAGCACCTAGCGCCAAAACTGGCAACACAGTGACACAGAAACAGCAACACAGTGGCAACAGACACAGCAACACAGTGGCAACAGAAACAGCAACACAGTGGCAACAGAAACAGCAACACAGAGGCAACAGAAACAGCAACACAGAGGCAACAGAAACAGCAACACAGTGGCAACAGAAACTGGAAAACTGGCGCAGGCACACTGGCTGGGCGCCTGGTGCCCATGACTGAGGCGCAGAAAAAAAAAACAGCAACAATGCATATGGCGCCCAAGGCGCCTAGGAGCTTCCAAATTCAGAATTCTTCAAATTTAAACACCAAATTAAATTCACCAAACACCCAATCATATATATATAATTCAATCATCATCATGATCCTCAATTTTCACCAAGTAAGCACCAACAAGTCATATATTCAAACATATGACATACAATTCACATTAGCAACAATTCAAACATTAGTCATGCGATTTCAACATAGGCAATTCATAATCAAGTATCACAACACTATAATTTAATCATCAACACAACAATTCATTCATAGAAATTATCCTAGAACCCTAACCCTAGGCATCACTAATTCGCATAAGGTATTAAAAACAAAAAGAGGACCCCCTAACCTCTTAGAAGTCGAAATTGCTAGCAAAGCTCCAAGGAAAATGCAAGACACCAACAAGCTCTTCCTCCTCCTTGAGTGATTCGCCCCTTTCTCTTCTTCTCCTCTTCACTTCGCAACTTCTCCTCTTCTCACTCTCTCTTTTTACGTTTCTTTTCTTTCTTTTCACAATTGAGTCAAAAATGCAACTAAGTCACAAGACCCCTAGTGAGTCGAATTCCTATGACTATCCAATGGGTCATGGGCTCACTTGTGGGTCATGGGCCCCGTGCACCATCTAATTCGAGACAACACCTCCTAATAGTTAAAATAAAATAAATAAATTAAACCTTGAATTATTTATTTAAATTAAATAAATATTGTAAGCCTTAAATAACTTAATTAAATAAATAATTAAATTATTTTGGGGCGTTACAACAGCCACAAGGATGTAAACATTGCCAAATGAAGGGGGAAAAGGTCCCATAAAGTCCATGCCCCAAACATCAAAGAGTTCAATCTCTAGGATGTTGGTTAGAGGCATTTCTTGTTTATTGGAGATGTTCCCACTCCTTTGGCAATTATCACATTTTTTTACTAACTCATGGGCATCCTTGAAATTGGTAGGCCAATAGTAACCAGATTGCAACACCTTTGCTGCTGTTCTCATACCTCTGAAATGTCCTCCATATGCTGCAGCATGGCATTGCTGCAGCACTTGCTGCCGTTCTTCATCTGCTACACATCTTCTAAACAACTGATCAGGGCATCTCTTGTAGAGGAAGGGTTCATCCCAGAAATATTGCTTGACAATGTGAAAGAACCTCTTCCTTTGTTGGTAATTCATGTCACATGGTACTACCTTGCTCACCAAGAAGTTGACTATGTCAGCATACCATGGTGCTGCAGCATCAGGTGCTACAACACTTATAGCCAATAAGTGTTCATCAGGAAAATGCTCTTTGATTTCACCAAATGTACCTGCACTTTCATTTTCCAATCTAGACAGATGATCAGCAACTTGGTTCTCTACCCCCTTTTTATCTTTAATTTCAAGATCAAATTCTTGGAGGAGGAGAACCCATCTTATTAGCCTAGGTTTTGCATCTTTCTTAGTAATCAAATACTTAATGGCCGAGTGATCAGTGTAAACAATCACTTTTGTGCCAACTAAGTATGATCTAAATTTATCAAATGCGAAAACCACAGCTAACAATTCTTTTTCAGCAGTAGTGTAGTTTAATTGAGCATCTACAAGTGTTTTGCTAGCATAGTAAATTGAATGAAAGGCTTTTCCATACCTTTGGCCAAGGACAGCACCTATGGCATAATCACTTGCATCGCACATGAGCTCAAACGGCTTGCTCCAGTCTGGAGTAACAATAACAGGTGCAGTTACCAGGGCACTCTGCAATTTCTGGAATGCTGCAGCACAGGCCTCATCAAAGACAAATGGAGTGTCATGCTGCAGCAATTGACACAGGCTTAGAAATTTTGGAGAAGTCCTTGATGAATCTTCTATAAAACCCAGCATGCCCAAGGAAACTTCTGACACTTTTCACATTGGTTGGAGGATGCATCTTTTCAATCACGTCCACCTTAGCTTTATCAACCTCAATACCTTTCTTAGAGATCTTGTGACCCAATACAATACCCTCTTGGACCATGAAGTGGCATTTCTCCCACCCAGGATTGTAGGTATTTGAATATGGATCCCCTTCCCACCCAAGAGGGCGCCGGATCCCCTTCCCCGTGCATTTTCATTGGATTCACTATTGCGAGAGTTCTCGACAGATACTCATTCACCTTCTCCCCTTCCTTCATTTTGAGAGACTCAAATTCCTTTCTCAACGCTTGAAGCTGAGCCCAATTCACCCTCGTATTTCCATGAAATTTGCGTTTCATGGACTCCCAGATTGCTTTAGATGAATCTTTCTCATGAATCATTTCTATGATACTTCTGTGAATGGATTGGTAAAGGTAGTTTTTTGCTTTCAGATCTTTCAACCCCCTTCTTCCGTAATCTTCTTTTGTTCTTGCGTTGGTTGTTCCGGCAACGCGGGGCAACGCAAGAACTCCTTCTTCAACGACGATCCAGTATTCCTTTGACTTGAGTAGGTTCTCCATTAGCATTGCCCAGTGTTCGTAGTGTCCGTCGAACTCTGGTATCACTGGCTGGGCATAGTTATTGTTTGCGTTTTCTGCCATGGATGTCGATCTTCACATGCACTCCTTCTGCTTAACGAAATGCCTCACAGGCTCTCGTGTTTTCGCTCGTGTATCAGACCCTAAGGTGGAGCTCTGATACCAGCTGTTTGGTAACCAAGAGATTAAGTGGAAATCTTGTGTTTATTCATTGATGAATATCACTATATAGAAGTGTCATCTATATCTGTTTAACTCACATAACTAACTGTTAAACGGATTAGTAACTAATAACAACAAATCAACAAACTGTTTAACATAACAATTAAACCTATGGGCTTATTTACGGACACTGCACTAAACTATTATGCAATTACAAGTGTTGACCCAAATACAATGGCTCAAAGACAAATAACACTATCATAGCTTGCCCCATTGTTGGAAGTGCAAATGGGCTAGGCAATGAAGGCTTAAAATGGTTGTGGAGTGGATGAGAGAGTTGAGTGTTGAAGAAGTTTTATTTGAGATGGATTCCAAATTGGAGGTCATGCTTAAACTCTAACATTGTCGGTGCAACAAAGTTTGGTTCTGTTATCAAATAGGGAGGGTGCAACCAATGTTGTAAGAACCGGGCCGAATTGGGCAGTTCAACCGGTTGGACCAAGAACCGAACAGCCCGACGACCGGTTCAATCCCATTTGAACCGTTCAGAAACTGATTGAACCGCCAATTCGCTCAGGTTGAACCGCCCGAAATGCATTTTTTGGATTTTTTTAATTTATTTTTTCCCCAAAATAAATACTTTTTTTAATTATTACTCATTTGGTTCAACCATGGTTGAACCGAGTGAACCAATCGAACCATGACCCGGAGGTCTCTCTAGTTCAATCTTTAGTTCAGTTTTAAAAACATCGGGTGCAACACAGTTTGTTTCATTTCATCTAGTTTTAAAAAGGCTAAATAGCATTTTTGGTCCTTTATGTTTGCTCCAGATTTCACTTTGGTCCTTTATCTTTTTTTTTGGTCCGTTTTGGTCCCTCATGTTTCGTTTTTGTTTCATTTTGGTCCCTCAAGTCAGTTTTGACTAACGGACGCCACGCTGGCAGTTAACTGCTGACGTGGCGTCTTAAAATTAATAAATGACGTGGCAGAAATATATTATTTAATTGCTACTGAAATTACACATGCATTTTTGTTTTTTAAATTAAATAAACAAAACTTAAATAAACAAATCAACAAATAAACAAAACATAAAATCAAAATCTGAGAATCTTCTTCTCCCTTCAAGAACAACAAGAACATCACCCCTTTCAAAACCCTATCGTCGTCTTCAACTCAAATCTTCTTAAATCTTCAATTAAAAACAATTTTCGATCATCTTCGTTCAACTGAAATCTTAAATCTTCATTCAATCTTCAATCTTCGTTCAATCTTCGTTCTTCGTTCAACCCAAACGTTTTTGAAGAACAACCCAAACGAAGAGAAAACGAAAATCTAAAACCATTTTCACAAAACAACCCAAACGAAGAACCCAAACACAAAACAACCCAAACGAAGAACAACATATTGAAGAACCCATACGTAGCTGAATCAAAACGGATCTGGAAACCATTGTTTGTGTTCTCTGTTGATGCTCAATTGTTTCATTTTAGTCCTCTCTGTTTTTCCTTGGTTTCATTTTGGTCCCTCTCACTGTTTGTGTTGTTTCATTTTGGTCCCTTTCAGATCTGGAAAAACTAAACAATCAGAATCTTCATCCTCATCACGTTTGCAGGTACAAATCCAGAAATGCAATTTGGGCATTCAGTGAAGAACAGAAGAACAAAGAAGATCAAACCCAGAGAAAAGAATGATTTGCGATTTCAGTGAAGAAGAACAAAGAACAAAGAACGATTTGCAATCTCAACATATTTGAGTGAAGAAGAACAAAGAAGATCAAACCACCACCATCAACGATTTGCGATTTCTGTGAAACCAAACCACCACCATCAGTGAAATCAAACCCAGAGAAACATAATTCCTAATTCCTAATTGATTCTGGGCAAACACGATTTCAGGTGTTGAAGATTGAAGATGAACAGCTTTTATTGAAGGTGTTGTTGTTGTTGGGTTGAAGGTGTTGTTGTTTCTGGGTTGAAGGTGTTGTTGTTGTTGTTGAAGAATTGTTAATGTTATTTGTTTTTCATTGTTTATGTTATTTGTTTTTTGTTAAATTTTATTTTCTGATGTATAATTGTGAATTGGAATTAAATAAATTTTTTTGCTACGTCATTTAATGAAAATGGACGCCACGTCAGCAGTTAACTGCCAGCGTGGCGTCCGTTAGTCAAAACTGACGTGAGGGGCCAAAATGAAACAAAAACGAAACATGAGGGACCAAAACGGACCAAAAAAAATATAAATGACCAAAGTGAAATCTGGAGCAAACATAAAGGACCAAAAGTGCTATTTAGCCTTTTAAAAACTTTCATGTAAAGTTCACTAGAGGCATGCTAATACGATTGTTTGTAATTAACAAAAGCAATCAGTCATTGCAAACACGTGGTGTGGACTCCATTATGAATGACCCCTTCCCAAACAACGAAGGTGGTTCACGTTCACTAATGTATACCTGTAAGGAAGAGTTGCATTGTTTACCCAACTTTAGGATAAGTTTTATTAGGAGACAAGCCAATTAAGTTGATCATTGTCCGATAAGAGCATCTTGTTGCTATGCTAGCTTCAATGTGTTTAATTATATCCCCAATTGTATTATGACTCATTATTTGAATTAATTATAATGAAGTTCTTTTTGTAAAAAAAAATAGCAATCAGTCGTATTTAACGTTAATCCTCAACTTTTTATGATATTCCTTCGTTAATTGAGTCTTTCATCATTAATGAAATGAAAATTAACCTTTTCTTCAAATGCAAACAAATGCATGTAATCTATATCTTTGTTTTTTTTTATGAATCTTAATTTCAACATGCATAGGTTAGCCCAATTAATTTAAAAAAAAAAGGTTAGCCCAAGTATGTCATGGCAATTGCATGGCCACATCTACTTCTACTCTCAATATAATAAAACAACATGTCAGCAAAAATACTTTTTTAGACATTCAAATAAGTCGCCACGTGTCCAATTTTTTGGACATTTTGGTCATTTTACCGCTAAATTACAAAAATTAACAGCTTTTTCAGAAAAGCTGACAAAAGCTGCAATCACAAAAAAAGGAACAGAAAAAAAAAAACAAAAAACGCAAAAGTTGCGCGCGTCAAAAAAGCAGCAAAAGCTGCAAACATAAAAAAAACAACAAAAAAAATAATTACCAGTCAATCAAAATTTTTGAGCAGGTGCATACACCGGACACACGTCACAACTCACAACTCACAATTGCTTTTAATTTATTTATTTTTCAATTCAAATTCTCTCTCTCTATTTAATTTAATCAAATACTTTTTTTTACATTTTTTTTCAATTCAAATTCTCTCTCTCTCTCAATAATTCAATCTAATACTTTCAGATATTAATTAATAAAAACAATTCCTTTTTTCAAAATATGAAAATATTTACTATAATCTACTAAAATCAAACATATTAAAACTACTAAAATCAATTAATTTTTTTGATAAAAAAATACCAACAATAGTGCCAACGGAAATACAGACTTAATTACTAAAAAGAGTAAAATACCAACGGGAGTGGCAACGGGAGTGGCAACGAGAGCGCCAACAGGAGTGCCAACGGGAGAGGTAACGAGAGCGCCAACGGGAGGGCCAACGAGAATGCAAACGGGAGGGTCAATGGGGATGCATATTTTACCTCTAATGTCCAAATACATTATTATGGATCAATGTAATTCATATTGTCAATCTCCTTTAATTTCTTCGACTCAATATAATTTTCATTTGTATGTTATATGACATAATACCTATCTCTTTCCACTTTGAATTTCAAATCATACATTTTGGACATTGTTCACAACTTATGATTATCTTTCAAATTACTATTATAACTTTATGACAATACACCGACCATTCAATATCATCCGTGCCTATGCACGGGTAAAAAACTAGTAAAATTCAAAATTTTTCACACTACAACATAAATCCACTTGCATAGAGTTCAAATTGGCAACTGAACCACAAGTCACAACTTGTCACACGTTTCCAAGCAACGAGAGCAATAATTTGGTCACGAAATAAAAAGCATGATAATAAAATGATGATGATAGCTACCAACTACAGTAGTCATCATATGTCTTTTTCTTTAGAAAAAAAATTAGTCATCACTCGCTAGGTATGTATTATACGACTTTTTAGTCAAAAAAAATTTGTCCCATAATACATAACTTTTTAGAATCCCATAAAACATTAATATTTTTTTCATGTGTATACTTCATTATTTAATAATATTTCTTTCATAACTCTACTAATTTATCTTTTCAATGTCATCATTATAAAATTAATTTGGTAAACCAACTCACAATTTCTCTTTTACATATAAAATTAACTATTTTTCAAAAGACCCGAAAGGATATATAACATGTGAGTATATCATATGTCAAAAAATACTTAAAAACACTCATCACATATCTGAAAAAATTATTCATCATATATCAAATAAAAAGCATGTTATATTATTAAGCCAGAAATCAAAGAGCAGAAAATAAAGTAAAAAAAAAGAAAGCTCATTGGGTTCACCGACTCTTATTACAGCTTCATTTCTAGAAATAGTATCCACAAAGCTCATAAATTTCCATGGAATTTGGGAACCACTTGAATTCTTTTTCACTTTGAGAGTTGCATCAGCATCACCCTCAACCCCATTTTTCCACTATACTTCAAGTACACTGGTATAGTAGTAAGGTAAAGTAACTCTCTTTCTCTCTCTTTCATGATTTAAGCAACTTTTTATAGTTTTCCTTTTTCCAATGGCTTTTACATTCATTATCTGTATTGTGTTTTTACCTCCATTCAGTTCTCTGCTTCAGCTGACACACACTTTACATTAACCATATCATCCTATTTCCACGGTTTTGTTTGATTTATTTCACGTGGCGTTCTGACATTTTTCTTAGTTTCTCTCTCTATTTTGTTGTTGGGTATGGCTTCAATTTCAATCCTTTTTAGTTTCTCATCAATTTGAGCAATAAAGTTTAAATTTTTATGCTTTCTTTTTTGAAGGGTCTTCAATGGTTCTTCTCTTGTGACACTTTTTGATTGATCTTGGTGGTTATTTGTGTAATGGAATCTTCTTGGAGTTATATTCCTGAAGAGAAAGGAGGGTATGTTTCTAATGATAAAGGTTCCTTTTTGGGTTGGGAATTGAAAACCCCAACTAATTTTTCTCATCAAAACATTGAGAATCATCAAGGTTTTGAAGAATTAGGTAGAATTACTAGTAGTAATTCTGTTATTGTGGCTGACCCAAATGCATTTTCTACAAGAGAACAACAACTTTCAAACACTATGGGGGAAAACAATGGTTATAATTCACTTATTGATTTGAAGTTGGGTAGGTTTGTTGATCATGGAGATGCATTAGGACCAACATTTACTAAGGGAACTACTATTATGTCTTCGTCGGAGTCGTCGACGCCGCCGAAGAGAGTGAGGGCTTCAGGTGTTCATTCTCAGACTGCTTATTGCCAAGTTTATGGATGTAACAAAGATCTGAGTGGTTGTAAAGATTATCACAAGAGGCATAAAGTTTGTGAGGTTCACTCAAAGACTTCTAAAGTTATAGTGAATGGTATTGAGCAGAGGTTTTGTCAACAATGTAGTAGGTTGGTTAATTTAGTAACCTTATGTTCTCTTGTTGTGTGATAAATATACATAGAAAAACAAAAATTAGTTTTTGGCCTAACAAATTTGGCTGTTGCCTTTTTAAATATTTGACTCATTTCACTTACTAATTTTTGGAAACAGGATACAAATTTTAAAAATTGTTTGTTAATTTTGGAAATTAAATAGAAAGTTAAGTGCTTGCCATGTGGGATTTAAAAGGTTTTATCTGATTTTGTTTTTAATTACCATGTGAGGTTATTCTTACCCCTACCTACCATAATTTTTCAAATTCATTTTCTATATGTTCTTTCTTTCTGCTTCTAGTTGCTTCAAATCTTCAAGTTCTTTTATCAATTTTTCAATATTCAAGATTAATGATTCTGGGATCTTGAATATATGCTTCTTGAACTGTAACAGATTTAGTGGTTTCTTTGTGCTATTTATTTGTCTGAAATGGAAGAAACAAAATTTTTATGGATATTCCTATTTTCTATTAAGTGTATTATTTTTTCTCTTAATCTATTGGATTTTTGCTTTGCTAATTTTGGTTTTAGCTGACTTTAGAGGCCAGAATAAGACATATCTGGTGATGAGAAAATCAGTGGTTAATGTTATGGGCACAAACATAACAAATCATGAATTTGTTCAAATGTAATCCCTTGATTTTCTCATTAACACTTGATATACTACCTCTAGTCTCATTTATAAACAAAAAACATTTTTTAGGTTCAGAGTAACTGATATATCTGGTCTATATAGACCAAAATATATCAATTACTCAGTGAACCTAAAAAGTGCTTTTTTGTTTATAAATGAGACTAGAGGGAGTACTTAACTTCCCTCTATAAGCTAAGTTACTCACTTTAGAGGAGCCAAATTCTAATTTTTCAGCTTGAGATTCTGTAAATTAGACAAGCTAGAAACACGAAGCTGTATGGCTACGATATATAGCGCTGCTGTAATGTTTAGCTTACTATCCAGGTTTCATTTGCTGGCTGAATTTGATGATGGTAAGCGTAGCTGTCGTAAACGCCTTGCAGGCCATAATGAGCGTCGAAGAAAGCCACAAATGGGTATTCACTCTGGAAAAGCTGGCAGGTTGCTTCAGTCATATGGGGGTAATAATATGTTTAAGATTTTTTGTAGCTTATAAATTATGTTCCTGAAGTAATTTACATAAATATGTACATATGTTCTCACCCAGAAGAAAAAAGAGAAGCTTTTCAGATGCTGGTTGATTCTTTCTATGGATATACATCTATAACATTGCTGATTACACGCCATTTGTTTACAAAATGTCTTTTTGTTTCTGAATTATTCTCCCACATGTGTCTATTTTGCACCATCCTTTATCATTTGTCATCTTTTAAATTGGATTCTTTGGTCACATGGTGGATTTGAACCATAAGTGACTCATTCAACAATAATAATGGAGTCACATCTAAAGGAAATTATTTTCAGTCACTCTGCATATTCCATCATCTTTGAGTTCAGGATTTTCTTCCAAGAATACAGCTATCTGCTTATGATCAAGCATAACTCATTAAGTTGCCTGATTATTCACCGATTAACCGATACTAGTTTATTTACATATGCATTTTTCTTATGATAGTAGTAAAATTGTTAGATCTTAAGCTTCATAAAGGTCATGTGGTTTTTGCAGATAGCAGATTCCAGGGAACAATGCTAACATCAGCATCTTTTATCTGCCAAGAGATACTCCCCAGTGGAATCTTGTCTTCTGAGAAATATGGAACTAGTAACTGGTGGAGACCTATAAAAGCCGAAGATGGCACTAGTTTTCGGCCTCTTTCTTCTATTCCAATTACAAATGGACATCATCAATCAAGAACCTTATTTCCTTCATATAGTGATAAACAATTTCCCTTTCTTAATGAAAATGGTTCTACATCTGCCACAGGAACCATCTTCTGTGAAAACAACGGTCAATATCCACCGACTCTCGGAGGCTCGAATTCTGGATCACACTCACAATCATTATTTCAAGACACTTCCTTAGGAAGTGAGGACTTCAATGTTTTTGATACAGAATCAACTGTTCAAGGAATATCAGGAATTTCGGACGCTGGTTGTGCTCTCTCTCTTCTGTCATCTCAATCTCATAACTCTTCAAGCCAATCGTCGGGAATTCACATGGCTCGTCCTTTAGTTATTCCAAACAACCATAGCCATTATAGTATGAGTCAAGTTTCTGAAAAGATGATAGGAATAAGTTCACAAACTTCAAGCGGAGTGTCAGATAGGTTCCCATCTGAATTAAATGAAAATCATCTTAGTCCTATATTGATATCTGACAATAATGAAATTGTCCATTTTGCCATGGCTGACGGGATTTTTCAAGGGTCGGGTTTCGTTAATGTGAAAGATCATCTTTCGTGTGATGATGGTCCTACTATTGACTTGCTTCAACTGTCGTCACAACTTCAGCGAGTGGAGCATCAGAGACAATCTTTGCAGGTTAAGCAAGAAAATGACTCTTCTTGCTCACTTCGGATTACTTAAGATGCTTTCAACAGGTATATTTTCTGTTTCTTGATATTTAATCACCACATTTTTCTAAATTGCTACTTGAGCATTTCGTGACGGATAAACTGCCCTGTGGCATACTTCTTCACATTATACTCTAGCTTGAAATCATGTTTATTATTGTATCTGTAACTTTCAGACTTGATATCAATGTTTTGACTCGAAGTATGCAAACTTCTGTAGCACTGAGGTTGAAGATGTGTCCGGTGTCACTGGCACTTCAATTATTTCTATTTTTCAAATTAAAATTGGTGTCTAAGTGTCGTGTATGTGATAGTGTCGGTGCTTCATAGATGCAAACTACAGTCATTAGTTAAAAAAAGGTTTTGTTAATCAATAATAAACTAGGTCGTAGATCTTAAAATATTCTTGTCAATCTCTCTGGTCATTTTATCCTTTATATTTTTTTTAAGGGTCTGTTTGGGATGGGGATTTTGGAGGACTAAGTTTATATGTTGATATACATTTGAGATTTTATAAAAATTGAACAAATAATATGATAGATAATTATATAGCATTTGAATCACATTTGAACTTCTATTATTTCAGGAAACAACTTGTGGTTGTCCAGCATGTTGTGACAAACTTCTTAAACAGTGCATGGCACAGGGAAGTAGAAGAAGCTTTAAACTCATGTTGAGATGCTAACTAGTTTAACTAGTTATTTGGATCAAGAAGCTGACCAATAATACTCTCTCTCAGTCTATAATATAAATCATCCATCTAGATGTAATAGTAATAATAATGATAATTATAATAATATTGATAAACAAAAAGAAAAGCCTGAGATGTATCAAAGTGTGACCTTCAGGTTTTTGCCATAAATATTTCAATCCGGATAATTGTTAGTGATAAGTGATTTTCAAGTTCGTGAAGGCTATCTATATAATGTTTATATCTTGATCTATGTTTTTGCAGCACTCCATTGTTTTATCTTGGTGTTGTGAAAACAACACTTATCATGAGAGAAATCCAACTAGGGCTGTGCATGGTGCAAAGACTGCACCAAACTGAACCATATATGTGGTTTGGTTATGAACCGCAAACCATTTTCGCCAAAAAATGGTTTTTCGGAAAACCAGTTTCGGTTCAGTTATGAACCGGTTCATAACCGGTTTCTTTTTTAAAACCAGCTTTGGATTATAACTGTTTGAAAACCGGATTTTCTTTCCTGAACCGGTTTTCCAGATCAGAAACAATTGAAAAACCAGTTTTTTGGATCAGAAACGATTGAAAACCACATTTTCTTTACTACACTGGTTTTTGCTCAAACCAGTTTTTCCCAGTTACAGAAATACTGTTTTTTTAGATAAAACTACTACCAACTACAGAAAAAATTGGTTTTATTACTATAAAAATTGATTATTTTTCATATTAGAAGGGAACCTGTATATGCTAACATTATCTCTGGCATATAAGGTATCAATCAAGTGCTTCTCGGTCTTCTAACGGATGCCATCAATCATCCTCAAGTGCAATTGGGACCGAAGAGCTATCGACATCTTGGGCATCAAATACTTCTACAAAACAAAAATATATTTCGAATTATATCAAGTATAATAAGTAATTAACTACATCTTTTTGTGCTTTACCTCGTTCAATTCGCTCAAGTTCATCAACGTCCTCGTTATTAAGAAACGTTGAAGATGCTCCTTTGAGCCAATCTTGGCTGCAAATAAGTGTTTCAACCATTGTAGGGGTTAAAGAACTACGATAATCATCAAGGACTCTTCTCCCGGTGCTAAAAGCAGCTTCAGAGGCAACAGTGGAAATATGTATAGCTAATACCTCTCTTGCAATTTTACCAAGAATTGGGAATCGGCTAGAGTTTACCTTCCACCAATCTAGCAAATCAAAATCTGGGCTATGCTTTTCTAAATCTTCTTTAAAATACTTCGTGAATTCATACTCTGTTGTAAGCCATTAATGAACTTGTGCACATATGGATGTTCCACTAGTATAAATGGAAGCTCCGTTGTAATGAGCATCTTTACCAAGTCGCTCCGACTCACATCTTGGTCAAATTTTGAAATCGAAGGCGAAGAACTAACGACTCTTTCAATATCTGGAATTGAGCATGAAATCGATTCATGTCTCCTAACATTCTGCGGATTCTCCTTACATCTTGGCAAATGCACTCGCATTGCACTTGTTCCGTTGTTGAACTTTATCATACACAATACCCCAATGTGGTCCACAATAGTTACACTTTGCTGACTTGGATGGGCCTTCCTCTGCAGTGAAGTGATTACAAGCTTCCGAACGGTTTTTACGCTTAGGCGGCAACATATTGGCAGTGTTATAGAAGGTGGAGGAGTAGAAACCAAATGCCCCGCTGTCTCAGAACCTTATTAATTGCACACCCCTAAATCCAACACAGGCGTTATAGTGCATGGTGCAGCGGCATACAAAGTCCTATTTTAAAGAGGAAAGTTTTCTCTCTCTAGATTGGATGACTCTACATGCAGCTGCATTATGCAACTACAGAACACACTATCTTATTAGAGCACATTTGGAACCAAAAAAAATATATATAAAAACTTCAATTCAAACTAATCATTCATATATATATATATATATATATATATATATATATATATATATATATATATATATATAAAAGTTTTTATATTTTAGTATCTCTATTTATTCATTACTAAAAATACGAATTAAATCTTTGAATTTAATTTTATTTACGTGTTATATTTTAAAAATCATCAAATTAAAATTTAAAATTATAATATTTATAACGTGTATTTTACTTTAATATGTGGATACATTTGATTATGATTTTTGGTAATTCTTGTAAAAAAAAAGAAAAAACAAAGGACAAAAACAAAATACTACAAGCGAGCCACACGAGCCCTAGAAGAGAGTCAGAAGCGAGTATAGACTCAATCTCCAGGGGAGGAGGATGAGGGAAAGTTCGCCACACATCGTTCAATCCAGCTCTGATTTTCGCCATGTATTTATATTTGACAAAAAAACTATATATTTATTATATAATCATTTAGTTTTAGTTAAACTTTACTTAACTAAAAATTTATTTCAAGACAAAGTACATGGCTCTATTTAAAGACACTTCTCAACCACAAAAATTAAAAGATACACATCAGCTCATTAAGCACACTTCAAAATCTGAATTATTGATCAAAATAGCCATTTTCAAAAATTCCATAATATTGAAAATTTCAATTTATGATACCTATTTTGCAAAAACAAAAATACATTTTTTAATGAAGGGACAATTTACAAGAAATGTATATCATAAATTAGTTATTTTTTATCAATATGTATTTTATTTTTATAAATATATATTTTATTTTTCAAACAAACATTTAGTAAATTACTTATTTTTGGCATGTATTTATTATAAAATTTGTATTGTAAGTAGGCAAGTTCTTGTATGTTGCTTAAAAATTGTTTACCGCAAATTATTTATTTATGCTATATATTTTTTAAAAATATATGGATAAAAGAGAGAAGAGAGATTTATGAGTTTTAGGACTTGTCAAAAAATAAAGATTTATGAATTTTAGGATAGGAGTTTTGGGTCGCTTAAGTCTTTGGGGGTTGTGTTTCATGAGTGGGGATAGGTGTGCTTAGTAACGGCTTAATAGAGAGTAAGGAATGAGCTCATACTTCCTACAGCCCCCTGTTCACTGGACACCTCCAATTTTTTGAAATTTTGAAAATACCCCCACACGTGCAACACGCGTGGAAACCTGCATATGCTGAGCTGCTGACAGGTACAGAAGTATACTGCCGAACCCGTTTGATAGTATACTTTTGTGGCAACAATAATATAAGTTCGGTATTGAACTTCCGTATTGGTTTGTTACTTAAACACCGTGTCTATTATGAGGGGTGCGTGGGCACAAACACATGCACGGTTCTTTATTTCCGAACTAGTTCGGTCTCATACTTCTGATCCTATCTGATACTGCAGAAAAACAGCAGTTTCTGTATAGGCCAAAAAATAAGCTAATTTTTGTTTTCAAAAATACAACTTAACCAAAAATTAATTTTACCGAACATGTGACAAAATGTGTTATCTGAATTACAAATTCGAATAGAAATTCAACAACATATTGAAATAAACATCGATCCTATTAATATTAATCTTTAGTTAAGTCTACAACAAAAGGGGGTGCTAGATCTAAGTTTAATGACTTCCATTGTTGCAAGCGTCCCATAAATGGCTTGTCCCAATCCTTTGTTATGTCTTCCCTGTGTCTATCCCAGTAATAATCGGCCGGGGTATTGGGCTTCCTTTCTTCAAAAATACATGTACCTAGTGGTTTACCATAAAGCATATGTGGAACACGAGTGCATTTTTGTAAGGTGCAACTTGAAATAGAAAAATTGTAAAGCATGCTTTAATGGACCAGCAAACAAGTACGACTTTGTATCTGTTTGCGATAAAATAACCAGCTTCTGGGATAGTCATCCAATTCTCCATTGGTTCTCTATGTTGGCACATCAACGACTTCATTAGATAGATGATTTTGCCCATCCCACAATACAACTTACAGTAGAATTCGAAGTCGCGCTTAAGCTCTTCCAACAAATCATTTCTCACGGTATTCCAAGCATCCTCACCCCTACGAAGTAGTGCAGCAATGCATCGAAATCCACAGTTACCATCATCTTCCACATTTACTATATCTTCAACATAACGATGCATGATCTCTGGCATACCTCTAATGTATTTTCCGATTGCAGTCGTATGAATAATATCAGGGGTAGGATTTAGGGTTGGACTAGGAATTTGAGTTAGTGCTAGAGTGGGACATGTAGATTGGCTAGGAGTGGAACTTGTAGCTTGGGTTGGTTTCTTTGTTTGTGATGGAGTGGGAGTGGAACTTGTAGCTTGGATTGGTTTCTTTGGTAGCGGCGGGGTAGGAGTTCCACTTGTAGCTTGGGTTGGTTTCTTTGTTTGAGATGGAGTAGGGGTGGAACTTCTACTTTGGGATGGAGTTGAGGTCTTTGATACTGGTGGGGTAGGTCGCTTGCAAGACTAAGCAGCAGTGGATGTGCTATCTTCCTGTGAGTCAAAAATGTCATCAACATGTTCCCCCTCCTCTTATGCTATCTTCCTAGTAACTACGTCCTTTTGTTCCACCGTTAATCTAGCATTGAATGGATGACTTTCACCGTAAGACATTTGTGTGGTTACGTGTTCCACACATAACACTCAATATCCATCTTCCAAGCTTCTTGATAAACTTTTCTTTCAGCCTAAACTTGCAACAACATTTTCTACTCCAGGTTGGAACCAAATGAGCGTACTTGTATTTTCTATCTTTTTCACAAACCAAGACACAGTATTCTTTCCCTGACCACCGTCCGTTGTCAGAATGAGATATCACAATCACCATCCCAAGAGACCGCCCGAAAGAACGTACCCGTGCCAACAAGTCGTCACGAGTATCAAATACTTGTTCAGTTTGGAACGAACTAGTATGGTCCACAACCATTGAGTCATCTGCTCTTGCATCTATTTATGCCATTTTATGTTCCTAAAACAGTACAAAAACATAAGACAAATGTTAAAAACAAGTTTCTACAGAATCTGTTTAACTGCTATGGTGCAGAATCAAACTGCCGAACCGGTAGAGCTTTAACAGGTACGGTTTTTATTGTCGAACCGGTTCGGTTTTAGATTTCTGAACCAGCTCGACTCAGACATCCCCCTTATTACGTGTTTTACAAGGTCCGGTGGTTAACATCTGAATGGGTTCGGTAATAAACAACTGAACCAAGCGTGAAACGAGAAAATAAAAACGTTCAAATGCATAGATTCTGCGTGAAATAAAGGAATGGGTTGGAAGGGATCTTACCTTAAGAGTGTTACGAATGTGGGGGATGATGGCTACAATGCCAATGAAGTTGTGAGGAGGTTAGGGTGTGGAGTGGAGAGTGTGGAGGGTGTGGGGTTTAGGGGGAGTTTGTAGGAGATGGATGGGTAGAAGAGGAAGAAGGATAAAGAGGGAATTTTTTAAGATTCTCAGGGGTAGTTTTGTATTTTCATAGGGGTAAGGGATGTCTAATGAGTAGGAGGGATTGTAGGAAGTATGGGCTAAGGAATGCTATTTAGGCCCACTCTCAAACCTATAAGTGTGAGAACAGAGGGCCCAAAAGTTTAAGCTTGCCGGTGTTTTACTTCATAGCCCCTCCTCTACTTATACCTATACCACCTCATTCTTTTCAATTTTACCCTTTTCATATTTAAGTAAAACTCAACTTGTTGAAATTTCCAGAATGTTATTTTTATTTAATATTCTTAAAATTTCAACATTTAAATTTTCGAAATACATTTATTATATTGAAATACTAATCACCTGCATCCCCATTTTTTAGAAAACTTACTCACTTTTTTCAGAAATTTTGCAATATTTGTAGATTTAAAATTTATCCAATTTTACCCTTCTATTTTAATCGCTGAATTTTTCAATGTAATTTTACTTTTATGTCAAATTTATCTTCATGAACATTTATGTTCCTCGCAAGCTTTTATTTACTGTTTTTGTGAACTTAACTTTGTGTACTTTACTTTCACACACCTTTAAGTTTTCTGTGCTTTTTCTACCTTAAAGTGACACTTCTTCCTTCCTTTGAATCGTTTTTTGTTTCATCTCCTTCCCCTCTTAACTGCCACATTCACCCATTTCGATGAGAATCTTCAATCCAAAAACCGATTCAAATCTTAGAAGAATTTCGATTGTGCAACCATTGGAGCCTTATGTGAAATTACGGATTAATTAGTTTCAAATCCACAGTTCGCATGATTTCATCACTCTTTATTTGTTGATAGATAATTTGGAATACGATAAACTAAATTTCTCCACCAACTTTGAAACTTCAGTAGTCTTATCCTTGAGACACCCTAAGTTAGAAAAGGTTTGCAAAAAAGAAAAATGACACGCTAATGTGGCTATAGAACCGGTAAAAGAGTTTTTTTTTTGATTTAGGACCATTGCTGGCTACCCACGGAATGTCCCAACGCTTTCAACGAAGGACTAATCTCCGCTCGCTACTTGCGGCAAGGATTTCGCTGGCCAACACGCCTTTTTAACGTGGGCGGGAATCGAACCCGGGAGCAAACCGGATCGACCCCCACTTTGTAGCTCAGGGTAGCCCGACCACTGGGCTAGACGTGTTGGTTAAACCGGTAAAAGAGTTGATTAAGTGGTTAGAAAAATATAGAGAATACGAATTTTTAAACAGTGCTCAAATAATTACCCTATTTATTTAAAGAATAATTCTGATCTGGAAGCTGAAATTGAATTTAAAAAGTTGGTGTCTGCCGGCTTTGAAATTCTTAAATAAAGAGAAATTGGCAGCAGCTTTTGTTTTGGCAATGGCCTGGGTTTTGGGCGGCACAAGGAACATGCAAGTGGGAACAACGTGATTGATATACACCAACAAGTAGGAAGGTAGCTCAGTTGGCGAGCTAAGGGACATGAAAGAGTTGCAAGAAGGAGGTCTAGGATTCAAACCTTGGAAACTAACATTTGCTTATAAAAAAAAAAAACATGATTGATATACACCAACAAGGTGTGTCTGATAATTGACTGTGGAAACAACGTGAATCATGGACTATCAGCAACTTCACCAAAGATGGAATTCGTTCACTCCAACGTTACCAAACTTACAACAAGAAACTTGTTTTATGTCTCATGTTTCCATAACATAACAACATGTTTATGGAAACTCACATAAATTCTGTTTCAGAAATATTATTCCTTCTAGATTATCTTAAAAATAGTGTCACCAACCAAGGTGTTTTTCAACCCAAGGTCGGCAAGGCGTGAATCATTTTAAAATTTGTGTTCAAATCTGAAGACTTTGTTAATGGTAAAATTCGATTAGCTGGAATTGTCAGAAATCATTGGTAATTTACACTTTAAAATTCTAGGTCCTCTACTAAGGAAATCAATATCCACTCTCTTCTTTCCCTTAAGAAGAAGAGAGACCATCTGTTAGTCTGTTAAAAAACAAAGAGAAAATGACAGTTGTAAATAAATAAATAAATAAATAAATACAAATATATCTTAGTTGACGGGAAACCATATGTTTAGATACTAACAAAGCATATTCTTTTTTATTCTAACTCGTTCAATCCTTTGACAGTTGGATTTCAGAAAGACAAAAAGAAAAACTACCAAGACAGCAAGGTCTCTTTAGGATTTCTCTATCCAATATTTAGAAACAAAATTTTAAACAGTTGGATTTCATAATGATTTGGAGTGAACATAAATTTTAAAACAAAATTGTTTAAAAAAGTAGGATGGAAGAACAAGAATGCAACAATCAAGGTTAACCTCAGTTCTGGTAAGAGCAAGACATTCTCAAAAACAATCATCTCAATATAAAATACCTTCAAAAAATAATAATCTCACTAATAAATATGAAAGTTAACATAGTCAAATAATAAAACTACATTCCAACATGTAGAAACTATATATAAGAACATAAAGAAGACCCATTCAAATTCAATTGTTCTACAGTAATAAAAAACAGTAAACTGATAAGTATAGCCAAATCTTTTCTCTGCTCAATAACTTATCCCTAGAGCCGCAAAGAAAAACAAGTTACTTTGCCGCGCCATTAGGCACTGATGCCTCAGATTTTACCCCAGAAGATGAGTTGATTTCATCCCAAGCTTCAATCCAAGTGACCATAGCATCTGCAAGCTTGTTGAAATACTCGTCGACGCCTCCGAGTTTCGCCTTAACTAGTTTGGAGAGTTCAATGTAGCATTTCTGAACAGTTGTGCAGTCTTTTGGAAGTGAAACAGATTGGAAAAATGGGATTAGTTCTTCTTGCCAGTAAATTCCTTTGTACTCTTTTTTGAGATTCACAAATGGGTTGCTTGCTTTGCTGTGCCAGATATATGGTAAACCTGTCTTCACCCCAAATCCTAAATGATCACTTATCACCTACATCATCAATGAAAAAGAAGGGTTTAGTTAGCTCATAGCTCAATACAACGGACCGGAATTTCCTACGAGGTCTAGTTGCGCAATCAAGATATCTCAGTTGTTGGATGAAGAACAAATGCCTCGTATTCCGGTTTTACCAAATTGGCTTTAAAATATAACTCAGAATATGAGTCACCAGATCTTCATCTAACGACTGAGATTGTCATGCAATCAAGAAATCTCAGCTGTTGGATGAAGATCAAATTATTCGTATTTTGATTTTAGCAAATCGGCTTTAAAATATAACTCAGAATATGAGTCACATGATCTTCATCTTAGGACTGAGATTTGCGACTGTGTGAGTATGTGACTACAGATAATCCAATTTTCAACATACATTGAGGAGTAAAATTAACTTAATTCAAGCTTGGAATACCTTCATGCACCAACCAGCCCACATATCGTCGTAGCGTCCAATAGGTTGACCATCACCCATGAGTCCAAAGTACATTGCAGGTCCAATCAATTCACGGTTGAATGCCAAATTCATACCACACATGGGAAATAGGGTTCCCTTTGGTATTGTCATAACTGCATCCACAAACCTGAGAAAGGGGTAGGAAACATTGTTAAAAAACTCACCTCATACACCGACGTATTCATATCACCCCAAAAACAACTAACAAGCTTACACAGCTGTCTAGATTTGCTTATTTGAGTTTATCTACTGACATAAGTACTGATGAGAATACATAAGCACTTATGTGATAGTGTTTATGCTATTAGTGTTTAATTAAGTTGTTTATCCAAACAAGACTTATGTAAACTATGCTGCAAAGGATACCAAAAACAATATACCTATTGTTTCTTTCAAGAGGCTTGACAAGCTGAGTTGGGGCATCATAATCCGGAATGTTGAGCCAGAGTCCATGAGAAACGGCTGTCGGGACACCCTCACGAAGGCTGAACGGATAGCCGCGAACGAAATCTGCACCTTCTCTGTATGGATCATAAAGAGTGTTGAAGAAAAACGGGGTTGATGGTGTCAGAAGGTTCTTAATGTGTTGCTGCAGAGCATTAATTTGTTCACCAGATGGATCTTTTGCAACCTGAAAAATCAGAAAGAAAACTAAATATCTCAGATCTAACATCAACAAACCTTGTTCATGGTAGACACTGACAAGCACCATAAAAGTACATGTCCTACCAGATTTAAAATATAATAAACCTTATAAATAATGGATCCAGAAATTTTCGGACACGGATCCTCTTTTGCACCAGCATGGACCATCCGATTTAGAGATAGAATTCTCTCTCTATATTGGACTATCAACGCTGGAGTAACACGTGATGCGAACAGCAAAGGATACAAATCCAAAATTTTCACCAGTGAGGCAACAAAATTGACTATAATATTTTTTCAAAATTATAAACTTTGACAGAATACATAATTTCACGACAAAAAGCCCTTAAAATACCTACAGTTTTACAAATTACAAAACTAAAAAGGTAAAATTTAGTACCAACTTATTCTCTCTTTTATCAATTTCTTATGAATTTCTGCATTTATTTTTTAAAAAAAAAAATCTTATGGAGTCGATGTCTATTGTTTTATGGAGGCAAAACAAAATAGTTATATATATTTCTACGTAAAAAACAGAACAAATAATAAAGATCTGAAAATCCACAAAAATTCAAGCAAATAAAAATTTCCAGAAAAAGTCAAAAGAAAAACGAGATCTAGTTGACTTACAAAGCAATCATCATCAATGGTGAAGATATACTTCTTTTTTGAAACCATGAAACCAAAGCAACGACAAGCAGAGTCCTTGAATGAAATGCAAGAAGCTTTAGGACCAAGAATGCGGTTAATATCGTTACGATTGTAAAGCTCATAATCAAAACCTTCGGGAACTTTAATGATCTTAGAAGGGTCACCATCTTGAACAATGATTAAGTGATATGGTTGGAAAAATGGTCTCCACATCTCTAAGAAATCGAGGTTTCTTATTGTTGGAATTACGATGTCTAATTCATCTTTCAAGATCGGTGTTGCTGATGATGATGACAACATGGTTTCGTTGATTGTTTTGAAAGACAAGGTTCCTTGTTGGAACGAGGATGTACTATGGTGGTGTTGTTGTTGTTTGAAGAGAAGGGGGTTTGAGGGGTTTTTGTATTTGAAGTTGTTTGGACTTGGTACGTGCCGATAGTGTGATTGTGTGAGATGTAAATTGAACGAGTATTATATTATTGTTGGTTATGGAAAGTTAACAGCCACACGAAATGGGGAAAAAAGAATAGAAAAAGTTTGATCTCAAACTTTTTCAGTTTTGTCTTCATTTCTTCAATATTATTACCTACCGCTTTACCGTTTGGAATTTGTTTTTTTTTCTACAAAACACAGCAATTTCAGTTGTGGTTGATTATGTTTTTTACTTGAAAAAATGTCAATAATAATTGTAAATATCAATCAGAAATATCTCCCGTGTTTTGATTCTTTTCTTAAAACATTCTGAAGATTTGAAGGTGTTGTCGGTCGTCAAATAGTGTGTGTAAAGACTCTAAATCCATGTTTAACGTGATCTTTCCCATTGCACAAGTTTTACCAAGGTTTGTGAAGCCATTTTCTTGCCACACGAAACTCAACTACAAACTACTCTTAAGTCTGTATTTAAGCAGAAAATATTAAAAACATAATAACATCAATATATACTAGCGAAACTTATGTGTTATATATATATTGGCATATTTTTTATCTATTTTGGTCCCTACAAATATTTTTTTATCTGTTTTGGTCCCTGCAAATATTATTTTTTTTATTTGTTTTGGTCCCTGCCACATCCGCTAAAATATGCCAAATCAGTATAAAAATCATAGTAGAGACCAAAAGAGATAAAAAATATATTTGCAGGGACTATTTTAAAAGAAATATTTTTACAGGGACTAAAATGGATATTCAGTATAATTGCAAGGACCAAAATGGTATTTAAGCATATATATTATTTACAAAAAATATAAAAACTTATATAATGTCTGATTTATTTCAATCATGAATTATATTAAAGTATAATAATTTATATATAAATATCAATGTTTTTATGTAAACTATTATGAAGTCTTGTAAAATTTCATCTGAATTATATATACATTACCAAAAGAAAATTATAATAACAAAATATTTGATAATTTTTTTACCATGTAATTGTAGTCTTGTGATAAGCATATATATTTAATTATTTTTATTAATACGCCAAGAGTTTATCCTTGAGTTATACTTTTAGCATCCATTTTCTACATTTAAAATTAATATGTTAAAAATACTAAAATTTCCCTAGATAAAAAATCTCTATAAATCACAATTTTCAAAATTTATTTTTGAATTTCTATTGTGTTTTATTAAATCACAGAAAAAGTAATATGTAAATATTGACAGTTTCTATAATAATAATAATAATAATAATAATAATAATAATAATAATAATAATAATAATAATAATAATAATAAGATATTAAAACACAACCGGAAGATGGGCGGATGTTTCAGCTAAGTTGCATCATCGAGAATCTTTATTGTTATCCTGTTTCATAGTGTTAGTAAAGAAGAATACTTCTTCGCGATTAAAATCTTTGGCCCGTGTTCTTAAAAAGCTATGACTCCATCACCATATTTATTTATTAGAATAAGATGAAGTAATAGTAATTTTGTTCGAATTACACAACACAAAAGAAGAACAATGAACAAATAGCAAACTATTTGACTTAAATAATACCACAATCGTTCAACAAAATGACAAACATGAGGATCATCCAGGAAATAATAACTACGATATCAAACTATTTAGTCTTTTTCGATCTTCGCATGCTTGAGAACAAACTCGTCCAAATTTCCATCACCGCCAAATGGATCTGGTCTTTTCAATAAGGGACTTTCTCGTTGGAAAGTAATTAGATGATGCAATAATTAAGTAAAAGAATTAAGTAAAAAAGGTACTGCACGTGGATGTTAAAGAAAAGAAGATCATGTTGATCGGTGACACTTTTGCTCATTGAATCTCAAAAGATAAAATTTTTAAAGTATTAGATGTCATGCACACGAGAGAGGGACAAACATAAAGAACATATCCTGGCCTATATATTAGGCTAACAATATCATGGCCATATTATGTGTAGCCATGAAATTTGGAAAGCTACATAATTTATCCTTTAACTACTATGTGATTTTCTTTTATAAATATATTTATAAGGCTCAATTCAAGCAATCCAGCATACCACTGATGAATAGAGGGTATGTTGATGAATATCATGGTCATATTAGGCTTAGTGTATGAATTCAAAGTAGTTGGACTGTGAACCAATCAGTTTAGTGCATTAACCAACTTCTCTTTGAAAATCCCCAACATCTTTGCCCTTGCCTCAAAAATGCTGATTAACTTTCTCTTCACCATATCAGTTAAGCAATTAGCTGCAGAAAGAACATGGAAAAGCTTTTATGCTTTCTGAACAATGATTGAATAATGATGATGATGATGCGAATGAACAAATGCAAAAACACACTAAGGATCAAGGTAGTAGAGAGGGAAATGAAGGATACCAAAAATCAACAATCAAATGAGATGAAATATGAGATTTGGTGATTGATTGATAGATATCCTTTGAAAACGGATAATGCATACATCTAAGATCCAAGAGGCATTCATATACACTTGGGGTGTGAAGCACATGAGTAAGCATCGAATCCACTGGGCAACATCTGAAAGTGCCAAACATAATGTTTGTTAGGAGGATGTGTCTCCATTCAAGATAAGGAAAGCTTTGATTCAAATGGAAAAGGTAAGAAAAAGTATGAGATGAAATGGTAAAAATGTAATAGTGAAGCTCCAAAACATCGGTGCTGTGATTAAAACCTGTGAACCAAACCCTTAACACAGTTCAGTTCGATTCGCACAACCATTAACGCAATTTGGTTCAGTTTATGTGACTCGTTTGAATTGATTCAGTTTATGTGAACCATTTGAATTGGTTCAGTTCGTCGTATGAACTGAACAATGTACAGTCCTACTATGTATCAAGATTCAAAAGTCAAATCAAAATAAATGAAGAAAGGCAGACAGCTATTTACCCAACGGTTCTCTTCTGGTTTGTATTATTTCCATTTCAGGGTTTGCTTCAACAATTTTGATGCCTTCTTGACAATTCCATTTCGTGCCCTTAAGTACCTTGAGATGGATGTATCAGAAAAATAAATGGATGCCTTGCCTAGCAGGGGGATATTAACTTTCTCAAAATCTTTTAATCATATAACACCTGTCAATATAGTTGTTAAGAATATGGATCTTCTATTTCGTTGAAAACTGAACAATCATATACAAATATGAGTAATTTTTAAAGAAACTAAATGGAAGTAACAATTGTTTGATCATTCTATGATTATACTTTTGTCCACTTTGCAACAAAAGAACAATGATTTTAACATGTACATAATACAGATATTCTTGTAGTGTTATTTTTACTCCGTGTTTGTGTGAGTGACTATCAGAGTCACGTGCTCCTCACATTCCATATGAGTGTGCGCTGTGTGTGTTGTGAGAGGCGTGTGTGGGTGTGGCGATTAGAGAGAACCACCACGAACCCTAATCCTCTCTTCTCCTCTCCTCTGATCTTCTGTAATCTGTGCGTAAATGGTGTTGAGATTGAACAATGAATATATGACATAGTTTATATAGAAAATATCATGAATAATACATTAATTATAATTATAACTATAATTATTCAAATTTGATCTTTGTGAGAGCAGATAATAAAATGCTTCCACAAATCTTGTAATTGTGAAAAGGAAACGTATTACTGGCTGTTGTTAATGGGCATATGATATTTTAGGACTTGAGTTTGAGTACTCCAGAATCTCAAAGGTATTTAACGCGATGTAAATATAGTGGTTATTGTAGTTTGAGTAGTATGATATTTCAAATTGCTATTGAATTGGTAATTGATTTCAAAAATATTAAACCAATATTTTTTTGAAAGACCAATTTATAATATTCTTTTTTTATCAATAATTTATAATATTCTTTGGTTTAACACGTATTGTAATTGTTATATTATAAAATAAGATTGATTATGTTTTATTGACCCATAAAATTAAGTGTGATGCAAATATTGATTGTTGCAAAGTTGATTGTTCATTCCATTTTTCCAAAAAGGGCCATGAAAGGGATATTCTTCCAATAGCAATGATTCTATACGAATTTTATGCAACCGATTTGGAAGTTTTGAATTTTCTTTCCAAACGCTTTTTCCATATTTAAGACAGTTTATTTTATATAATAATAGAATTTATTAATTACCATAAACGATTTTTGGTTTGAATGTGAATTTAAGGAATTTTGAATGGGCTCATTAATGGAGATATGCATGGCAGCTTACGTCATCAATTTGAGAATTACATGGCATATTGCGTGGCGCACTGATGCGTTGACACCTGTGAAGAAATAAATTTGAACAACTCTCATTTGTATATAGTATAGATATTCTAATTAAGGGATAATCAATATTTGAGTGTCTTTATGGTAGATAATTAATTCTATTATATTTGTCCCTCATAGACAGTGTGAACTATATTTACTAAAATGGCCTTTTTTTGTCTTGGGACTTTATAAAATATATAGGAAAAAATTAATAAAAAATATTTTTGAAATAATAATATTATATAAAATTGAATTTAGTGACTTTTATTTATAAATGAGACCACTAAATTATGATTTTGTTTTCTTATAAATAACACTAGGAGGTATGTGAGACACTTTTCCACCCTAACTTGACACCACCATCGTCTTTTTTTTGGTAAACCAATATATCATCCACGGCGACTGTAGAGACTAATCATTCAAGGTATCTGAAATCCATTTAAGGGGTTGGCCTCTCCCAACAAATATTTTTCCATACGCACCGGTCAGGATCGAACCCAAGACCAAATAGTTAACGGACCCAAGTATCTACCACCTGCACCATCATCCTTTTGAATGAGATAATAGATGTCAAAAATCAGGAAACAGATCTTCAGCTGAATTCAATGCTCTTATCCAACCAAAAGATGAGTCACTGCATTTGACTGTACGATTAAAGATAGGTGCTTCGACTAAAAAAAATAGGTGCAACAGATTTAAGAATGGGCAGTGCTTTTTTTTAGCCATGGGCAGCGCTTCTGAGCGCTACTTAACTTGGCGCTGCTGATTCCACTCCAACAATGGGCAGCGTTTAAGAAGCGCTGCTCATTGATAGCCATGGGCAGTGCTTCCAAGTCATAAGCGCTGCTCATTCCAAAATTTTGCTAAACAATGGCCAGCACTTGCACTGAAAAGCGCTGCTCATTGCCATATTTCGCTACACAATGGGCAGCGCTGCTCATTGTCCTAGCGCTTTTCCCTGCAAGCGCTGCCCATTGTCCTAGCGCTTCTAACAATGGGTAGCGCTTTTCCCTGCAAGCACTGCCCATTGTTAGAAGCGCTAGGTCAATGAGCAGCGCTTTCCCCTGCAAGCGCTACCCATTGTTTAATTTTTTTTATTTTTTTTTTCTGTTTTTGTTTATTTTCCTTTTTACATTTGATATTTCTTGGTCATATATATACGGCCAATACAATCCAATCCATTATATAGTTAACAACAACAAGCTAATACAAATGCACCAATATGTACCAATATGTACCAAAACATGAACCAAAATGTATCCAACAAGCTAATACAAATGCACCAATATGTACCCAACAAGAACCAAAACAAACTAGCTAACAATTAAGTTACATTATTATGTATCCAAAACAGCTAGCAACTATCCAAATCAAACAATTCATATGTATCCAAATCAAACTCTAACAATCCAATCCATTATATAGTTAACAACAACAAGCTAATACAAATGCACCAATATGTACCAAAATGTACCAAAACATGAACCAAAATGTATCCAATTCATATGTATCCAAAACTAGCTAAACTTACAATATGAACCAAAACTAGCTTAGCTATATGTATCCAAATCAAACTCTAACAACTTACAGTATTACATTTTATCCAAAATCAAAAAAAACGGGAGACATAACGGCACCACTCTCCCCTAAGCTCAAGTAGCTGCTCATCAGAGTATGTCCTCACCCAACAATCAGGAAAATACTAAAATTATATAAATAAATAAAATTAGAATTGAAATGGTTAAATGGAATTAACTATTATATGAAAATCAAAAAGAATTCTAAGTAGATACTTGTCGGGGAATGGTCGTTTGGTTGTGGGTAATAATTTCTTTCAAAAATTTCATTACATAATACCCACAATAATTGCTATTGGGTTGTTTTGGACACTACAAAACAAAATATTAGTTAATTGTTAAATTTAACCCTTTAAATGTCCTGCCAACTCCTCTGCATTAACTGATTTTACATAACAACAACTTAAACAAGGACATTCACTACAAGAATTTCGGTACTTTCCGAGGGAAAAATCCCTCGCAAAAGGAGCAAAAATCCGTCGGAAATACTCATTTCCGACGGACAAAATTCGGTGGGGAAAACGCTCCCCGGAAACGCTTTCCGAGGGAATTTTCCCTCGGAAACACTTCCGTCGGAAATCCCTCGCAAATCCCTCGCAAATATCTGTCGCAAATCCCTCACAAATATCCGTCGGAAATCCGTCGGTACGCATTGATAAATAATTTTGAAAAATCATTCAATTACATACAAACCCCATTCTATTTGCAATACGACTTTACTGTCAATTTAATTCAGACCCAACCAATGTAACTAGCCTATAATTAATTCAAGGCATAATTACAGTTTTGGTCCCCCTATTTTCACCAAATCTCGATTTTGGTCCCTCAAGTTTTTTTCCCACGAATTTAGTCCCCCTATTTTCCCAATTTGTAAAATCCTAGTCCCCCAAGCATTTGGTCAAAATTAAGATTCACTTATCCTACGTGGACTGCCACGTAAGCATCCTATGTGGCATTTAAATATTTTTTAAAAAAAAAGAAAGTTAACAAAAGAATGAACGAAGGAACAAGGGTTCAGTGTGCTCGTTGTGCTCGTTCCATCTTCTTCCTCCCTGAGCTCTGAGCTCCGACCTCCTCTTCCATCTTCTTCCTCCCTGAGCTCGTTTCAGCTTCTTTGCTGAGAGCTGAGAGTTCTTCTTCCCTGAGCTGAGAGCTTCGTCTCCTACAATCGAACCATAAACCCACAGGAACCTTCGTCTCCCTTAATCGTACCAAATCGTACCCAAATGTAGGCGACGAAGGACGAGTAAAATGGCGACGAATCGACGCACGCAGGACACAAAGGAAGGGACGAATGCTTCTTCAAACAAGAATGAGAAGCAGAAGTATGTTTCACGGTATGTTTAGGTCTTTGACCACTTCGTTTTTTATCCTCTTTGTTCCCCCTTTTGTTGATTTGTTAATGTCTTCAGTCTATTTTGTTGATTTGTTAATGTCTTCAGTCTATTTTGTTGATTTGTTAATGTCTTTTGTTGATTTTGTTGATTTGATAATGTGTTCAGTTTTATCTTGTTGATGCTCTGTTCAGGCCTGTAGAAGTCACATGTTTGAGATTCCAAATACACCATGGGGGTATGTTTGTCTATTACCCTTCAAAGGTCTATGTCCAGGGTGAAATGATTGAAATGAATTGGGATTGGGATGTGGACCTCATGTCCTATGTTGAGATTGCAACGATGGTGAAAAGTTTAGGTTATAGAGCCTTCCAATGCCTTTGGTATAGGGCCCCTAAGTTAGCACTGGCACGTGGTTTGAAACCACTACAAAATGACCAAGATGTCTTGGAAATGATTGAAGCTGCCAAGGGATATAAGGTAGTTGAACTCTATGTGGATCATCTTATTGACACCCCTATTGTGGCTGAAAAGGAAGATGAAGTGGTGGAAGAAGTGGTGGATGTTAGTGAGTCAGATAGTGAGGAAGATGAGACGTATGTTGCTGATGATAATGAAGTGGACCTAAGTGGTGTTGAAACTGAAAACAGTGATAGAAGTGGACCTGAGTTGGATGATAGTGAAAGTGAGGAAGATTTTGTTGATAGTGATTATGATGAGCAATGGGATTGGACAGCTGTGTTCCCTCCTGAAACTATTAGTGAAGTTAGGAACATGGCAAAGTCTGATGGAGTGTCAAGGAACAAGACCAATTCTGATGAAGCTTTTACTGATTTTTATGGTGAGGAAGATTATGATTCTGAGCAACTAGAGACACCTCCAAATAGTGAAGATGATGGGGACCAACCTCCTAAGTTTCCACATTTCAAGATGCCTAATATGGGAGAGCCTGTTAAATTGGAAGTGGGACTGAAATTCAATAGCAAGGAGGCTGTTAAGGAGGCTGTTAAGGAGTATGCTTTGTGTTTTAGGAAGAATGTTTTTTTTAAAAAAAATGATAAGAAAAGAATGGTGGTTAAGTGTGTTAAAGAATGTCCATTCCATTTGAGGATTAGTAAGAGGAGTGGCAATAATTATTGGCAAATTGTTAGCTTTAGTGATGAGCATAGTTGTCATAGGACACCAAGAAACAGACAAGCAAAGACTGAGTGGCTTGCCAAAAAATTTGTTCCCACTTTAAGGCATACACCTGAAATGAAGTCTAAGGGTTTGGCTGCAGAATCTGTTCAAAGGTGGGGTGTTAAATTGTCTCTTGCTCAAGCATATAGGGCTAAGAGAAGAGCAATAGAGCTGATCCAAGGTGCTGGTGCTGAACAATACAACCATCTTAGAAGCTACGCAGAGGAGTTAAGGAGGTCAAATCCTAATAGCACGGTAATTATCAAGTGTACTGATAGTCCAATGGGTCCTGTTTTTGAAAGGATATATGTATGCCTCGAAGGTTGTAAGGCAGCATTTGCATACACATGCAGACCTTTAATTGGACTTGATGCTTGCTTCTTGAAGGGTGAACATGGTGGACAACTAATGGCTGCAGTTGGTAAAGATGGAAATAATATGATGCTGCCCATAGCATATGCAGTGGTAGAAGCTGAGACAAAGGATTCATGGCAGTGGTTTCTTGATCTCTTGGTAAATGACTTGTGTGAATTGCAACAAAGGGAATATTCATTTATCTCAGATCAGCAAAAGGTAATCTGTATTCAGTGACAGTAATTCTGTTTATTCAGTGACAGTTTCTTTCATTAATATGTATCTAAATATTTTTCATTTCTTGCTCATGTTCAGGGACTAGTACCTGCTATTCTAAGTCAGTCGGTCAATGTTGAGCACAGATTATGTGTGAAGCATCTTTATGGTAATTGGAGGAAGAAATATGTTGGATCAGAAATGAAAGAAGTCCTTTGGTGGGCTGCTAGGACTACAACACTCCCTGATTGGCAGAGGGCAATGAATAAAATGAAAAATATGAATGAAGATGCTTGGAAGGATATGATGCAGCTTCCACCTTCTACTTGGACTAGGTCTCACTACAAAACACACACACAATGTGACTTGCAAGTCAACAACATGTGTGAGGCCTTCAACAAGGCAATTCTGGACCACAGAGACAAACCTATCATCAGTTTGCTTGAAGGAATAAAGAACTACATAACTGAGAGGATAGTAACTCAAAGAACATTTATGAATAGATACAATGGACTTATCTGTCCTAAAATACAAATCATTCTTGAAAGACTGAAGACAGAAGCTGATGGGTGGACTCCTCGATGGCATGCTGATGATGATTTTGCATTATTCTCTGTATCAAATGATGTTGACCAATACATTGTCAATTTAAAGGACAAAACATGTTCATGTCGTAAGTGGGAGTTGTCAGGAATTCCGTGCCCACATGCCATTGCTTGTATTTGGCACAATGAGAAGAATGCTGAGGAGTATGTCTCCCATTATTATAGGTAATTAGTACTAATTCTGTATCTGTTTTATTGTCTGTATCTGTTACTTCAGTCTATAGTAATTCTGTTTTATTGTCTGTATCTGATACTGCTGGGAATATTAATTCTGTTTTATTGTCTGTATTGCTTGTATCTGTTACTTCAGTCTATAGTAATTCTGTTTTATTGTCTGTATCTGTTACTTCAGTCTATAGTAATTCTGTTTTATTGTCTGTATCTGTTACTGCTGGGAATATTAATTCTGTTTGATTGTCTGTATCTGTTACTGCTGGGAATATTAATTCTGTTTTATTGCTGTTTGAACCTAAGGAAATCAACATTTATGAGCACGTACTCCTACATTGTCAAGCCATCAAATGGACCAAAGTTATGGCCAGAGACTGGGACTGATCCAATATTACCACCTGTTATGAGGAGAGCACCAGGGAGGCCAAAGAAGAAAAGAAACAAGGCTAATGATGAGCCAAGGCTTCCCAACAAGATCCCTAGGCTACTGCAAACTGTGAAGTGTAAGAAATGTGGAAAATTAGGCCACAATGTTAGGACATGCAAGGGTAAGACTGCTGCTGATAGAGAGATACCCAAAGGTGGAAATAACAAAAGAAAGAAGAAGACAGCTGTTGTAGATGGGTCACAATCACAAGGGTCACAAGCTCCACAAGTGTCACAACCTTCTCAATCACAAGAGGCACAAAGAAAGAAGAAGACAGCTGCTGTAGATGGGTCAAAAAGAAAGAAGAAGACAACTGCTGTAGATGGGTCACAATCACAATCACAAGGGTCACAAGCTCCACAAGTGTGACAAGCTTATTAGTGTTAGCAAGTATATGGCATATGCCTTTTTGTATATGACAAGCTTTAGGCACATATTTTGTAAAGCTGTAATGTGTAGCTGTTAGTATGGCATATGCCTTTGTGAAGCTGTTAGTACAGCATATGCCTTTAGGCACATATTTTGTGAAGCTGTTAGTATGGCAGATTGTGAAGCTGTTATATATGTAGTTATCCCACGAATAGGAACTGATGAAAACAATGTTTATGTAAATATGGCCTTGTTGGGCTTTTGTTAATGAAATGCTACTGCCTATATGCAGCTTATCTGTACTCTTTATTGCATAATATGTACTCTTTACTTGCAGCTTAAATGGTTACAGATTTGCTATAGAACTGAAATGGTTACAGATTTGCTATAGAACTGAAATGGTTACCTAATGATTTCCACAAGTGTCACAACCTTCTGAAATGGTTACCTAATATACTGTATGCATGTATTATGCATAAATGGTTACAGATTTGCTATAGAACTGAAATGCTGCTGAAATGGAAATCTGTATTATGCTGTATATACTGTTTTTTAGCAGGTTCCAGCTGATATACTGTGTGTTTGTTTTTAGCAGGTTCAAGCTGATATGCTGTTGAAATAAATCTGTATTATGCTGTATATACTGAGAAGAGTATTATGCTGTTGAAATAAATCTGTATTATGCTGTATATGCTGTTGAAATAAATCTGTATTATGATGTATATACTGAGAAGAGTATTATGCTGTATACTTGTTTGTTTTTAGCAGGTTCAAGCTGATATGCTGAGAAGAGTTTTCAATCTGTATTACTACTGTATGCATAAATGGTTACAGATTGCATAATCTGTATGCATAAATGCGTATACTTGTTGGCTTTCATTACATAATCAGTAGCTACTGTCTATATGCAGCTTATGTGTTAGAACACTTGTTGGCTTTCATAATCAGTAGCTACTGTCTATATGCAGCTGATTCTGAAATGCTATTGAACTGAAATGCTATTGAACTGAAATGCTGCTGAAATGGAAATCATTAGCTGAAATGCGAATTATCAACAATTACTTTGCCAAAAGCCATTCATTACATAATCGGTAGCTGAAAATATACATCATTATATAACTTACATCATTAAGCAGTAGCTGGAAACATACCCTGAACTAATAACCCCTAAACCATTACAAACATACCCCTAAACCATTACAAACATACCCTGAACTAATAACCCCTAAACCACAACCCTAAGATTGAAAACTAATGCAACAAGGATGAAAATAATGATCCAGGAAATTGCCAAAAAACCCCATAACATGTTGTTCTTTTTCTTCATTTCTTGTTGAGCCTTTTTTGCTTCCTTGAACTCAGTAACCTTTGTCTTCAATTGAGCAACATTGCTATTCAAGTCAACAACTTTTTTCTTCAAGCCATCAGCCTTCTTCATGAAGGACCAAATTAGCTCCTTAGCTCTAGGACACATATCTTCATCATACCAGTTAAAGAATTGACATTGTTTTGCACCAAATTCCTGAAAAATAAGCAGTGGACCGATTACAATAGAGATCAAAGAGAAATAACAGTGTAATGGCAAAAATCATACCTCATATAATGCACATCCATAAAACCTACGCCCAGGGTTCTGTTTCGTCCAACAAGTCACCAATGGAGCTTCCTTTCCACAGAAGCATTGAATGGGTCTTCTTCTCAATGAACCTTGTGACGAAATAGAATACTCAGACATAGGGGTTCAGATCGTGAAGGAAGACGAAGAGATTTTGAGCGATTTGAAGGTCTGAATCGCGAAAATGGTTGAATAAATAAGGAAGGAAGAATGTACGATTCAGGGGAGACGAAGGTTCGATTCAAGGAGATGAAGGTTCGTGTGGGTTTGTGGTTCGCGCCATTGAAGCTCTCAGCTCTCAGCGAAGAAGATAAAACGAGCTCAGGGAAGAAGAAGATGGAAGACGAGGTCGGAGCTCACAGCTCAGGGAGGAAGAAGCTCTCAGTTCGTGTGGGTTTGTGGTTCCTGTTCGCGTTCATTCTTTTGTTAATTTTCTTCTTTTTAAAAAAATATTAAAATGCCACATAATGCCACATAGGCTGCCTACGTGGCAGTCCACGTAGGATAAGTGAATCTTAATTTTGACCAAATGCTTGGGGGACTAGGATTTTACAAATTGGGAAAATAGGGGGACTAAATTCGTGGGAAAAAAACTTGAGGGACCAAAATCGAGATTTGGTGAAAATAGGGGGACCAAAACTATAATTAAGCCTTAATTCAATTGAAATTCAATCCAAACAAAATAATTGCAACTAACGTATATTTCCAAACCAATATAACTAACAATCACACATACAAACTTATATTTCCAAACCAATGTAACCAAAAATCTCATAAAATTATAAATCATTCGGCTACATACAAACTCATTCTATTTACAATACGACTTCCCTGCCAATTTAATTCAGACTCAGCCTACCAATTCAATAGAAATTCAATCCAAACCAAATAATTTCAACTACCCTATAGCATTCTATTTCAAGCCCAATTTAATCAAAACTGCAAATATTGAATCACTATGTAATTATAAATGGACACTTATTAACTTTCAAGGTACTGCCTGGCCGTTCCCTTGGGTTTGGTCCTGATTCTGCTGCTGTGATATAACTGCTCGAGGCAACAATCCACTATGAGCCACAGAGGCCTGTTTCCTAGCTTGATCAGAGCCATCAGATTCAGGTTTTGATGACTGAGGCCTCCCCCACATCAGCTTAAACCTTAGGCCTTTAATAACCAGTTTGTTTGAGAGTTCTTCTGCTGCCTTTTCTGCACCTTCTCTGGTTGTATAGGTTACGAAAGCACAAGCTCGTTGGAGAACCATTTTGATGGATTCAATTTCTCCATGGGCATAGAAGTTATCCCGCAAATCCTGCTCGGTGACCCTAGCATCAAGTCCACCATACTTACATTATTAGTAAAAAGATCATGATAAAGTAATGAGCAGAACTAACTGAGTCAGAATAATGCAGAATTTTCGTAACCAAGTAAATTGATAAAGTACAATACTGCAAAAACATGAAATTATAATAGTCCGTGCCAAAGGAGATTGTGAAAATTAGTGTTCTAGAGGAACTCTGCATGTAAGAAAGCAAAATAACTTCATTGCACCTTTAATAGTTATGGCTCTTTGCAAGAAAATGTAATGAACTATAATGAAATTGGATAAAGAATGACTCTAAAATATTACAAAAAACCACTTAAGTTGCAACAAATAAGAACTCACTTCAAACAACCAATGGATAGGATTTAAACTCACTACTACTACGAAGTTTTTTTCAAAAGCATAATGAAAAAATCACACAAGATAACCACGGGTGGAACTATGCAACAATGGAATTTAAACAAACCAAGACAGAGCATAACAACTGCTAGAGTTGAACATATGCGGCAATCCAATCAATCTGGCAAAAGGAGGCATTTATTATCAGTATATGGTCATTTATTATCCACAACACAGAGATGGGAATTGAACTAGTGGTAGAGACTAAGAATATATCTATGAGCGAAGAAAAAATGCTATGTAATTTTGAAAAAAAAATTGTAAAATGGCCCTGGGGGTAGCTAGATAATGTGTCCTAAATTATTTTTCATTAACATAACCCACATCAGTAACCAGTTTGAGAAAAGAATAGAAGTCAACACAAAGGGATGGGTGAATGCTATAGTGGTTCTTGTAGAAGCAAAAAGGCTAAATGTAACATCCGCAAAATAATTAACCGAATTATTGGGATGTTAATCCAATTAAATCAATTTAGTACTTAACTGGTAAATTTATCGAGTGCTAAAATTATTTATTTGTTGTTATCGGATCGTTAACCGGATAATATGGATCAAGGAAGTTTCGGAATCGAAATTGGAGATTTAGATCAATATGGTAATCGGACCACGTTACAGCTTATATATATTAAATAAATGTGTGTGTGTGTACGTGTAGGTGTGTGAGTGAAAAGAAGAAATGAATTAATAAAAAGAAAGAAGGAAAAGAAAGAAAGGGGATGCGAGAAACAGAGGGAAGGAGAGAAAAAGAAAAGAAGAGAGAAAGAAAGGGGGAGGAAGAAGAAGAGGAAAAAGGGGGCAATTCCGCTCAACGAAACGACTTCCGTCCAACACGAAAAATGTTCAGCGCTACTTCCTCTTCGATTTGGTACCAAGATTTTCATCATCAACCCTCTCTCTCTCACTTTGCCATTTTCGAACTTGAGAGGGAAAATCGGTGTTTCGATGGTTGTAACTCAAGGGAAAGCTAAGGGCGATGTTTAGGAGCGAGCACGAGGTGGATTACTCGAAGTATTGAAGATCGATTGGGTGATTTGGAGTTAAAAATCAAATTGGGGTTTTTGGTGAATAGTGGTTTGAGATTGAAGAAGATGATGAATAGTGCCCATGGAGAATTTCGGGAAATCGGTATTTCGGTCAAAAGCGGTTTCGTGATCGAGTGGGAAGCTTTGGAAGCGGATTGGGTGTCGCCGGAGCGGGGAGCGTTCGTGTGGCTACTCGGTGATTTGGCGAAGTCTCGGTGATTTTGAAGTCTCGGTGTCGGCACACGCTTCACGGGTGAGTTCTACTCACGTTTAGGATTTTTTTGTTTTTCGAATTAATTGATAAACTGTTTTATCGCTTTCGCTGGACTGGAATATTATTTGATAATCGAGTTTGAGAGATTTTGGGTTGAAAACCGTTATTTGAAAATATGTCGCGTTTTGATACAATTCGATTACAATGAGTTTTTGATTGATTTGTTTGATTGTGTGACTTTGATTGAGACTGTTTTTATGGTCGTCAAATCTGTTTTCGGTCGGAACGAGAATCGTTCGAGAACTTTTGGGTCAAAAACCGTTATTTCGGAATATGTCGTATTTTGGTGAAATTCGTTTTGATTGAGTTTTTGATTGGATTGCTTGATTGTTTGATGTTGATTGGACTGGTATATTGTCCGGCATTGTCTGTTTTTGAGTTAGGAATCGATCGGGGCGAGTTTCGGATCGATCGGAAAGCAAAATTTCACAAAACAGGGCATTTTGGCAATGCTGTCAAACGCGCACGACCCGTGCGTCCTGAGGCACGACCCGTGCGCCTAGTCCTGCCCAAAATTTTCAAAGTGCCCTAAATGATTCCGTTTCGATTCCAATCCTCTCCTAATCCTTTCCTAACCCTTCTATAATGATATTAGGCTTATTATGCCATGATTTTGCGTACATTTCAAAAGGGTTTTATAGAATACTTTCGAAGTTGAAAATTGTGTCGAAATGTGGTCAACTAGAGTGCGAGTGTGAACTTGGATTTTATAAAATGTGGATTAAAGTGTTTCATTGATTGTTTGATTTGATGGACTGTGGGTTCATAGTATTGTAGATATACGTATAAAGTATATCGAGTTGGGTGACGACCCATTATTTAACATACTAGGGGGAGGCAGTCATGATCCTTTTACCTAGGCTCCATGCCAATAGGAGAAGGTACTATTGGTAGGGGGGTTCACCGCCTTGCAGCGTTCGCGTCAGCGGTGTTATGTTGTTTGTAGTACGTTTACCGGGTTCTTCGTTCGCGTTAGCGGTATCGTACTAAACTAACAGGTTACCGGGTTCTTCGTTCGCGTCAGCGGTAATCTGTTTTTGTGTGATTGTTTTTATGCGATACCGGGTTCTTCGTTCGCGTCAGCGGTATCGTACTAAACTAACAGGTTACCGGGTTCTTCGTTCGCGTCAGCGGTAATCTGTTAAAATGTTTTATGCGGTCCATCGGGGGTAGCGTTCGCGCAGCCGATGCCGTATTGAATTAAAATGATTTTATAATTGAACCGAGAGTGCGAGTAGGGGTCTCGGTAGAACTCACTGAGACAAGTTGTCTCACCCAATCAATTGTTGTTGTTTTACAGAGACACAGGGACAGCGGATATCCAAGAGGCACGAGTTGGTTGAGCTCAGACTGGATGCTGATAGCCTAGCTTTATGTTTAAGCTTATTTCCCTTTTGTTGTCTGTATACTAAAACATTATGTATTTAATGTATATCTTTCTTCCGCTTTCTTGTATGATACTGAATACTATAATTGCTGATGGTATATGGTCTGAGAACCATATTGTCTTGTTGTAAATAAGACTGTTTGAGTTATATTCAGCGAAAAATTTATAGTGATATTCAGTGTCTAAGCAGGAAATATATCTCTGATGTGTTACTAATGTGCACCTGGGTATTTTTGGTCAATATAAATATCGGGGTGTTACAGTTGGTATCAGAGCAGTTCGACCTAGTCGGACTTAGCTTAGGGTTGAGTCGATTCCTTGCTAGTCCTTTTGTAATTACACTTGTGATGCTAAGAGACATTGAGCCTGATCAACTTAATACTTAGTGCATCATAAGCGGAATTATGACTGGATGATCAAGATGCAATCCTCGACCACAATCGGAATCTTCAACCGGTGCAGCCTCGGGAAAGGTGACATGACGGTGGAACAATACCCCGCTAGGTTTGAGGAGTTGTCTCAGTTTTACCAAGTGGTAAGGTAAGCTTCGGATGACGAACGGAGAATGCAGAAGTATAAGACGGGCATAAGTGTTTTTATGAGTTATGGTCTCAGTTCTTATACTGCTACCAATTTTGTTGCCTTAGTGCAACCAGCCTATGTCGCCGAGGATGATCTCATGAGGAATATGGGAAAGGAAAGGAGGTAGTTGAAATATCAACTCCGAATGCAAAGTCCTAAGATAATATCATCAAAGGAAAAGCAGATGCAATTCTTTGATTCTTCAAAGGTCAGAAGATGTTCTAACTGTGGAGAGCCACACAGCGGTGATTGCAAGCGAAGATCTAATCGGTGCTATTATAGAAATGTAGAGGGTCACTATGGTAAAGAGTGCCCCGTAAGGAAAAGTTCCAAGGAGTCACAAGCAGCTCTAAGGCAAGGACAAGTCAACATTCTGGATGTTTAGCCAGTTACGACTGCAGACAATCTACTGAGGGCTATGGGATCAGTTTTCAATAACTCGATCAGTATATTATATGGTTCGGGTGCAACCTATTGCTGTATATCCCGATCGCATGTGAATCGGTTGGGATCAGCCTTATCATCGCTATCCGAGCCGATAACTATTTTAACTGCAGCTAAGGGTCGTGTCCAGACCCAATCCTTGTGTCGGAATTGTCTACTTGTCATAGGAGGCAGAAATTTAGTTGTAGAATTTATTGTTTGCCTATGAGAAGTGTGGACACCATTTTGGGTATGAATTGGATGACTGCAAATCATGTTGCAAACGTCGGTATTAATCAACTATCAGCTTCGCTTCAGAATCAGTTGAATTGTCTAGGACAAATTCTGAAGCGGTTACCTAGTTCACCTTAGACGGCCAATCTTCATTCCAAGGTGCGGAATGACATGTTAGTATGTTATCTGCATCCACTGAAACTAGTTTGGATTTGGCGAACGTTCAGGTCGTGAATGACTTTCTGGATGTCTTCACGATGAAGTTTCTTCTGAACCTCCAGAGCGAGAAGTAGAGTTTACTGTAGAATTGATTCCTGGCACGGGATCAATGTCTATTGTTTCTTATTGAATGTTCCTTTAGAATTAAAGGAAATGGAGTCTCAACTTGAAGAGTCGATGCTAAAGAAATTCATTCGACCGAGTACTTCGCTAAGGAGTGCTCTGGTGTGGTTAGTCAAAAGGAAAAATGGTAGCATGAGATTGTACATCGATTATCGACAACTTAACAAAGTGACGATCAGGAATAAATATCCCTTACCAAGGATAGACGATTTGCTTGAGCAATTTGAGGTGCTGCAGTGTTTCTAAAATTGATCTGAGGTCAGGACATCATCAAATAAAAGTTAGAGCCTTAGATATTCCGAAGACAGCCTTCCGTACTTGGTATGGACATTACGAGTTTGCAGTGATGCCCTTCGGTTTGACTAATGCTCCAGCGGTATTCATGGATTACATGAACAGGGTTTCCCACCCTTACTTGGATCGGTTTGTGGTAGTTTTCATTTATGATATCTTGGTGTACTCTAAGACTATTGGGGAGCATGCCCAACATCTCCGCGTTATTCTGAACGTACTCCAAGAGAAGAAATTGTATTCTAAGCCGTCGAAGAGTGACTTCTGGATGTCGGAAGTGAAGTTTTTGGAATGCGTGATTTCCCAATTGGGAGTTGCGGTGGATCCCAGTAAGGAGGGAGCTGTGTTGAACTGGGAACGACCAACGTCAGTAACTGAAATCAGAAGTTTTCTAAGTCTAGCCGGTTACTATAAGAGATTTGTTCAAGGGTTCTCACAGTTAGTTTTCCACTTACACGGTTAACTCGTAAGGGTCAACCGTTTACGCAGGGTGCTGATTGTGAAGAATGTTTTCAAGAATTGAAGATTTGGTTGACTTCTGCTCCAATCCTGATTCTTCCAGATCCGTCTTTGAGATTCCAAATTTACAGCGATGCTTCTGGGAAGGATTTAGGATGTGTTCTTGTGCAGAATCAACAAGAGGTAGCTTATGCGTCCAGATAATTGAAGACTCATGAAGAGAGTTATCCGACTCATGATTTGTAATTGGCATCGATTGTGTATGCACTGAAGATTTGGAGACGTTACCTGTATGGGTCTCGTTTCGAAGTCTTTAGTGATCACAAAAGTTTAAAGTATCTGTTTGATCAGAGGAACTGAATAGCAGGCAGAGAAGTGTGTAGAATTCTGAAGGATTATGACTTCGGGTTGAAGTATTATCCAGGAAATCCCAATGTTGTAGCTGATGCGAGTAATAGGAAATCCATTCACATAGCAGAGTTGATGCTGCAAGAAATGGGATTGTTAGAGTCTTTTAGATCTAAATTGGAGTACATCCATAAGTTTCCACTTTGGTGGCGAGGTATTAGTTTATTAACCTCTCCTTGGTGAAGGTTGACAATGAGATTGTCTTACGAAATTCCGTTTGACAAGTCGAACGTGAATACGGTTATGTAAATGAGGTAACTGTTGACTGTTTTTCACAATGCGAATAAGCACCAAGGGATTAATTGATGGATTTGCTGCGAGGGACTGAACTTTCCAAAGTGAGTTTGGCGTGCGGTATGGTAGTTTTGAAAATCATTTTGTGAAAACCCACATGCTAAAGTTAATTTTGGGAACGACTCAAGAGGCTAATGAAATCTGATTTAGGAAAATCCTAGGAGGACTACTTAGGTTGAGGAGAAACTCTCAACGCTATTGACTAATTTGGAAAGGAATCGGATGCATCGTTGGTAAAAACCTCGTGATGAAGTTGCAACAGAGGAAAAGGAGCTCTGAGTTCCGTTTGATAGTTGTTTTGAGAACAACTGATATGATTTTCATTACTTCCGAAATTAATTGATGTTCCCACGGTTTACTTCTACGTTTAAGATAAACGTTTCTGATAAATCCTCATTCCATCTTTTTGAAAAGTTCTATCTCGAAATCCCAAGGGCGAGTCAAGAAGTTTCACAAGTGACCTTTCCGTCACATTGTCGGTATGTACGAGAACCGTTAAGGATATTAGAAGATTTGTTGAGAAAGTGTTTACACCTTTCGAGGAAATCGTGTTTGTTTTTACATCTACCGAGGAGTACTTTGATTTGGATTAATCAAGTTGGGGAGCAAGCGAGGAATGAAGCTTCGGAAGTGTTTTCGAATGCGGTGCCGGGCCTATGTAGGCGAATGATGAGTTTCTCGTGTAGATGCGTGACCTGAGAGTTCGTACCAAGGTGGTAGTGGATCATACTTGGAGATTGATGTGCCCACTGGGGAAGAGTTCCTACGCTCATTTCGTTAGTTCGAGATTGTTTTTCAGCAACTTAAGACCTTTCTGAGAATGTCGATTCTCGGTTAGTCGGATAAAAGGCTTGACGAAATTTTGAGGACAAAATTCTTTTAAGTTGGGGAGAATGTAACATCCGCAAAATAATTAACCGAATTATTGGGATGTTAATCCAATTAAATCAATTTAGTACTTAACTGGTAAATTTATCGAGTGCTAAAATTATTTATTTGTTGTTATCGGATCGTTAACCGGATAATATGGATCAAGGAAGTTTCGGAATCGAAATTGGAGATTTAGATCAATATGGTAATCGGACCACGTTACAGCTTATATATATTAAATAAATGTGTGTGTGTGTACGTGTAGGTGTGTGAGTGAAAAGAAGAAATGAATTAATAAAAAGAAAGAAGGAAAAGAAAGAAAGGGGATGCGAGAAACAGAGGGAAGGAGAGAAAAAGAAAAGAAGAGAGAAAGAAAGGGGGAGGAAGAAGAAGAGGAAAAAGGGGGCAATTCCGCTCAACGAAACGACTTCCGTCCAACACGAAAAATGTTCAGCGCTACTTCCTCTTCGATTTGGTACCAAGATTTTCATCATCAACCCTCTCTCTCTCACTTTGCCATTTTCGAACTTGAGAGGGAAAATCGGTGTTTCGATGGTTGTAACTCAAGGGAAAGCTAAGGGCGATGTTTAGGAGCGAGCACGAGGTGGATTACTCGAAGTATTGAAGATCGATTGGGTGATTTGGAGTTAAAAATCAAATTGGGGTTTTTGGTGAATAGTGGTTTGAGATTGAAGAAGATGATGAATAGTGCCCATGGAGAATTTCGGGAAATCGGTATTTCGGTCAAAAGCGGTTTCGTGATCGAGTGGGAAGCTTTGGAAGCGGATTGGGTGTCGCCGGAGCGGGGAGCGTTCGTGTGGCTACTCGGTGATTTGGCGAAGTCTCGGTGATTTTGAAGTCTCGGTGTCGGCACACGCTTCACGGGTGAGTTCTACTCACGTTTAGGATTTTTTTGTTTTTCGAATTAATTGATAAACTGTTTTATCGCTTTCGCTGGACTGGAATATTATTTGATAATCGAGTTTGAGAGATTTTGGGTTGAAAACCGTTATTTGAAAATATGTCGCGTTTTGATACAATTCGATTACAATGAGTTTTTGATTGATTTGTTTGATTGTGTGACTTTGATTGAGACTGTTTTTATGGTCGTCAAATCTGTTTTCGGTCGGAACGAGAATCGTTCGAGAACTTTTGGGTCAAAAACCGTTATTTCGGAATATGTCGTATTTTGGTGAAATTCGTTTTGATTGAGTTTTTGATTGGATTGCTTGATTGTTTGATGTTGATTGGACTGGTATATTGTCCGGCATTGTCTGTTTTTGAGTTAGGAATCGATCGGGGCGAGTTTCGGATCGATCGGAAAGCAAAATTTCACAAAACAGGGCATTTTGGCAATGCTGTCAAACGCGCACGACCCGTGCGTCCTGAGGCACGACCCGTGCGCCTAGTCCTGCCCAAAATTTTCAAAGTGCCCTAAATGATTCCGTTTCGATTCCAATCCTCTCCTAATCCTTTCCTAACCCTTCTATAATGATATTAGGCTTATTATGCCATGATTTTGCGTACATTTCAAAAGGGTTTTATAGAATACTTTCGAAGTTGAAAATTGTGTCGAAATGTTGTCAACTAGAGTGCGAGTGTGAACTTGGATTTTATAAAATGTGGATTAAAGTGTTTCATTGATTGTTTGATTTGATGGACCGTGGGTTCATAGTATTGTAGATATACGTATAAAGTATATCGAGTTGGGTGACGACCCATTATTTAACATACTAGGGGGAGGCAGTCATGATCCTTTTACCTAGGCTCCATGCCAATAGGAGAAGGTACTATTGGTAGGGGGGTTCACCGCCTTGCAGCGTTCGCGTCAGCGGTGTTATGTTGTTTGTAGTACGTTTACCGGGTTCTTCGTTCGCGTTAGCGGTATCGTACTAAACTAACAGGTTACCGGGTTCTTCGTTCGCGTCAGCGGTAATCTGTTTTTGTGTGATTGTTTTTATGCGATACCGGGTTCTTCGTTCGCGTCAGCGGTATCGTACTAAACTAACAGGTTACCGGGTTCTTCGTTCGCGTCAGCGGTAATCTGTTAAAATGTTTTATGCGGTCCATCGGGGGTAGCGTTCGCGCAGCCGATGCCGTATTGAATTAAAATGATTTTATAATTGAACCGAGAGTGCGAGTAGGGGTCTCGGTAGAACTCACTGAGACAAGTTGTCTCACCCAATCAATTGTTGTTGTTTTACAGAGACACAGGGACAGCGGATATCCAAGAGGCACGAGTTGGTTGAGCTCAGACTGGATGCTGATAGCCTAGCTTTATGTTTAAGCTTATTTCCCTTTTGTTGTCTGTATACTAAAACATTATGTATTTAATGTATATCTTTCTTCCGCTTTCTTGTATGATACTGAATACTATAATTGCTGATGGTATATGGTCTGAGAACCATATTGTCTTGTTGTAAATAAGACTGTTTGAGTTATATTCAGCGAAAAATTTATAGTGATATTCAGTGTCTAAGCAGGAAATATATCTCTGATGTGTTACTAATGTGCACCTGGGTATTTTTGGTCAATATAAATATCGGGGTGTTACACTAAATATTTTATGGCAATGAACAACCTGTATCAACTTTATGATCCCTTTCACAGTTCATTGTTCTTGTGTGTATCTTGAATATCTGTGTTCTACTCTCTAAATCAGGAAGGCCAAATTCAACTTTACGATCCAATCACCCAGGCCGTAGTAGTGTTGGATCTAGAGTGTCAGGCCTAGAAATTGTGAGCAAAAAATCATAAACAACGAGCCTAGCTTAGCAAGGACAAAACTTCCAAATTGAAGAAAAATATTCTTCAGAGCCATGGAACATTCGCACAGCAAGTTGCAAACATACAAGGCACACTGATTTTATCTCTTCTTCTTACAAGAGGATGGACAGGCGTTAAGAAATTATGACTTTGAGGAAAAAATTACACGAGCATTTGGTGTGCACCTTTAATATGGCAAAAATGGCAGGGTGCATACTTTGAGACACACTTTCATAATAACATCCACAGACCACAGTGAAAAAATATAACAGGAAAACTATATAATGGTAAAATCAACCAACCTGTTAGTTGCCATCAGAACTTTGATATTTCCTCGAGCATCAAATCCATCAAGCTGATTCACTATTTCAAGCATAGTACGCTGAACCTCATTGTCTCCCCCAACACCATCATCAAATCTTGCCCCTCCAATTGCATCAACTTCGTCAAAAAACACAATGCATGCCTTCTTTGAACGAGCCATCTAAACAAGACAACAATCATAGTCAAATGATACCTATCATGGAAACAATGATCAAAGCAAAGCTAGAAGGGAGGACTTGGGCATTTACCTGAAATAGCTCACGAACCATCCTAGCCCCCTCACCGACATATTTCTGAACTAGTTCACTTCCAATAACCCTTATAAAACAAGTATCAGTCTTATTAGCCACAGCCCTGGCTAAAAGTGTTTTGCATGTTCCCGGGGGACCATAACAGAGAACAAATTTTGGAGGATCGATTCCAAGCTTGACAAATTTTTCTGGATGAAGCATGGGAAGTTCAACAACCTTGCAGGAAAATTAAAGATTTAGCACGGAAGATTTATTTTCTTTGTTATGTAAAAGAGGATATCTAAAAAACTTACTTCACGCATCTTTTCAATATGTTTCTTACAACCCCCAACATCATTATATGTCACATCTGGCTTCTCTTCAACTGTCATCATGGTAACACCCTTGGATCAATTTTTGGAGGCAACAGAATCTGAATCTGATATTTATTTCTATCAACGCTGCAGTGATAAAATAAAAGTCAAAAAACGAGTAGACAACAAGGAAATAATGTTCATTTTCCATGGGTAATATTTTAGCATCAGAGTTACTTATTGGATACATACCCAACGCGCATTCCTTCCTCTATGTCAGTGGGGGGAAACCTTGTCTCCTAGCCCAACAACAAAATGTCATCAAACAGAAGGTAAATTAGACCGAACTTCAAAATGAAAAAAAAAAACCTTTGGCATTTTACACAGCATATTCAATAATTGATTAGCAAGCTATGTCGAACATTTGCAAACAATTATCTATCTGGTAAGTAAAGGGAAAATGAAAAGATTGCTATAATAAATAGGCACATTTGCAATCTGTTTCACATTGATAACAAATTTGGCATCTTCAGAGTTTGGATTTATAATTTTGGTGCATCTTGCCACCTGTTCAGTTAATAACCATCATTAGCAATGCTATAAATACTAAACATTTTTAAGAAAATCTACAAAAAGGGAACCACTACAACGGGAGCCAGTATGAATGCAATGAAAACAAAACATCCACGTAATATCAATTATTGTTTCCTTCCTTCGGTTTTTTTCTCTTCTTTTTTCTGGTTGATGACTGTTGGCCGCAAACTAATGCCATCAATAATAGGAATAAATTTAGAGATAGAAAACATAACCAATTAAAGGGCCAATTATAACCATAAAAAAGGAGAAAGACAGCAAAGGGGCTAGATGTAATTTTCTCTACTTTAAGCAATTGCGATGATATACAAAGAAATAAAGAAATAGTGAGAGCTTCTGAACAGTTTGAGATGCAGAAGCTAATTTCAAATTATACCAGAACTTGTTTAAAAAACTCAGTTATTGCATTATTCTCTTTAACATTTATTTTTCCATATGTGCTTCTAGATAAGTTTATCCAAACTGTCTCTAAATCTTTTGCGCATACCAATCGAGTCATTCGCTTTATTCGCCAAATCTTTGATTTCCTTCTCCACCTTTTTTATGCTTGTGGAATAAGGTCCCAAACCCTGCATAAAGTATAATAAAAGACGTCATAAAAATTTGTTTACAAATATACGAATGATGAGAAAACCAATGATCAGATAAAAGCATTGAAAGTCCAGCAACTATAATGAGAAGCCTAGCAGGGAAATCAAAAATCAACATATGTGCAAAACATCTCTTCCATAAATATCACCTTTTGAATAGACTCTGCACCATCATCACTACTCCAAACACAGCTAACACAGAACAAAGAAATACAAATAAACATTAACACTCCCTCACTCCTCCTCAATATATAAATTGCAGGCAACATATCTAATACTTAGAAAACAAAAACTACTCAAAATCAGAACAGAGAAACAAAGAAATTAGAAGAAGCTGTAAAATACCATTACTTTCACGCAGTGGAGAGAGTCCAGAGAAATACGCATAGACTGAATTGGGGATTAGGGTTCAGATTGAAGCTGTAAAATTAGGAAGATGAGATTAGGGTTTTTAGTAAATAAAAAATTAGGGTTCTGATTAGGAGAGAATAGAGAAGAAGTAGAATCGAATACTTACCATAGAAGAAGAAGAGGAGGAGAAGGAGCTGTGGGTCGTGCGACGGGAGGAGGTGAAGCTTGTTGTGCGAGCGATGGGAGGAGGAGAAGGAGCGTTGTTGTGCGAGCGAAGGCGATGCGAAGGTTGCTATGCGACGGGAGGAGGTGAGAGCGATGGCGACGCGACGGGAGGAGGAGAAGGAGCCTTGTTGTGCAACGGAAGTGGTGGGCGACGGCGATGCGAAGCTGAGAGCGATGGCGACCGACGATGGGAAGGTGAGAGCGGTGGTGGCCGGTGGTGGTGGTGGTGGTAGTGAGTAGAGAGGAACGGGTAGCGAGAGAGAGGAACGGGTAGCGAGAGAGAGGAACAGAAGCAGTGTGAATCTGAAGTGGAGGGATACTGTTTTAGTTTTAAGTGAAAAACAATTTCCGACGGATATTTATTCATTTCCGACCGAAATTTCCCTCGGAAAGTAGCGAGGGAATTAAATTCCGTCGAAAATGTAAGTGGGAAAGGCACTAAACACGTAGCGAGGAAAATTCCGTCGGAAACGAACGTATTAGCGACCAAAAATATTCCCTCGGAAATATGTGGTAGGTGAATCTGGTCATTCTTGTAGTGATTTGATATCACTAGAAGTCCCTAAACGTTTAACAGCACACTTCACAAAATAATCCACTCCAGCGACATATTCCTTGGACAGACGATTGGCAGACATCCACTTTCTATCCATAATTTCCCAATATTTATAATAAATTTCTGATAAGAGAACTTAAACCTATTACAGGTGAAAAACACACAACGTACAATTTTTTTTGAAGCTAAGACATTCAACTATTTTCAGCTAAAAAAATCAAAGACTTTGGTGTCTTCCATATTGTCATTCTTCATATAATAAATATAAGAAAACAACAAAAGTACCTGAACAAGTGGAAGCAACAATGAACTCGAATGAACTAGAACGAACACTCGAACCAGGACGAACTCGAACAATGAAAGCGAAGCTCCGGCAAACCAAACTCGCAAAACCTAACAAACAATTCGCATATTCGATTTTAATTTGCTAGTTTCATTCACCACACATATACAATTTAACATGTTCAAACACAACATAAAATTGAAACTCAACATGCATCCATATCAAATAACTAATTTCAATCATTCATTTACAACATTCACATGATTATTGAAATTATGAACACCAAGTGGTATTTTGAATAACTAATTTCCATATCACAGTAGTTAGACATTCTGAACTATATTACAACTTTAGTTAGACATTTTATCAAACAGTTTATTGTCAGACAATCTGAACTATATTACAACTTTAGTTAGACATTTTATCAAACAGTTTATTGTCAGTTAGGCAACTAACTATAATCACAGTAAGCATTATGCAGCAAAGGAAGCATAAACAATTTGTTTTCAAAAATTCGAAGTATCACAAACCTCTAGCTATCCGTAAGCACCAACAACTAACTCTAACTAAGCTTCACGAACTCTTCAACGAACTCATTCCTCTTCAGCTTCCTATTTCACGAACTCTTCAACGAACTCAGCTTCCTCTTCAGCTATCCGTTTGAGGTTTTTTCGCGAGGGAGGTTTTCGTTTGAGGTTTGTTCGCGAGGGAGGGTTTCGTTTGGGGATGGGTTTGTTCGCGAGGGAGGGTTTCGTTTGGGGATGGGTTTGTTCGCGAGGGAGGGTTTGAGAGGGGTTGCTGCAGGTGTTGCACTGTGAGAGAGACGTTAGAACGAGAGAGAAGAGAACGCGGATACTGTGAGCGAAACAGAAACGGGGGAGCTAAGGAAATTGAAAAATTTTAATTAAAAAGACAATGGGCAGCGTTTCCTCTTAAAAGCACTACGGATCAACTCAGCGCCTATTAGCCATAGGCAGCGCTTTTTAAAAAGTGTTGCCCATCACCCCCAGCGCGTTCCACAGTAGGCAGCGCTTCATAAAAAGCGCTGCCCATCGCCCCCAGCGCGTCCACCATAGGCAGCGCTTTCTAAAAAGCGCTGCCCATTGCCACTGCGCATTTCAATCAAAAGCAGCGCTTCCTTAAAAAGCGCAGCCTATTCCCAGCGCATTTTAGCCAAAAGCAGCGCTTCCTTAAAGAGCGCTGCCCAATAGGGCGTCATTTTTCTCAACATCTGGCGTAGTTGCTTCAAATGGGTCCAACCAAATCAATAAAATATGATGCAATGAGGTTCCAATTTCATAAAATATAAAATATGATGCAAGGTTGGTCCAGTGAAAGGAACCTATGTGTTGAGTGACGAAATTGTGTTTTAGTGGGAGGGAGGCCTTTTAGGCTCCGTTTAGGGATGGGAATAGGTTGGACCGAGTCGGGTTTTGCATGGCTTGGACTAGACCTGTGTCGAAAACGTTAGGTCTGAGTTTGGTTTGTGGTCTGTCGTAGGCCATTTCTTAGGTTTGGTCTGGCCTTTTGAAAAGTCTGATAAAGCTTGAAAATCTGTTTAAAAGCCTATTTTATTGATTTTCTTACGAAACCCTACAACATTTTAATTATGTAAACTATTGAAAAACTTTGAATTGTGAGGAAGCTAAATTGCAAGAAGGTAAAATTGACAGAAAAGTAACTACTGAGAGTCAAATCCCAAATAGGTAGCTCAATTGGCGAGCTAAGGAATATCGAAGAAGTGCAAGAAGGAGATCTCAGGTTCAAAAATTGAAAACTAACATTTCCCCCACCCCCACTAACATTGCTTATAAATAAAAAACTACTAAGAGTCAATCCACTAATCTTCTGTGTGTGAGAATTAGGAAAATTCTCAGATATCCAACCTTGATTACATCTAAGTAACTCTCAAAAATAAAATTAACTGTTTAACTACTTGTGAAATGATTAGTGGCGGTCGATTACTCACTTATTCGTGTCACTACTTTGGCAGTCGATTACTTTTTTCCCTTGTCGAATTCCTTGGGGGACGCGTGGATGCCACCTTTTCGACATGACTGGTTCTCATCAAAGTGACTCTTTGGCTTAAATGGATCTCAGATACCTCGAAAAACTAGTCTCCACAGCCATCGTGGAGAATACCTTGGTTTACAAAAAAAAAATGACTCTTTGACTTCAACATCGCCTTCGATGTCGAGTTTTACAACTTCAATGTCATCACATGTATATACTCTACTCAGATTCTAGTCACACATAAGAGAATCCATTCCGAGCAAACAATATGACTCGTACAATGCCTAACCCCAAAACTATGGGAGTGAGTGTTCCACTTTGTATAGATTCAATTATTAAGAAGACAAATTCATTGACTGAAACAATGCCTAGCTGATGAGCTGCCACTTGTAATGTCGGAAATGTCCCTCGTTCGGACAAAACAACGATGATTAAATTAAATCTCCAATCTCCAATCAATGTCAATTAAATTTGTCTGTCTGCATTTTGAACGAACTCGTTGACAGCTGAGAGCTAGCAAACAGAAAATGACAGCTTGAGAAATGTTTGGCTGGCTGCTGGCTGGTAATATCAAAGCGCGTCATGAACGTTGACGCCACTGTATGTATACAAATGAACTTTGGCTATTGTAACAATGTCTGGTAACACAAAATTCAAATCCACAATGCTTCCAAAAATACAAATTGGCACTTCCGGACGGATCTGCTTTTCTGCATTTCATTAGATTCCGTTTGGTAACTAGAAAAAATTCCTTTAATCTTAAGTGTATTAGGAGAACTTAATTAAGGGGTATATTTATATTAATATGAATTAATATTATTATTAATCTAAAACAATGGTTTAACGTGCATTGCAGATTTAGGACTAAAGGTTAATTTATTTTTATTTTTAGAGTTAATATCAAGTTTTTGTCCTCAAATTTTTGAAAAGTTCAGTTTTGGTCATGACATTAATAATATTCCTAACTATTTCGATTTCGTCCTCCAACCCATCTTCCTTCCCACCAGTTTTTGCTTCCCACTAGTTTCTGCTTTTGCGATATGCGAATCAATACGCAGGGAGCGCCGCTGCTTGAGGAGATCTTGGGTTCACACTCTCGAGATTGGCGTTTCAACCTCACTAGGAGCGCCGCCGTCGTGCTCCTCCCTTCCTTCCTGTTTCGCCATCTCTCCGCCTCCACCCCTCTCATTTTCGGTGCATCAAGAAAGTCGTGGGTTCTCTTGGCGTGTTCGCACCTTCATTACGCGAGAGGCTTGAGGGGTTGGTTGTCTGGAGCGCTGCTTATTTGGGGTTGCAATCCATTTTAAGGTGTTTTGTTGTGCATCGGCCATTCCAGATCTTGGTGTTTGGGCGTTTTGGGGCTGTTGGAACATTGGTGTGAATTTACAAAGTCCCACATTGCTTGGACTAAGCACTTGATGAGTGCTTATAAGTGGGAAGTTCACACCTTTGGGTTGGGGCCCAAGGGGTACCCAGTTTTGTGAACGGGCAAGCACGCACTCTAACTGACCACCACACACGCGCGCGCGCCGCCGCCGCCGTCCGTCCGGCCTTGAACAGACTTTCCCAAGACTAGGGTGTGTGGGTGGTGAAGAGAATGCCCCAACTTTTGGGTCTGAGTGGTATTCTCAGTGCAAATCTTTGGTCCTCTACTGATGTCTTGACTTTTGGTGCGAAAGAATCCTTACCTGGTGATCACTAAACCTTGTTTTAATGCATCTTGAATGTGCTTTGGAGTGCAAGTCCCTCCTTTTTTTATTTTGTCAGCTTTCTTTTTTCTGACTGTTCGTTTTTGTTTCCTCAGTTCTCTTTTTTTCTGAGGGTTTATTCTTTCTTGATCAGCTTCCTTTTTTCTGATCGCTTGTTTTTCTTTTGAGCAAACACATTGTACATAGATAAGCTTGTTCGTCCTAAGATTAGAATTTGAGAGAACAAAAGCAACCTGTCATTGATCGGAATGGACTTTTCGGGATTGTGGTGTTTTGTGGAGGAAAGAGGGTTAGGCTTAATGAAGTGTTTGAGGCTAAAGGGAGGATGAGTTTTGTTCGGTGTTGATTGACGGTTAATGGTCTATGAGGAAGATGGTTATTGGGCTTGTTTGGGCTCTGTTGGGTTTGATGTTGAGGCCAAAGGAAGTGTTTGAAGGTTTATGGAATCAGGTGTTGGAATGATGAAGTGTCTGAAGGTTTATTTAGACAAGGATCTCTTGTGTTTTGTAGTAACATGTATCAGCTCACCACTTACATTTCTTTTGTATTTTCTTTTGTAGTAACATGTTTTGCGAAATTAATTAAACTTTTATTTTATTTTTTTGGAACGTGCTTGTCCAGATTCATTGAACCGACCAGATACGACGAACGCTATCTGATAGAGCTGTTGCGGATTGCGCTCCAAGTCAGCTCGAAAATCGCGCAACAACTCGCGCAACTTGGCTCCGTTCCAAACTGAATTGCGCTCCAAGTCAGTTGTTAGTGGAGCCTAAGATCGTGCCTTGACTTGCGCACAAAGCAGTTGCTGAAGCCTATAAAAAGGCTCTTCCCTCACTTGACGAAATCAGATCGAAAAACAGCAAACTCTCCTCCGAAAATTCTCTTCTCTCTAAAATTCGTGACTGGCCTACGAGCCAGATTCTTCTTCTTCTTCTTTTCTGAGAGTGGCCTACCAGCCATATTCCCGAGTGGTTATAAACCATATTGAGAGGTGTATATCTCGAGCGATTACTGACTGTGCAGTCATAATCGTAACTGGGCTGTTTTATCCTGGGGGCGTCGTGGTTGATAGTCTGCTTGCACCATCGAGCAGTGCCACGAAACGTCTTAAAGAGAGCGACCTAGTCCGCGACTCATCCCAGTAATTTCTTCGGTATAATTTCGAAAACACTGAAACAACAATTTTAAGAGTTTTAAGACGTTTCTTTTCAACCATGACTACCGAAGAGATTACTGGTCCCACTGTTTCCGACTTCAACAAACCATTTCGGTTTGAGGGATCCCACTTCAAGCGTTGGCAACAAAAGATGCAGTTTTTCTTAACTATGAAAAAGGTTGCTAATGTCTTGACCGATGAGATTCCAGTAGTCGACGAAACAGCCGAACAGGCAGATCAGACTAAAACAGCCAAAGAGATATTGCTTTGGAACGACAATGACTACCTCTGTAAGAACTTCATTCTTAATGGACTAAGTGATGATCTTTATGATTATTACAGCTCCTGCAAGTCCGCTAAAGAGGTATGGAATGCTCTGAAAAAGAAGTATGACACTGAGGAAGCAGGCACTAAAAAATATGCTGTGAGCCGCTACCTCAACTTCAAGATGACAGATGATAAATCTGTAGAGACTCAGTCACATGAGATACAGAAAATAGCACATGAAATAGTCTCTGAAGGCATGGCCTTAGATGAACAATTTCAAGTAGCTGTTATTATTGACAAACTTCCTCCTGCCTGGAAGGATTTCAAAAATTCTCTCAGGCACAAGACCAAAGAGTTCTCTTTGGAAAGTTTGATTACCCGACTCCGGATTGAGGAGGAATCTCGGAAACAAGATCAGAATGATGAAATCTTGTTTGTTTCGAACAAGAAACCAGGAGCGGTTCTGAAGCCAACTGGCAAACATTTCAAGAATCAGAACCGTAATCAGATTCAAAAGAACCGCAACCACAAGAATGGGAACACTCCAAAGTCCCCAAATGCCAAACCTCAGCAACCACCACAACCAAAGAATGAAGCTGCTCTTCCATTCCTTTGTTACAAGTGTGGAAGACCAGGTCATATGGCACGCAAGTGTAGGAACGGGCCCAATCCTGCTCCGCAGGCTAACCTGACTGAAGAGCAGCACTTTACTGCTATGATTACTGAAATCAACATGGTTGGTGGATCTGATGACTGGTGGAATGATACTGGCTCCTCTCGCCATGTATGCAACAACCGTGCTATGTTTAAAACATACAAGGCGGTTGATGATAAGAAAGTGCTGTTGGGCGACGCTCACACCACTACTGTTGCAGGTATTGGAGATGTCGAACTGAAGTTCACTTCCGGAAAGACTCTAATCTTGAAGGACGTGATGCACACTCCAGAGATAAGGAAGAATCTAGTTTCTGGCTTCCTTCTGAATAAGGCAGGGTTTACTCAGACTATTGAGGGAGATTTGTATACTTTGACCAAAAATGGTACTTTTGTAGGGAAAGGGTACGCCACTGATGGCATGTTCAAACTAAATGTTGAAGTTAATAAAGTTTTTCCTTCTGCGTATATGTTGTGTGATTTTAATATTTGGCACTCTCGTTTATGTCATGTCAATAAGCGCATTATTTCAAATATGAGCAATTTAGGGATAATTCCCAAACTATCGTTAACCGATTTTCATAAATGCGAATTTTGTACTCAAGCCAAAATTACAAAGTCATCTCACAAATCCGTCATTAGAGAATCAGAGCCATTAGACCTAATACACTCTGATATTTGCGAACTAGACGGAACTTTGACCAGAAATGGTAAACGCTATTTTATCACATTTATTGACGATTGCTCAGACTACACTTTCGTGTACCTTATGAAAAATAAAAGTGAAGCGCTTGACATGTTCAAAATTTTTGTAAAGGAAATTGAAAATCAATTTGAAAAAAAAATAAAGCGTTTTCGAAGCGATAGAGGAACTGAGTATGATTCCCAGTTGTTTAATGACTTTTATAAGTTGAATGGAATCATACATGAAACGACTGCACCATATTCACCTGAAATGAATGGTAAAGCAGAAAGGAAAAATAGAACCCTTACCGAATTAACAGTTGCGATTATGCTTAATTCGGGCGCTGCATCACACTGGTGGGGTGAAATTTTAATAACAGTATGCTATGTACTGAACAGAGTTCCTAAATCTAGGAATAAAATTTCTCCTTATGAATTGATAAAGAAAAGACAACCAAATGTGTCTTATTTCCGAACTTGGGGCTGTCTGGCCTATGTAAGGATCCCAGACCCAAAAAGAGTCAAACTTGCCAGTAGAGCCTATGAATGTGTATTCATTGGTTATGCAGTAAACAGCAAAGCATACAGATTCTATGACCTGAATGCAAAAGTAACCATCGAGTCAAACGATGTTGACTTCTATGAAAGTAAATTTCCCTTTAAATCAAGAAATAGTGGGGGCTCTGGAACTAGTAATGTTCCTGTGCCTAGGAGCGTTGAAAACAACGTAGAAAGGGAAATAGAACCTAGAAGAAGTAAGAGAGCACGTGTTGCTAAAGACTATGGACCCGACTACACGGTCTATACACTAGAGGAGGATCCTACTAGCATTCACGAAGCTCTGTCTTCATTGGATGCTGACTTGTGGCAAGAAGCCATAAATGATGAGATGGATTCTCTAGAGTCTAACAAGACATGGCACTAAGTGTGGAAAATGATTTTTTAGCTAACTTTAGTTTAATTTTTATGTCTAACAACTTTTTTTTTAATTCTTTTAAACATTACACCTTGTAGACAAAGTATATTACTAAACTTTGGTCATGAAAAAAAAAATTAAAAATGTTTAAGTAAGGAAATTATTTATTAGAAAGTGTAGTGAAAATCATTTTTTAACCTAACCCTAATTTGCTTTTTCACCCAACTTTTTTTCCTTTTTTCCACTAATTTAATTTTTTCCCCATGTTTAAAAAAGCACACTTGATGAAGTCGACCTAGGGCCATAATGGAGGGGAAATGATAATTTTGATTTTTGTTTTCATCCCTCATTACAATACTTCACATGCCTTTGTCCATATTCTTCATTCAAAATCATTCACATAAACCTAAAAATGAATTATGACATTTATTCACATGAATTTGTCAAGATCCTTGTGTCTATGTTCTTCACATGGCTAGATTATGGTTTATGACATTTATTCACATGCCTTTGTTTGTTTTTAGATGTGTCATATTGTTGTCTAGTTTCAATTAATTTTTGACTATGTTAACAAATTTTAAAAAATGAAAAAATTCAATGACATTATTGTAGAGGTTCTGAATTAAATTATACAAGTTTCATGTAGGAGTAATTGAGTTAAGTTTGAGTTGTAGAAGGAAAAAAATTTAGGTTGGAACAATTTTTTACTAAGTGTGGAAAATGATTTTTTAGCTAACTTTAGTTTAATTTTTATGTCTAACAACTTTTTTTTTAATTCTTTTAAACATTACACCTTGTAGACAAAGTATATTACTAAACTTTGGTCATGAAAAAAAAATTAAAAATGTTTAAGTAAGGAAATTATTTATTAGAAAGTGTAGTGAAAATCATTTTTTAACCTAACCCTAATTTGCTTTTTCACCCAACTTTTTTTCCTTTCTTCCACTAATTTAATTTTTTCACCCAAATTATATGTACACCAGAAATTTACGCGGATTTGGTTGATGCTGTTTCAAACTATACCCAGTTAAGTCACGTCCATTCTATTCCATCTTCATCACCACACAACGTTCCTTTTTCACAACAAACATTTGAACCATACAATGATTTCGTTCCACCTGTTTACCCTGACTTCAATCCTTCATCATCCCAAACTAACATGCATTATAATCTGTCACCACCTATCCATCACTCTGCACCATCATCCTCACAAATCCCCATTGACCTCAATACAACTAACCCTCTAAATACTCAAACTAATACCCCACCGTTTAGTATGTTTGTTGGTGTCCATAATGAGGACGTTGGGGATTTTAGCGATGATGAAGATGAAATTCTTGAACGTGAAGACGTTGAGGAACCAATTCAATCAAACCCCAACATAGGTGTTGCATTCCGCAACCCTGTCCCACACTTTCAAAACGTCACAGCTGATAACCCAGAACCTTATGATGTAGAGTTTGGCCATGCCATGGACAGAAACCAAGATTTATCCCATGATGACCCAAACGAACTCAAACTCAAAATGAAATTTCCCACAAAAGAAATTGCCATTCAATTCATCCAAACGTATCATCTAAACAATTCAGTTGAATACAAAGTGGATGATTCTAGTAGGTCAGTTTGGACAGTTACTTGTGTTCACGATACCTGTTTGTGGAGGTGTGTAGTCAGGCTCGGAGCAAAATCTAGGTTGTGGGGGATTACACAGTTGACCCACCCACACACATGTACAACATCCACTATTTCCCAAGATCACCGCCATCTGTCCTCCTCCTACATGTGTACTCGTATCCTTCCACTGGTAAGGGAGGACCCGACAATATCAGTGGCTGTGTTGATTGCACACATCAAGGAGCGGTTAACGTACCTGAGTTCCTACAGAAAGGCTTGGATTGCTAAACAAAAAGCAATCGAACACATCTACGGTAACTGGGAACTATCTTACAATGAAGTAACCAGATGGCTACATGCTTTCTTTTACTATATTCCAGACACAGTTTACGACTACCAGGCCAAACCATTCTTTGAGAATGGACAACAAGTTGACAACAAAGGTGTATTCCATCGCATCTTTTGGAGTTTTGGCCCTTGCATAACAGGCTTTAAATTTTGCAAACCAGTAGTCTCTGTTGATGGAACATGGGTGTATGGTAGGTACAAAGGGGTTCTTCTTTTGGCAATCGCCCAAGACGGAAGAAACAACACCTTCCCAATTGCATATGCAGTTGTTGAGGGTGAGACAGCGGAGGCTTGGTTTTTCTTCCTATCTCGTTTAAAACAGTTTGTGACACCACAGGAGGGTCTTTGTTTGATATCAGATAGACACGAGTCTATCAAAGGTGCTGTTGGGCGTCTAAACAGCAATTGGAAACATGTCTTCTGTATTCGCCACATAGCACAAAACTTCATGAGACACTTCAAAAACACTCCTGCCAGGAAACATGTCATCAATATGGGTTAGTATTTTTAAAACTTTTTTCTTTATTCCATTTCTAATTCCCATTCCATAATGACCAACATATTACTTTTGTTGCTTCAGCATACTCAATGACTGAAAGATCTGCCAATCACTACAAAGCAAAAATTGCTGACGAAATAGGTCCTGAGGGGGTGGCTTGGGTTGAAGACATAAACCCGGAACTATTGTTGCAGTGGTGCGATGGAGGTTCACGTTGGGGACACATGACAACAAACCTTGCCGAGTGCATCAACAACGTCCTTAAGGGGGTGCGGAATCTCCCTATCCGTTCATTGATAGATGCAACATATTTCGGAATGAACGAGTTATTTGTCAAAAGGGGAACGCAGGCACAGGCGATGTTAACATCTGGCACTCTGTACTCTGAAAAATTGATGGAAAAAATTGCCAGCAACATTAAAGTCTCAAAAACGCATAACGTCGCAATTCACGATCGTGCAAGGAAATTGTTCCGAGTTCAAGAACTTGAACGACCACAAACTGGTAGACCTGCGGCCACATTTGTGGTCGACATTAGAGCTAGAACATGTGAGTGTGGCGAATTCCAGGCACTTCACTACCCTTGTTCACATGCCATCGCAGCATGCGCAAAATGCAGTTTCGACCACTTGCAATTCGTGGATGAACCTTACACAATGCGTAATGTTTTCAATACTTACATTGTGGAGTTCCCACCCTTGCCAACTGAGACCTCGTGGCCTGATTTCAATACTCTAGAACTACAGCATGATCCAACTAAACGGAGAGATAAAAAGGGCCGTCCACAGTCTACCCGTATTCGTACTGAGATGGATCAAAGAGAAAGGAGTACCCGCACCAAAAGATGCGGAATTTGTAGAAACGAGGGTCACAACAGAAACAACTGCCCTAATCGCAATGTAAACTAGTCGCATTTACTACTATTGTATTTTTCGTTTTAGTCTTTTAAATCAATTAATGTCTTGTAATATCTCTTTGCGACCCTTCAATTTAATTAGTAATTTTGGTTTCACAATAGCAATTATCTAAATTATTTATAATATTTTATTTAATTTTTGTATTTTAATTATATTTTTTTTATATTTTTATCAAATTAAAAACAAATAATTAAAAAAAATTAAAAAACGCAGTTCAGAAGTCACCCTGGTGGGGGGCGACTTCTGAACTGAAAATGAAAAAAAAAATTAAAATTTCATGTTCAGAAGTCGGCTCTGTGGGGGGCGACTTCTGGCCTAATTTTAAAAAGTGGGGTACTTTGGTATTTAATCTAAAAGTTAGGTTATTTTGGTAAATAATTTTTTTTTTGCCCAATACCGTTTTTTTGCCTTGTTGGGGCTGTCTGTTTCAGAACCTGTCTTGAGTCTTACGAAACCGCCTTTCGCTTCTGGAGTGATTCTGTATTGGTGTTCGCACAAGGCTTGGTATTTGACTTTTACAACTTAATATTAATTAAGTCCATGAGTTTTACAACTTAATATCATTTTGGTCTCTTATAAAACCAAAATATCAAGGACCAAACAAACTGATACTAAGTTGTAAAAGGTAGGAACTTAATCGATATTAAGTTGTAAATGTGAGGGACTAAATGTAACATTGAAAATTTGGGGACTAAACTGAATAACGTTTGAAAATTAGGGATTAGTTAGGAATATTATTAATTTCAGGGACTAATTAACTAAGTTTTTTTAAAATTTGAGGGAAAAAATTGACTATTAATTCATTTTTTTAAAAAAATCACGCATCAGAATTTTTAAAATTTGATCCATTATCTTGGATAGACAATAGAATTCAATCCTATTCAAAACAAATTTAGGGGAAGTTTAGAACATCAAGTCAGTGACAAAGTAGGGAAACTAGATAACGACAAGAAAATAGCCTAACTAGTTCAATATTGCATAGCCTAATTAATTCAATTATTGAATATATCCATCATTGTTCACAAGGATTTGAGTTTTATTCCGCCATATTGGTGTGATTCTCAATGGGAAATAGCAAAACAAATATTATACATCATTCTCAATTCTAAAGTCGTTGGAACCAAAAAGATCCAACAGCAATAACCCACAATGTTTTGAAGATAACAAAATAATATAGTTGATAAGTCTTATTTATAAGAATTATTTATGCTCTCTAGATTTAAATCAATGTGAGTTCTAAAGTAATATTGTTGTTTAAGTAAGTAAATATATGTTTAATGTAAAAGAGGGTTGAGAACTGATTAAGTGATCATTTGGCACTTTGGTGCCCCTTGTTGTATTTTAATTTGTTCGTTCAATATGTTGCAGCATCGGATGCTATAGCATTGCGTTCTGCAGCAAAGGAGAGAGAAAATGCTAACACGCTAAAAGGCAGCTTTTGCTCTATGTCAAATCAGCGAAATTCAAGTGGACAACTTAGCTATTTCAGCCACCAACCAAATTGCTTTATAGGGACACTTGTCCACTTTCAAGTGGGAGATGAAAATTGTTGGTTGCTTGTCACATCACACCTTTTGGAAAGCTTTTGGATAAATATCAAAGATCTTCTTCTCCATCTTAAGCTCCATTCAGCTCCATAGAGCTCCATTCTTGCTGGTTCAAAGAGAGAGACACTTAGAAATATTTTTCTCTCCATTTTCGTTCTAGCTACTGTTCATCAATGAAGTAGAAATTCTGCACTGCAATGTTGTGAGCGATGCTGCAGCATCACTAGAGCTGTGATCATTTGGAGCATTTTCCTTCTCTTTGTGATTTCGGTTTTATAGCTTTAGGTATCACCTTTATGCTTTATTTCTTGTGTTTGTTTCTCATCATGAGCTGACTCTCTTATAGTTGGGATGTTCTTGCTATGTAATGAGGTTTTAATGGTTTTAATGTGATATTTGATGTTTAGTATTTTATCCTTTGCGTGAAACTATTTCCAATGCTTATTTTAGAACTGATTAGCTAATATAAGTATCATTTATAGATTCAGACATGGTTTATAATTTGATCTCAAAGATTAATATGGATGAGTGGTTATTAAAGGACACTTTAACAACCCGTGCTTAAACCTAGACATAGGAGAGAATAGTTCATAGGGTGAATACTATGGGTTTAATATACATGGGTGAACCTATTTTGAACTTCGGTCATCATGGACCTAATGTGTCATCAAAAATTTCTTCTATCATGTCTCTAATTATGTTAACTCTCTATGAAGCATTCGTATAGTGAACTTGTATGCAATGTGCATTTACTCTTGTTTGAGTCAGTTAGTGTCCACTTTGTGCATCTTATCATCATCCATTGCCCATGTCTAGTCCCACCCCGACCACCCAATACATATTCCCCACACAAGTGCCTAGTTAACTTTTTGGTTTGTTCCCATTAATGAAATAACACTTTAGGTTCTCCATGCTGGGGCAAATTTGTGATCACTAGATACCTTGTAAATATTGAATTCCCTTGGTGCAAATCATTTACAAAAAAAAAACAAAAAAAATTCAAAAAAGCCTGTTAGATTGAGAACTCTCAAGAGCAAAAATTAAGGCATATAAAAAGAAATAAAAAAATTTTGGTCCTAAAGTTAAGTTTTGAGAAAGAGGCATAAATAATTTTTTGTCCTAAAGTTAAGTTTTGAGAAAATAAGCAGTCATGATTTGAAATGAAGTTTGGCCATCTTCCCATATCCTCAAAAAGGCTCTTTACTAGCCCTTTGAGCCGAAAAATCAAAAAAATCTTTCAGTCACCCTATACAATTTGTCACCCTAGACAAGGATCAATTCCACACCTAAATATGGTGTATCACTTTTATCAGCTCACCCAGCCCAAAAAAAAGGAGAAAGAAAAATCACAAAAAAGTGAAATTCAAAAAAAGAGAGGATTGAAAATCCTGGAAAAAAAATAAAAGAAGCTGATACATCTTGCCATGAAGCGCATAAGAGATCACTGTCTCAATAAACCTTCATAAACCCTCATTGGGCCTAATTATCCCTCCTTTCATAAACCGTCAAACACCCATTTACAACCTCTTTTTTTCATAAACCTCTAACCATTCGCCACATCACAAACCCTTTCTTTCATAAACCCTCAAACGCCCATTTACAACCTCTTTCTTTCATAAACCTCTAACCATTCGCCACATCACAAACCCTTTCTTTCATAAACCCTCAAACACCTCATTGGGCCTAATTATCCCTCCTTTCATAAGCTCTCAAATACTTTATTAGGCCTAATTATCCTATCCTTAACAAAACCCCTAACCATCGGCCACATTACAACCCTATAAAGTCCATTCCGATCAATGACTGACTGCCTTTATTTTCTCAAACTTTTAATTTTAGGACAAATCAGTTTATTTATTTACAATATGTTTGCTCAAAAAATCAAAGAAAGTTAAAAAAAATAAATAAATAAAAAATAAATAAAAAAATCAAAAGGCTTGCACTCCAAGGTGCATTCAAATTGCATTGATATAAAGACAATGTTTAGTGATCACCAAGTGAAGTTTTCATCATATAAAAAAAACTCAAGACTGTCACAGTCTTTGGGATTCACCTAAAAGAGAACCAAAAGTTTATACTAGGATCACCACCTAGATCCCAAAGCAGGGCATTCCTTTTATCATCCATACCACTTGAACTTGGAGATTTAGCCATTGTCCATCCCATTCATATACCATAACCAATCCATATAGCCAGATTGGACCACCTCCCTAGCCCATTACCCTAACTTTGCCACCTTTCACAACGTCACTTAAAGCAACCGTTTGAAATGTCATTCCATAGTGGGGCAATCCCGTCACCTTCACTCCACCTAAAATTAGGGAAATTCTCCCTACACCCATATCATTCCCTTATCATATTCACATCCACAAATCCGTACCTGGGAAATTTCTCAACCCATTACCCTAAAAAAACCCTTTCACAATGCTACTTCAGTTGGGGCAACTTTGTCCTTGTCATAATTAGGGCAACACCAAACTCTATGGGTTGAGACAAAATCCTTTGCTTGCCACTTTTCATTACAAAGTCATGGCATCCCCAATTCATCATCTTCTACACCCCTAGCTGTTGTCATCACTAGAAAGGGGCAAGTGTATTCACTCACCGTCGTCAAGTCTAAATTAGGGCAGTCCCACATTTCTTGAATTGGGGAGAACCTACCTTTCATGACTTTAGCAATAATCATGTCCTTCATCCTTTCACCTGTCATATATGTGCATACCCTAGACCTAGAACCAAGTTAACTGACTCATTCACCTATATTTGCACTACTATACATTTTTACTAAACAATGCTTCAAAGAGAGCGAACACAAGCTAATAATCTGATACTCAAAATCCACCTAGTTAACTTTGTGGACCTAAAACTTCGGTCATCATGGGCATCATAATGGAGCTATTAAGTTTTTATCTATTTTACAAAAAAAATCATTTTTGCTTTCATTTATAATCACCAAAATATAAAATAAAGTTGCAAAAAATCAAAATTAATAGAAAAAATGAAAATAATAAAACGGGGGGTGTCAATAGCATCAACCTTCAGCCCAACAAGCTGCTTGCCCAGCAAGTCTGCTTGCCCAATAAGTCAACTTGTCCACTCTTTACCTTACCCTTCACCTATAAAAGGAGATCATGTCCACAGTGAAAGGACACTGCAGTGATTCAACAAGAACACTGAACACATTCTCTCCCTCTCCCAGTGAAGTTCTTGCTCTCTCTCTCCCCCTCCCCTTTTTATTTCATTTTTCTTTTAATTAGTTTATTTTTAAATATTAATAATAATTATTTTTCACTAGTTGCACTTTTTATTTTTTCTTCTTTGTCAACTTTTCATTCATATTCAAACACGAAAATAAAATATTCCTTTTCCTCTCATAAATAAACAAATCTTCCAAAAAACGAATGGGGGATTAAGTCGAATGTACAGTCGGATTAGTCAGCGTTCTAGGATGAATGAGCTGTACAGCTCAAGAGTCCTAAAACCCCTATAAAAAATAATAAATAATTAATTAATAAACCCTTTTCCCAAAAAACAAATAGGGGAGTTAAGTCGATCGTACGATCAGGTTAACCAGCTTTTTAGGACCACGAATGAACCGTACGGATCATGTCCTAAAATCTCTATTTAAAATAAACAATTTCTAAACTAAAACAGGAACACACATACATTTCTTTTCTTTCAAACAAAAAAAAATTCAAAAATAGAGGATTAAGTCGGTTGTACAATCAGATTAGTCAACTTTTTAGGACAAATGAGCTGATCACTCAAGAGTCCTAAAATCCCTAAACAAAAAAAACCAACAAACAAATTTTATCTACCAAGAACTACGTAGCCTTTGATTCTCTAACAGGAGATACGTAGGAGCAGAGGGCGGGCCCACCTCTCTCAAGTGCACTAATAAGAAAACCATTTTTAGTCTTTCTCTAAATATTCCTTTTCTTAAATTCAAATAAAATATCAAGTTTCTTCTTTCTTCTAATTTCTTTCAAATTCAAAATAAAAGGGTAAATTAAATGTTTTCAAAATTAACTTCGCTTTTACAACTAATTAGCAGGTAACCTTCCTTAGGAAGGATGCCGTGGGGTGCTAGTACCTTCCCCACGCATAACCGACTCCCGATCCCAAATCTAGTCTCAAGGACCCTTATCCACCTTAAAGGGATTTTCCAATGTTTGCCCTTAAACTAAACTTTGGTGGCGGCTTCATTTAGAACCTTCGAAGAATTCTCACCCGGATTTTTCGGTCGCTACACTCTAATCCAAAGTTGATCGTCGGTTGGCATCTTATTATGAAGAGTCCTCCACAGAATAAAGGATTTAGAAGGCGGTATAAAAGCCTCCAAAAAGTCTTGGTCCAAGGAACCACTTGTCCTGGAGGGTTATTGAAAAGAAAAGACTCCTTAAAAGTGAAGTCCCCGGAAACAGAGTGATTCCACATCAACTAATCCTCAATCCAATTCAAAGGAATAGCTATCTCTTGAATTTCAGAGTGAAGTTGGGGGAAGTGAGAAATAAGGTCTGCAGGGATGGACCATTTACCGTTGACTATAAAATCCCTAAGGTTCGCTTTAAAATGTTTATGTAAATTAGAAGGAATACCAATAATGTCCACAATAGGCCTTGAAATCCAAGTATCTGTCCCAAAGTTTATGCTGACACCATTCCCAAGTTTCCAAGTTGAATGCTCAATAATATCAGAAAGGTGAGATTTAAACCGAAGCCAGATAGAAGAAGAAACGTGATAATTCACCGGCTTATTATTCTTAAACACGCTTTCAAAAGGAGAGCCTAGTGCAAATTAGTAGAAATGAATTTCCACCCAAGCTTAAGCATATCAGCATTATTAATAGCTTTGATGGACCGCAAACCCAAACCACCTTCCTGAAAAGGCTTGCAAACCTTACTCCAAGCCACAGTAACAATTTTCCTAGTATTAATATCACCTTACCATTAGGCATGGCAATGGGGCGGGGCGAGGACGGATTTTGCATTCCCCATCCCGGAATCCCATATAGTTTCCCGTTCCCCTACCCAAACCCAACAAGGATGAATTATTGATCCATTTCCCCGTACCCAACGGGTTCGGGGATCCACGCCCCAACCCCATCCCTGTAGCCACATCAATGCTGTCTTCTTTCTTTTTCTAAATGTTATTGACGTATTCACTCTTCAAAGTGGGAAGTAACACCACGAGTCAATATTAAAACCATACTGTTGTTTTCGTTACTCCATAACCAACTTCTAGCACATATCAAAGCCTCTACTATATGAGGGAGGCTTTAGCGCTAACAAAGAAATTTAGGGTTTAGTTGAGATGTGGAGGGTTTCTAATATAAGAGGGGTATAATTGTAACTTTGTAAATTCGGGGCGGGTTCGGGGTGGGGACCTATATCCCCATTACCCGCTCTGTCCTCGTATTTTGATATCGGGGAAAACCCAAACCCAAACTCAGTTAAAGCGGGGAAAACCCCACAAATTGGGGCGGGTTCGGGTTGGTACCCACAGATACGGGTTTTGTTGCCATGCCTAATTACCATACAAAATTTCTAATTTAGGTATCCACAGTATTGAGAAGATTAGCAGGCCAAGCATAAATGCGAAAACTGTAAACCATCATGCTAAGAATAACAGATTAACAAGTTGAACTCTACCCATGATAGATAAAAGAGAGTCTTTCCAATATTATAGTCTAGCGGCTAGCCTTTATTCTATCAGCTATAGGTAGTACTTGTTGCTCGACCGGATCGATCTCTGGGTCGGTTTTAATAACATTGGTCTAGCCTTTATTCTATCAGCTATAGGTAGTAAGTGTATTTTCTGAGGCTTACCTTTAAAAAGCAGGACACCAAGATAATTAAAAGGTATCGCACCCTGAGAAAATTCAAGAGAATCTGAGATGGCCGTGATACAAGGAAGAGAGATGTTGCCAGTATAAAATTTAGATTTCTCCTTACTGATCACCTGGCCAGAAACTTGCTCATAAGAGGAAAAAATATCCAGCATATTTTTTGGTCTAGAGGTCTTTGATCCCGCTCTGGTGTCCAGGGGGAAGAGGCCCTGACTATTCCAGAGTTCGGTCGGGAGGTAAGTAAAGTTTGACTCCAATTTGTTCCATTTTTAGGGATCGAACTCGGGTACAAGCCGAGTCTGTCTCTTTAGATGGAGTGCATTAACCACTCGCACTCAAGCTTGGAGTTAGAGGTTACAAATCGTATGCTAATGAAGTTAAGAAAGGTTTAATTACTTGCGACCGGGATCGATTTACTGAAATTTTGGGCATAAATGAAAAGCTGACAGGGGACCTATGCTACTAAATCTGGGGTGTATTTAGTAATTCTTGTTTGATTTTCATATTTGAAGATAAAGGCCCGATAAGTTTAACCAAGATTTGAGACCCACCATTGGCTGACGACTAGTTTTAAGGCCCAATAAGTTAGATACACAACTAGTTTCAATTTTCAATCAAATCCAAAGATGATAACTCTACACCACACTTCTGATTGCCATATTTTATCATAAAAATTAGAGGTAACATATGATTTAGCTATTTGCTCTGTAACACGTAAATATTGATATTCATAGATGTGGATGTATAACCCCCACACACAAAAACTAATCCAGATATACATAACCTTTTCAAGTGAAATTCTAATAATTAATCATCTAAGAGAATAAACTATAGAATAAAAAGATAGCCAAAAATCATAATCACCAAATTGAAGTTAATGTTTTTCATGAATGAAAAGTAAGTGAAAACTAAAGAAACAAACAGAAAAACTCCCTTCATTCCACTTTTCCTATATTTTAGGTTCACATAGGAATTGGATGAAATCTAACTACAAGCAACATAAAGAGATGGAGACATAACAACTAAATGATATCATAATATAATCACAGTGCCAACACTTATTGTTATAAACACACTAGAACATTGTGTACCACATTAAAACTTGTAAGATTTTGTGAGCTTCAATTTCAGGCATGGAATTTGATAATGGTAAAGAGAAACAAAGGTGCATATTTCCAGAGCTGAAATTGATTGCCTTTGTTGCTCTATGCCTCATTCTAATCTCTCCTGCTGGTAAATTATGCAAAAAATGTGTGACACTAGTGGTGAGAATAGAATATAGTTGTTGATTTATTCATTTTAATTTTTTTTATGATGTGCTTGTAGATGCATTTGATCCATTGGATCCTAGTGGGAACGTGACAATAAGATGGGATATCATGTCCTGGACATCAGATGGTTATATGGTAAATTCTGAATTCTGATAATTCTTCTTCTTCTAATTGTATGTATATCACAAGGAAAGTTGTGAATATCAAAAGGTTTTCTACATGGTAGAAACTACTGGCCTTCTGTGATATCAAAACATGATATTCATCTAAAAAATGCTATAGCTATCCTTAAATTGATCATTATGGTATTATTATATATGTTGAAATTTGGCAGGCAACTGTGACATTGTTTAACTTTCAACTATACCGGAATATTATGAGCCCTGGGTGGTCTCTAGGGTGGACATGGGCAAAAAAAGAGATTATCTGGACTGTGATGGGAGCTCAAGCTACAGAACAAGGAGACTGTTCAAAGTTCAAGTTGAAGATTCCTCATAGCTGCAAGAGGAACCCTCAAGTGGTTGACTTGCTTCCAGGAGCACCTTTCAACATGCAATTCACAAACTGCTGTAGAGGAGGTGTGCTAACATCTTGGGGACAAGACCCTAGTGGTGCAGTCTCCGCTTTTCAGATTGGTGTAGGACTCTCTGGCACCTCTAACAAGACAGTGAAACTCCCTAATAACTTCAGATTGCTAGGACCAGGACCAGGATATTCATGTGGCCCTCCCAAGAAGGTTCCTTCCACTGTCATCCCAACAGATGATCGTAGGCGAAAAACTCAAGCATTGTGTATGCATGCATGCTAACTCTCTCCTTTCCTTAACCCTATATATATATATATATATATATATCATATAATATTGTATATAGCTATATATGGTTACAAATGTAATTTCCATTTCTTGGTTTTCTATGCAGTGTCATGGAACGTGACATGTACTTATTCACAGTTTATTGCCTCCGAAAAACCAAGCTGTTGTGTTTCTTTGTCATCTTTCTACAATGATAAAGTCACAGCTTGCCCAACTTGTGCTTGTGGTTGTCAAAACAATGCTACTTGTGTCACGTAAGCCACCCTTCTACAATTACTACTCTTACATTAATTAGTTTTATCTCCTAATGAACATGTGTGTTAAATTCTTGTGTGGACATGCAGGAAAGATTCGAAGATCCTACGAGAGGATAATGGAAACAAGACTAGGAAGACAGAACTCACACCAAAACCATTGTTACAATGCACACACCATTTGTGTCATGTGAGGGTGCATTGGCATATAAAAGACAACTATAAGGATTATTGGCGTGTCAAGATTGCCATCATCAACTTCAACTATAGATTGAATTTTACACAATGGACTCTTGTTGTGCAACATCCTAATCTCAATAATGTCACTCAAGTCTATAGTTTTGAATACATGCCACTTCTTCCCTATCAAGCCATAAGTGAGTTCCTTGAAATGCCCAAACAATGCTTTTTTAACTCTTTTCTGTGTGAAGATATTTTTAAGGTTTAGTTACTCTACTAGTCACTCTTATTTGAAATTTTTTAAATAGGTCTCTTAAATAATAAAAAAATTAGGTCTCTTAAATAAATAAAAAAATATAGTAATTGAGACTTTGAAATTTTTTTTTAGATAGGCAAAGTGGTTAGTAATTAGTGTGTTAGTTGTTAGAGGGGAGGGGGGAGCAGGGTTCGAACCCGTACGCCTACGTTTTTCCACCAACGATGTCCCTTTCACTCAACCACGTGAGCTACCCTTCTGGGACTTTGAATTTTAATCGAACACCCAAACATTAAAGAAATTTGCAATTATGCCCCTGAAACTTTAAATAATTTTTAATCGGGTCCATGCTTATCTAGGGACTTAGTTACATATTTTGTAAAAGTTTAAGGGCTAATTACAAAATATTTAAAACTTCAGGGATCTAATTACAATTAATTAGGTACCAATTACAAATTATTGACAGGTTTAGAGATCTAACTACAAATTTTTTTAGTTAGAAACCTATTTAAAAATTTCCAAACAACTCATTTAGCTAGAGAGTGACTAATCTTTTCTTTAACCATTGTGTATGCAGATGACACAGGAATGTTCTATGGTTTGAAATATTACAATGATCTATTAATGGAAGCTGGGCCTAAAGGGAATGTGCAATCTGAGGTACTTATGAAGAAAGACAAAAACACATTTACACTGAAGCAAGGATGGGCATTTCCTAGAAGGGTTTACTTCAATGGTGATGAATGTATGCTGCCACCTCCTGATTCTTACCCTTTCTTGCCAAACTCAGCTTATAGGCTACCATTAAGTGTTGTGTCCATGGCAACTTATGTCATTTTTGCATCATTTTTTCATTTGATTGTGACCCTTCTGTGATGTACGTAAGATTGGGAACTTAGTTTATAAAGCATATTATAGAGTGTTGATTTAGATGGGAGATATGTAACATGGTGGAATGGAAGGTAATCACTGGTATCAATTCCATCATATTTTTATTTTATTGCTTACTGTCATTTTGCTTCCTCTCAATTTGGGTATATATTTTTCAAATATTAAATTAGTACCATATCATTGTTCTTTATTATTTTTTTTATTAAAATAAAGTTTAGACGAGTTGGATCTCAGGGGCTCGTCAGGGTTAGAGAAACTCTCAAGGCTCTTTGAGTGCTTACAAATGTACTTATATATTGCTGCCCACCAAAAAGATCCTCACAGCAGCAACGAGATTCGAACTCACATCCTTGTGGGATGTGAGCTAAATCGTTACCAATTGGACCAACCTTCGTTGGTCTTGTCCGTTATTAGTTTAAGTAAATGACCCATATATTATTCACTTAAAATTAGAAAACAACTCTCCATAAAGTAAACACTCTTATATAATAGAGTGATAGATAAGCTAAGTATAGAATACTGTAGCTAGGTTTGGTCAAGTGATATTGATACAATTAGTGTACAGTTAATATGCTAGTTAGCTGAGTTAGAACTGTAGTCATTTCAGTTACAATACAGTTAGAATCCAACAATGTATATAAGCTCACTGTAACAGAACAGTTCAATCAATGAAATCCATTTTACTCAGTTCACTTAACTTCCATTATGGTATCATTCGCTCAACCAAATCCTGAGCCCTAATCTCGTCTCCGCTGCCTCTACCACCGTCCCATCACCGCCATGGCCGCTTCAGAGAACTCACCTAACAACAATGGCTCGCCCTCCGGTGTTGCCTCGGTGTTCCAAATCGCCACGCACTCTTCGTCTTCCTCGCATTTCACCAATGGACTGAAGCTTTCAATCAAGCTAGACGACAAAAACTTTCTCCTATGGAATCAACAGGTTGAAGGTGTCATCAAGATGCACAAGCTTCAACGCTTTTTGGTGAACCCTAAGATCCCGGCAAAGTATGCTTCCGACGCCGATCGCCTCGCCGACGACGTCTCCGATGAGTTCGAGAAATGGTTAGTCCAAGATCAAACTCTGTTTACCTGGCATCTCTCTACTCTCTCTGAAACCGTCCTTCCGCGAGTTCTGAGTTGCTCTCATTCGTGGCAAATTTGGGAGAAAATCCACCATCCCTATTTCTCCCATCTCAAGGCGAAGATTCGCCAAATTCGCAATGAACTCAAGAATACGAAGAAAGGATCCAAGTCTATCTCTGAATTTCTCACCAAGGTTCACACTCTCGCCGATTTTCTCACAGCCGTTGGCGAAACTATCACTGATACGTATCTCACTGACGCCATCCTTGACGGTCTTCCAGAGGAGTTCAATCCGTTTGTCATGATGATCTACGGTAAAACCGATCCACCTTCTCTTAGTGATATTGAATCTCTGTTGCTTGTCCAAGAGTCAAAATTGGACAAATACCGGCAAGAACTCACTGTCACCACTGCTGCTGCGAATGTTGCTCAGGCTACACCTCGTGTTAATCATGATTCATCTATTGATTTTAGTAATAATCAACCTAATCGTGCTGGGATCTCAGTTTGGCCGTGGATGTGGGCACCAAGGACGCAATCGTGACCGTGGTCGAGCTCATACTACCGGTCCTCGCCCTACTTGCCAACTCTATGGGCGCTATGGTCGCTCTGTCTTTGATTGCTGATTTCGCTTCGATGAAACATTTGATCCACCAGCATCTGCTACTCAAACTACCAGTGCTCCAGCACAGCAGCAACCTGATACTCCTTCTGATGTAGCCACTACTTCTGCAACTCCTCAAGTTAGCCTTGCAGAAGCTATGTCTCTTGATGCCACAGGTATATCCTCTAAATTACCTCCTTCTAATAGTGAAGATGAAGATTGGTATGGAGACACAGGTGCTACGCACCATGCCACTGCTAATGATGAACATTCGCACACTAGTACACCTTACACTGTGTCATACCCTAATTTTGTTCGATCAATCAAAAATCCAAAAAGCTCTTATTCTCAGTGTGTCACATATCGTTTTAAACGCGCGTGTCTTTGGCGCTCTCGTACAATGTTTGTTTTGATGCTCGTTTTCTTTTATTTTTGCAGTTATTGTTATTGTTTAGTCTATTGTTATTGGTGCAAAAAAATAAATGAAGAAACTGAATAGTCAAAGGCTTTTTTTGTTATATAATATAGTTTTTTTACACATATAAACCAAAAAAACAGCAAAAAAAATAATACAAAATTAAAAATACAAAATTTTAAAAAAGAAAAAAAAAGAAGAAAAGGGGGCACAGCAGCTGCTGCTGGCTGCCCTAGCTAGGGTTTCTCATTGGATGCTGTCCTTCCTCCATTGCCGCCTATTTTTCTTTGCCCATTCAAATAGCTGTCCTTTGTCCTTTTGATTCCTCCTCCATTGCTGTCCTTTTTGTGCCCTAAATTTGCCCTAATTCCTATCCTTTTGCTGACTGTCCTTTTGACTCCTCAGCACCTCATCAGCCTGCCTATAAATATCAAACAGTAGCACACAATCAAAGGGGGAAAAATTCACACCAAAATTCAGACATAAAATCCAAACGAAAATACACAGAATTCCACAGCTGAAATTAGGGTTTCACAATGAAACCCTAATCACTAAGCATCTAAAAGTTTCTGAAGCAAAGGGGGAACAGCAGCAGAAGCAGTCAAAAGGGTAGTAGTAGCAGCAGCAAACAAACAAAAGGAGTTGTGCTGGAGAAAAGGTCGGTGTTCACTCTTTCCTTCGTTTTTGTTTGCTCTTTAGGTTCTAATCATGTTTTAGATCAAAGCAGTATGAACCAACAATCATATATATTTTAGTCTATGTTCGTTCGTTTAGAAATGTAGGATCTGATGAAAGCTATACTATAAATAGGCTAGGGTTTAAATAAAAAAAATCCTTAGGCTTGTAAATAGTTTAGAATTTAAAAATTAGGAATGAATTAGTTTTTAGTGTTCCGTTCGTGTAAAAAAACGAACTTAGTAAATAATATTAGCAATTAGTTGTAGGAAAATTAGGATTTTGCTGATCAATTTTAAAAAAAGAAATTAGGGGAACATTTAGTTAAAAAAATTAGGGTTTAGAAAAATAAAAAAGGGAGAAGAACCAGAAATAGTAAAAGGAGAAGGGAATAGAATAAAAAAACGAAAAAAGGAACAAAACACTAACCTGAGCAGCCGTCAGAGGCGGACTCCGGCCACCACCCATGGTGGTCGTTGGCTCCTTCAAGTCGCCGTGTCCCCAATGTCCACACTGTCGCCGTCTTTTACGGAATTCATCCCTGTTGCTTCGTTTCTATCACCATGGCAGCCCAACTGTCGCCGGAAACGGCGAAATCTCCGGCTGCCACTGTGAAACACACCCTTGGCCGTCAACCACCGTCGCGCAGCGCCTCACCTCCGGCGATGCTCCCCTAACGTCGCCTCGACCCTGACCGTCACGCAGTCACCACCGTTGTGACTACCACCGTGACGGCCTGTCAACGCCGTCCACCATCTTCGTCGCCGTCCATCATCTTCGTCCTCTCTCTCTCTCCATCTTGTCTTCTCTCGTTTCTCTCTCATTCTCTCTCTTTGCGCAATTCCCCCTCTCTCTCTCTCTCCGGAAAAAAAAATCATTCTCTCTCCACATATCTTGCTGCGGCGCAGCTAAGGGAGAAGAGGAGTGAAATTAGGTTTTTTATAAACCTAGTTGCCCTTTTATACCCTCTCCCATTTTATCTTAAGTTTTAATTTTTAATTCAGATTACTTTTGGCACCCCCTCTGTTTCATCACTACAACCCCCGGAAAGCCCATAATTCGTGGGCAAAAAAAATCTGAAACTAAAACCGGGCTATTGCTGTTTACACCCCCAGTTTTAAAAATACAGCCCATGTTGCTATTCATACCCCCCCCCCCTTTTTAATAACATAACACCCCTGTTAATTACACTCCATTTTCTATTACAACTCATTTAGTTTTTTTTATTATTACATCATAATGCTTCCAAACTAGTATTTTTCAAACGATTACTCACAAAAAAATGGTTTGTTACTAATGGTCACTCTGAGCTTAGCTTGTTTGACCGTTAATAACAACTTTAGTTTTCAAATGAGCTGTGAGTGATGACCACTGTGAGTTTTACTTGTTTGGTCATTACGAATACCTGTCCCAATTTCAAAAAAAAAAACCACTCACACAGACGTTTTCTACCCAAGAACTACGTAGCTTTGATTTCTCCATCGCACCTGGAGATATGTAGCAGCAGGGGCCCACTCCTGTCAAGCGCAAAAAACTAAAATTTTTATTAAGTCTTCCTTTTCAATTTTGCAAATAATAAAAAGGGTAAATTAGAGTGTTTTATTTTAATTAACTTTTTTTCTACACATTAAATTAAATGGTAACATTTCTTTTGAAAGGATGTTGTGGGGTGCTAATACCTTCCCCACACATAATCGACCCCCGAACCCAAAAATAAAGGTTTTTTCAATGTTTTCCTATTTAATAAATATTGATGGCGGCTTCATTTTCAAAATGACGAAGAATCCCTCCTTCGGATTTTTCGGTCGCCACAGCTGGCGACTTCACTGGGAGAATTTAAGAGGGTCGAGCCTAATTTAACTAAATGTGTAGATTATTGTTAATTTAGTACTTTGTTTACCCTTAACGCTTATATTTGCATGTCTATTTTTTATTTATTTATTTCTTTGTTTTATTGAACCTGAGGGTAGAAGACATTTGTACTATTATCTGTATTTCTTTTGCAGCTTGGGTATTCTAGGTATTATGCCCATATCACACACGTCACTTACACATGTTTATTCACACACTTCTGAGTGGGGCCTTATACCCGGGTCTGAAAATAACCTAGGACGAGTGGAGATTATTAGTGACAGTCATTCTGGATTTTATCTGTCTGACTCTCATGAAAGTCTCATCCAGAGTACGCTCTTTTATGGTATCCCACACCTGGTAGCTAGCTATCGTTGTGGATCATATCATGAAAGGGATTTTAGCTCTGGAGACCTTTGTGAGGAAGTGAATAGAGCCACCTGAGAGATTGATCACATAAGTGGCCCTAGACCGTGACCTATATATAAGACATAACCTGTTTACGACACAAGGGAATTTCATCTACCCGCTGCATCATTACAGATAATTTTTTTTCCTCGAAAAACCAAATCATCAAAACCATTTATTTCTTTTTCCCTTTTACTTGTAACAAATAGTTAATGCTTTCTCAAAGTTGAATCACCAAAAAATTTCTTTTACTTTTCTTTTTAAAACGCGTGACAGCATCCTTTCATTCATCATACAACATCATTATTCCACAAAAAATGTAAAAAAAAATCCTCACATGCATGTTATTCATCTCATTTAGGTTTGCCGGGAATTGTAAGAGGCTTGAAAATTTTGTCATAAGCAAGACGATATGGGATCAAACAGTGAAGCAATCCAAACTTTGAACTACCCTATAGTGAAATAGCCTAATCTGATGAGTCTAAGGGAATGTGCCGGTTGGTTGCCGCCCATCGAGCGCAGGTCTTTTGATAGAACTTATGGGAAGATTTTTATGTTACTACAGTTGGAAGTGCAAAAAAATGTCATTGCCGCTTTGAGCCAATTCTATGACTCTTCATTAAGATGCTTCACCTTCAAAAATTTCCATATGGCACCTACCCTGGAAGAATATACACAGATCCTTGGTTTTCCTCAACAAGACATTAGGCCCTACCAGTATCAGGGGCACTACTACACAAATGAAAAACTTGCCTCGATGTTACAAATCAGTAAAGAAAATTTGAAGCTCCAAAAGAAAAATCGAAATCACATTGTAGGGTTCCCACAAGAGTATCTGGAAAGTCAAATGAAGTCCTTCGCCGATACTAGAAATTGGGGTCCTTTTAAGCAAGTGTTGGCTTTGACCATCTTTGGCATTGTTCTATTTCCACGCCTTGAAAGGTATGTGGACACAACAGCTATTGGTGCCCTCCTATCCTTCAAAGATGAAGAAAACCCATCCAACCCAATTCCAGCCATTCTCGCAGACACTTACTGTACTTTCACTCACTATAGTGAGCTAAAGGGAAAGAAGATATCTTGCTGCCTACACACCTTGTATGTTTGGCTTCTCACCCATGCTTTCGTTAACAAAGTTAAAGCAGAAGGCCCAATTGAAGATGCTAGAGGGTGTGATGTGAAGACGATGAACACTAGTGAATGGTTGCAAGTGCTAAGGGGCCTCCATGGATACAAGGTTCGTTGGCACCCATCATAGTGGAAAGATAGGCCTGCGATAGTTTTTCAATGTGGAAGCTTTCAAAATGTCCCACTCATGGGGACAAGAGGATGAATAAATTACAACCCCTCTCTGACTCTAAGACAGCTAGGATACCCTATGCGAAATCCGCCCACCGAAGACATGTTAATCCCTTTTTACCTCCATGAGGGAAGCCCAAAAGAGGTTGACATGCTCCGGAAGATTTCTCAAGCGTGGGATATGGTTGTCCGTAAAGGACAAGAGCTTACTAAAAGGGGCGGCGATAAGGAACCCACCTTTCGTCAATGGCTCCAAAAAAGGATCCAAGACACCCGATTGCCTTACCGAAGTGCACTATGGGTTGAGGAAGAAGCACTTGAACCTACCCTTCCCACTGTCGAAGAGTTAGATAAGCTCAAAATGGCATTGTCAAAAGCCGAAGAAGAAAAGAAGGGCTTACAGGCGGAATTAGAGAAAATGCTCCTAAAAAACCAGAAATTGGAGGAGGAGAACGCAACCAAGTCATTAGCCATTGAAGATAGCCACAAGCGGTTTAAGATTGAAGAAAAGAATAAACAAGAGGTTCAAAAGTACCTGAGAGGGGCAAAGGAAGAGTTAAAACGATGCAACTTGAAAATGAACCAAGTCGTTGATGATGCGCACAAGTGGAAGGAGTTATGGGAAGAATCAATGGTTGCTGAAAAACCACACAGGGCCTGCTGGTGAAATCAAAAAGAGAGTCTCGGATATTGATAGCTGAGTTTGAAGATCAAGTGAAAAGTATCCGGCGGGATAAAGAGACAATTGAAGAGATACTCCGAGAATACCAACAAGCCTTGAGAAGGGAGCATGAAAGATCTGATGAGCTGAAGGACCATATCAGATATCAAGAGGAAGTTTACCACCAGTTGAAGACTGAAAGCATCTATTGGGAGAGCCGCTTTGTAGAGTTGGTCAGCAGGATAGAAAACCATGAAGTCTTTATTCCATGATATGATGCATAAGGAAATAGAAGTCTACGTGGATGACATGATCGCAAAATCCAAGACCGAAGAAGAACATGTTGTCAATCTGCGAAAACTCTATAAACGTCTAAGGAAGTTCAAACTCAGATTAAACCCTGCCAAATGTACTTTCGGCATAAGATCAGGATAGTTGTTAGGGTTCATAGTCAGTCAGGGGGGAATAGAAGTGGATCCAGCCAAAGTACGAGCAATATTAGAAATGCCAACGCCTAAAACCGAAAGAGAAGTTCGTGGTTTCGGGGAAGGTTGAACTACATCTCCTGATTCGTATCCCAATTAACATCGACCTGCGAGCCTATCTTCAAATTGCTGTGCAAGAACCAAGAAACAAAGTGGAATGATAATTGCCAGGAAGCCTTTGAAAAGATCAAGAGGTACCTCCAAAATCTACCGATCCTGATGCCACCGGTGCAGGGCAGACCTCTCATTCTGTACTTAACAGTGCTAGAAAAATCAATGGGTTGTGTACTGGGGCAACATGATGAGTCCAGAAGGAAAGAACATGCCATCTACTACCTAAGCAAGAAGTTCACCGAGTGCGAGACAAGATACTCATTGTTGGAAAGAACGTGTTGTGCTTTCGCCTGGGCTGCACATAGTCTGAGGCAGTATATGCTGAGCCACACGACTTGGTTGGTATCTAAAATGGATCCAATCAAGTACATTTTTGAAAAGCCCGCACTCACAGGAAGAATTGCCCGCTGGCAAATGCTACTATCCGAATACGACCTCATGTATGTCACTCAGAAAGCAATCAAAGGTAGTGCCTTAGCTGAATACTTGGCACACCAGCCCATTGAGGACTACCAACCAATGTAGTGTGATTTCCCAGATGAAGATATAATGGCTCTATTCGGAGAAGGGAAATCTCCAGACAACGAAAGGTGGAGAATGTTATTCGATGGCGCTTCCGATTTGTATGAGCATGGGGTCGGAGCTGTATTGGTATCTCCTGATAACCGCTTCATACCATTTACTGCTAGACTGAGCTTCTATTGTACCAATAACATCGCGGAATATGAAGCATGTGTCCTAGGCATCAAAGCGTCCCTTGAATGGAAAGTAAAAAGACTCGATGTATATGGGGACTCAGCCTTAGTCATCCATCAGATAAAAGGTGACTGGGAAACCAGGGATTCCAAATTGATTCCCTATCGCGATCACATCCAAAAGATGATTGAACAGTTCGAGGAGATCACTTTCCACCATCTCTCTCGTGAAGAAAATCAGTTGGCTGGCGCTTTAGCGACTTTGTCATCAATGTTCAATATCAATGACAACAAAAGTCTGACATTCATCCGAATTCAGCATCGAGACCTACCGGCACATCATTGTGTGGCAATCGAAGGAGAGCCTGATAGTAAACCTTGGTATTACGATATCAAGAACTATATCACAAGCAGAGAATACCCTCTTGGTGCCACTGAGAATGATAAGAGGACACTTAGGAGGTTGTCAATAGATATCCTAAACGGGGAGGTGCTTTACAAGAGAAATCACGATATGGTCCTCCTCAGATGTGTAGCAAAAGAAGAAGCAGAAAGAATTATGAAAGATGTCCATGAAGGCTCGTTCAGAACCCATTCTAATGGGCACACCATGGCAAGAAAAATCTTAAGGGCCAGCTACTACTGGTTGTCAATGGAGCCCGACTGCTTTAACTACGTGAGAAAATGCCACAAGTGTCAAATCTACGCTGATAATATCCATGTGCCGCCTACTTCTTTGAATGTCCTAACAGCACCATGGTCATTCTCAATGTGGGGAATGGATGTCATCGGTTCCATCGAACCTAAGGCATCAAATGGGCATCGCTTCATTCTCGTCGCTATTGATTATTTCACCAAATGGGTCGAGGCCGCTTCTTATGCCAGTGTAACAAAATCTGTGGTCGTCAAGTTCATAAAAAGAGATTTGATCTGCCGTTACGGCCTTCCAAATAAGATCATCACGGATAATGGGACCAACCTGAACAACAAGATGATGAAAGAGTTGTGTGACGACTTCAAAATCCAACATCATAATTCCTCCCCATACTGTCCAAAGATGAATGGGGCAGTCGAAGCGGCAAATAAGAACATAAAGAAGATTGTGCAAAAGATGGTGGTGACCTTCAGGGACTGGCATGAAATGTTGCCTTTCGCTTTGCATGGGTATCGGACCTCAGTTCGCACGTCAACAGGGGCAACACCATTCTCACTAGTATATTGGATGGAAGATGTTCTTCCCATCGAAGTCGAAATACCCTCTCTGCGAGTGCTAATGGAAACAAAATTAGAGGAAGCAGAATGGGTTCAAGCTCATCTGGATCAGTTGAACCTTAAAGAGGAAAAGAGAGTGGTTGCTTTGTGTCACAGGCAGTTGTATCAGCAAAGAATGAAGAAAGCTTACGATAAGAAAGTTCGACCCCGACAGTTTCAAGAAGGAGATCTCGTGCTCAAGAAGATTTTGCCTATCCAAAAGGATTCCCGTGGAAAATGGACCCCTAACTATGAAGGACCTTATGTGGTAAAGAAAGCATTCTCTGGGGGAGCCTTAATTCTCACAAAAATGGACGGTGAAGACCTCCAACTCCAAATGAACTCAGATGCAGTTAAGAAGTACTATGCCTAAAGAAATATATGAAAAAAAGAGAAAGATGAGCAAAGAAAAAATGAGCTCGCTAGGTTGAAAACCCGAAAGGGCGGCCTAGGAAAAAATTAGAGCGACCCAGTGGATTGAAAACTCTAAAGAGCAGTCCAGGCAAATATTAGGGTCAAAAGTTGGACTTTGAACAGATACAAAGACAGTCAATACCTCCAAAAGTTGGATGATGAATGATCAAGGTCATATGCATGGGTGATTGGCATTGTTACCTCAAAGATACAAACAATCAAAAGATCTGCTCTTTCATTTTCTTTCTTCTTTTCGTAGTTTAAACTCTCAATGTAATTTTCAGCCGATGTGACCTTCGGCGCATTTGGTTTCCATGTGAATATTAAACTCTTTATTTATTCTCCCATTTCCCTATTTGCTTTGAAAAGATGTTTTGTGGTAAATGATATTGAATTGCGAAACATGTGCATAATCAAAAGCATTACAATCATTGCGAAATTTCTAAAAATCACAAAAAGGAGATGATCTCTCATAAAATTGCAAAGAAGACAAATGCATAATCACTTCAAGCAACAAATCACAATAACCCGCACTTCGGTACCACTACTTTGGGCTACCCCCCATATCTCCCGTCGAGAGTCCTGCGAGTTGATGAGATCAGCAGAAAAGTCAAGAAAGAGCAAAAGAGCAAAAAAAGTCAAGAAAGAGCAAAAGAGCAAAAAGTCAAGAAAAAGTAAAAGAGCAAAAAGAGTCAAGAAAGATCAAAAGAGCAAAAAGAATCAAAAAAGAAAAGAACCAAAAACAAAAACAAAAAGAAAAAATCAGTCCACATTTCATTCATCATACCACCAGATACCGATCATTGCGCATGCTTACACTGCATGCACGCGTCCATCATCCATTGCATGCGTTCAAATATAGATACTTTTTATCTGTCGAGATAAATTTAAATTGTAATGCTAGCACTGTGTCTAGCACCAGTCCTTTAGATCCTCAGCGGTCCTTCAGACCCCTAGCGCTCCTTCAGACCAACAATTGGTCCTTCAATCCAGATCGCACGTCGCGTTATCGAGCAACCGACGGATCATCTGACCCCAGGTCCTTCAGACTAGTTGTGTCCGCCTAAAAAAACACAGTGCACGTCCTTCGAGGTGAGCAAATCATCACGGCAAGTGTACTGGATCGTTGCAAGTAATAGTACGGAAAGATCAAGTGTCGAACTCAGGGACTACAGTTAATTATCAGTTTAACAATTTAACTTCTAAATTGAAAAGGACTAATTTGGTTTTGTTTGACAAGAAATTAAAGTGAAAAACAGTAAATATTTTTAGTGATTTTAAATTATAATGATAACAAGACCACAAATGTGAATTTGGATGAATTAAAGAGCATTGGGGACGAGCTTCAATTTACTTCACTCTTATATCTAACGAATCAAACGTGTTATTGAACTTATTTTATGATCTATGATCAAATTGCTATAATTATTCTAATCTGAATTCTTTAGCTAAAAGAACCTTTATTTCTAATAAAAATCTCTAATTCCTTAGGTGACCTTAACAAGAAATAAACAGTAATAGTAACAATTATCCTATGATTATGAATACCAATGACTATTCCTAGACTAGAGATAAACGGATTTCAATTCTCAAGCATATGTAATTCAAATTTCCATTCACAATCACATACCATAAATCATCTTAAGAGTGATCAAATCCTAGAAAGCATGAAGGACAGATATTGAAATATAATTCATAACATTCATTCAAATAACCGATGTTTAATTCAAAAATATAAGAGATTCACAAATTGTTACTCATCCACAACAACGGAAAATTTAGCTAGACATAGAAATAGAGATAACAATTAAAAGAGAAATATGGAGTGAAAATAACTCCATGAAAAGATGAAGATGATCCGAGTTCCGTCGACTCCTCCGCTATCTCGCTCACGGTGATTGCTAGGTTCCCAATTTCTCTCCTTTCAAAAAACCACTCCCAGCCGTCAAACTCGTGATGCCGAACGTACTGTTTCTCCATTCTCTGTGCGTGCTTCCATCCCCAATTCTCCAATTTCTTCCTCTTTTTTTTTAATTCTCGTCCCTTTTTTTATTCCCTTTTGACCTTTTAATTATCATTCAGCTCTTTTCTTTTTCCCCACGACATCATCATCTATCTTTGGCCTTTTTTTTTTTACCCCCATCAACTCCCATCTACCCCCATCAAATTGCTAAAACCCGAGAATACCCCTGCCCAACTTACAATTCGCTCGGATTTACCTTCATCTAAGGTAAATCCGCTTTGTTATTTTTAAAGTCGGATTTACCTCAGATGGGGGTAAATCCGATTTCAAAAATAACAAAGCGGATTTACCTTAGCTGAAGGTAAATCCGCTTTGTTATTTTGGAAATCGGATTTACCTGCTGGGCACATAAATCCGATTTCCCTAAAAAAAGAGAAAATCGGATTTATCCCACCTAAGGTAAATCCGATTTCCCTAAAAAAAGAAAATCGGATTTATCCCACCTAAGGTAAATCCGATTTTGTTATTAAAAAAAATTGTTTTTTATTTAATTTTTTAAAAAAGGTTATAAAATGCTACTAAAAATCCGTTAAACAGCCAAAACTAATCCAAAAATTATAAAAACACCACTAAAAATCTAATAAAGCCAAAATAAGGTTATGCAAATTTTTTCAGATTTTTTGGAGATTATGAAAAATTAAAAAAATTAATATAAAATAGTAAACGATGGAATTTGGGATTTTGAGGTCCCCAGTCCTGAAAGAAGTCCCTTCTTGAGGAGTATTGATCCTTGATATTTTTCCGATTTAAAGAATGTGGTTTCATTACAATTTGAGTAGGTTGCCCGAAAACTGATTTTTTAGCCTAAATTATTCTCCCGACGTACAATATCGTCACGTGTTAACGAACCACACACTAAACAGAACCAAAAGACGGTCGAAATTTGTATCTAAAATTTTAACTGAGTTATTTATTAATTAGGTTAACAAAGCGGATTTACCCCCAATTAAGGTAAATCCGCTTTGGTTATTTTTAAAAGCGGATTTACCTTATATGGGGGTAGATCCGCTTTTAAAAATAACAAATCGGATTTACCCCCAATTAAGGTAAATCCGATTTGTTATTTTTCAAAGCGGATCTACCCCATCTTAAATAAATCCGATTTTATTTTTTTAAATTTTTTAGTGGAAATCGGATTTACCTAAATCCGATTTAAATTTTTTAAATTTTTTAGTGGAAATCGGATTTACCTAAATCCGATTTCTAAAAAAAAAAATTGAAATCAGGATACGTTCGGGATTTTTAATTTTTGTGAAGGGCAATTGCGTCTTTTTGCAGGGTCGATGGGGGTAGATAGGGAGGTGGTGGGGGTACAAAAAAAAAAACCCTCTATCTTTTAGTGTTCTATCTAGGTATTTCTTTTTGGGCTCCAAGTAATGATAATGGGCCTTAATTATTCACCTAATATTTCTTTAGACCAGCTTTCTCACGATCATGGGCTAGAAGAAATAAGGTTATGTTACTTGCAATGTTACTTCCTCATGCTACCAATAACACATGTCTATTACCATAGGGAACCTACAAAGATATTAAATTTATAATTATTATGCTTAAAATTGCAACCCAATTCAACCATAAACATTAAAATATTTTAACAAACTAATCATGCCCAATCTATTATAGATTTATACAAATTCACCACATATGATTTTACCAATACCCCAATTCTATCTAAAAGACACCTCAAATTTTTTAGGGTAAAAATGTCATTACACTCTATTTCTTCTTTTTTTTCTCTTTATTCTTACACTCTCTTTCTTACTTTTCACTTTTCTCTTACACTCTCTTTCTTCCTTTTTTCTCTTTCTTCTTACACTCTCTTTCCTCATTTTCACTTTTCTTTTACACTCTCTTTCTTCCTTTTTTCTTTTTACTTTACTTTTCCCATAAATAATTATTCTCTTTCTCTTATCACTTCACTTTAATTCTTTTAACTAAATTTCTAAATTTATACAAACACTACTTTAATCTACTATAGATTTATACAAATTCACCACATATGATTTTACCAATACCCCCATTCTATCTAAAAGACACCTCAAAATTTTGAGGGTAAAAATGTCATTACACTCTATTTCTTCTTTTTTTTCTCTTTATTCTTACACTCTCTTTCTTACTTTTCACCTTTCTCTTACACTCTCTTTCTTCCTTTTTTCTCTTTCTTCTTACACTCTCATTCCTCATTTTCACTTTTCTTTTACACTCTCTTTCTTCCTTTTTTCTTTTTACTTTACTTTTCTCATAAACAATTATTCTCTTTGTCTTATCACTTCACTTTAATTCTTTTAAATAAATTTCTAAATTTATACAAACACTACTTTAATTAAAAAAATTGAAGACTACTACTATAAACCTACTATCTAAAAAACAAGAAGACTCGATGACTATTTAAATTAGTAATTAATATTTAAAACAAATATCTCTTATTGATAATCTACTATCTAATAAATTTACTATCTACTATAATCTACTATCAACGAAAATAATCAATTGAAACTAACAGATAACTGCACGGATATATAAAAAACACGGGGATAACTGCAGTGATATATAAAAAAACACGGGATTAATATTTGTCATTGATAATTATATCTACTATAGATTTATACAAATTCACCACATATGATTTTACCAATACCACAATTCTATCTAAAAGACACCTCAAATTTTTTAGGGTAAAAATGTCATTACACTCTATTTCTTCTTTTTTTTTCTCTTTATTCTTACACTCTCTTTCTTACTTTTCACTTTTCTCTTACACTCTCTTTCTTCCTTTTTTCTCTTTCTTCTTACACTCTCTTTCCTCATTTTCACTTTTCTTTTACACTCTCTTTCTTCCTTTTTTTCTTTTTACTTTACTTTTCCCATAAATAATTATTCTCTTTCTCTTATCACTTCACTTTAATTCTTTTAACTAAATTTCTAAATTTATACAAACACTACTTTAATCTACTATAGATTTATACAAATTCACCACATATGATTTTACCAATACCCCCATTCTATCTAAAAGACACCTCAAAATTTTGAGGGTAAAAATGTCATTATACTCTATTTCTTCTTTTTTTTCTCTTTATTCTTACACTCTTTCTTACTTTTCACTTTTCTCTTACACTCTCTTTCTTCCTTTTTTTCTCTTTCTTCTTACACTCTCTTTCCTCATTTTCACTTTTCTTTTACACTCTCTTTCTTCCTTTTTTCTTTTTACTTTACTTTTCTCATAAATAATTATTCTCTTTGTCTTATCACTTCACTTTAATTCTTTTAACTAAATTTCTAAATTTATACAAACACTACTTTAATTAAAAAAATTGAAGACTACTACTATAAACCTACTATCTAAAAAACAAGAAGAGTCGATGACTATTTAAATTAGTAATTAATATTTAAAACAAATATCTCTTATTGATAATCTACTATCTAACAAATTTACTATCTACTATAATCTACTATCAACTAAAATAATCAATTGAAACTAACAGATAACTGCACGGATATATAAAAAACACGGGGATAACTGCAGTGATATATAAAAAAACACGGGATTAATATTTGTCATTGATAATTATAGTTTTTGAAAACTACTATCTAAAAAAATAAGAAGGCTTAATGACTATTTAAACTGATTAATATTTAAAACACACGCGACAAATATTTGTCACTAATACCTAAAAAAGGACAAATAATTGTTACTGATATATAAAAAAACACGTGATAAATATTTGTTATTGATAATCTACTATCTATCTTTCACTATCTACAATAATCTACTAATTAACTCAAATAATCAATTGAAACTATGAGATAACTGCACTGATACATAAAAAAACACTGGACAACTGCACTGATATATAAAAAATACGGGGATAATTGCAATGATATATAAAAACACGGGAAAGTTGCACTGATATATAAAAAAACATTGCACTGATATATAAAAACACACGGGATAAATGCACATATTGTTTTTAAATGATACTTTTACATTTTTAGTTTTAATATTTATCAATTTTTTTATTTGAAACTCGTTTTTTATCTACTTTAAATTTTTCTTTATTTTCACGGGGTAATGTTCAGACTATTTAAATACTGTGTAAATTCATTCCTAAAAAGAACACGACAGCACCTGTCCGTATGCAAGTCATCCTCTATATTTTACAATTGATTTTAGATTAATGAGATTTCAAACTAACGTTTCTATTTGAGGTAATCGTACGACGTAACGCGATCGGCCCGTGCGGATGCACGGGTATAGTACTAGTTAACATTAAACTAAGACAAAAATAAGATTTACGTCTAGAGTATATGACAATTTTTCCTTCATAAAGAATAATAAAAAAAGATAATTTAGAGAATTATCATCAGGCCAACGACCTAATCTTGCCCCCATGACCGCTCGAAAAAGGCCACCCCCCAAGCAGACCGTTTTACTAGTACCATTGCTAGTTTGCGCTCCATCAGATCCATTGGTCCATCAAGCTTAGGCATGTCCTTCAGACCCCGTCGGTCCTTCAGTTTAACTCCAATCAATGCGCCAAGCATCGACTGCGAATTAGACCATCAGAGCCCCAGTGCTCCTTCAGATCCCCGATGATACCTATTTATTTTTGTTCAATGTAAAACCCATTTTTTTATGAATTTCGCAAAAAAGGTTTTGACAAAATTAGTGTCATTTTATCTTTATTTCTATTTTACTCGAGAAATTTTGAAGCCCTCCATATTTCCTAGTAAAATATAAATAAAGAGGGGCACCTGTCATACCCTAATTTTGTCCGATCAATCAAAAATCCAAAAAGTTCTTATTCTCAGTGTGTCACATATCGTTTTAAACGCGCGTGTCTTTGGCACTCTCGTACAATGTTTGTTTTGATGCTCGTTTTCTTTTATTTTTGCAATTATTGTTATTGTTTAGTCTATTGTTATTGTTGCAAAAAATAAATGAAGAAACTGAATAGTCAAAGGCTTTTTTTGTTATATAATATAGTTTTTTTACACATATAAACAAAAAAAACAGCAAAAAAATAGTACAAAATTAAAAATACAAAATTTCAAAAAAGAAAAAAAAGAAGAAAAGGGGGCACAGTAGCTGCTGCTGGCTGCCCTAGCTAGGGTTTCTCATTGGATGCTGTCCTTCCTCCATTGCCACCTATTGTCCTTTGCCCATTCAAATAGTTGTCCTTTGTCCTTTTGATTCCTCCTCAATTGCTGTCCTTTTTGTGCCCTAAATTTGCCCTAATTGCTGTCCTTTTGCTGACTGTCCTTTTGACTCCTCAGCACCTCATCAACATACCTATAAATATCAAACAGTAGCACACAATCAAAGGGGGAAAAAATTCACACCAAAATCCAGACAGAAAATCCATACGAAAATACACAGAATTTCAGAGCTGAAATTAGGGTTTCACACTGAAACCCTAATCACTAAGCATCTAAAAGTTTCTGAAGCAAAGGGGGAACAGCAACAGAAGCAGTCAAAAGGGTAGTAGTAGCAGCAGCAAACAAACAAAAGGAGTTGTGCCGGAGAAAAGGTCGGTGTTCACTCTTTCCTTCGTTTTTGTTTGCTATTTAGGTTCTAATCTTGTTTTAGATCAAAGCAGTATGAACCAACAATCATATATATTTTAGTCTATGTTTGTTCTTTTAGAAATGTAGGATCTGATGAAAACTATACTGTAAATAGGCTAGGGTTTAAATAAAAAAAATCTTTAGGCTTGTAAATAGTTTAGAATATAAAAATTAGGAATAAATTAGTTTTTAGTATTCTGTTCATGTAAAAAAACGAACTTAGTAAATAATATTAGCAATTAGTTGTAGGCAAATTAGGCTTTTGCTGATCAATTTTAAAAAAAGAAATTAGGGGAACGTTTAGTTAAAAAAATTAGGGTTTAGATAAATAAAAAAAGGGAGAAGAACCAGAAACGGTAGAAGGAGAAGGGAATAGAATAAAAAAAACGAAAAAAGGAACAAAGGAACAAAACACTAACCTGAGCCGCCGTCAGAGGCGGACTCCGACCACCACCCATTGTGGTCGTTGGCTCCTTCAAGTCGCCGTGTCCCCCATGTCCACACTGTCGCCGTCGTTTACAGAATTCATCCCTGTCGCTTCGTTTCTATCACCATGGCAACACAACTGTCGCCGGAAACGGCGAAATATCCGGCCGCCACCGCGAAACACACCCCTGCATAAATACTTGGCCGTCAACCACCGTCTCGCAGCGCCTCACCTCCGGCGATGCTCCCCTACCCGTCGCTTCCCTCACCGTCACGCAGTCACCATCGTCGTGACTATCACCGTGACGGCCTGTCAACGCCGTCCACCATCTTCTTAGCCGTCCATCACCATCGTCCTCTCTCTCTCCATCTTGTCTTCTCTCGTTTCTCTCTCTCATTCTCTCTCTTTGCGCAATTCCCTCTTTCTCTCCGAAAAAAATCGTTCTCTCTCCACTCCATACTTGGCTGCGGCGAGCTAAGGAAGAAGAGGAGTGAAATTAGGTTTTCTAAAAACCTAGTTGCCCTTTTATACCCTCTCCCATTTTATCTTGTTTTAATTTTTAATTCAGATTACTTTTGGCACCCCCTCTGTTTCATCACTACAACCCCCAGAAAGCCCATAATTCGTGGGCAAAAAAAATCTGAAACTAAAACTGGGCTATTGCTGTTTACACCCCCAGTTTTAAAAATACAGTCCATGTTGCTATTCATACCCCCCCCCTTTTTAATAACATAACACCCTTGTTAATTACACTCCATTTTCTATTACAACTCATTTAGTTTTTTTTATTATTACATCATAATGCTTCCAAACCTGTATTTTTCAAACGATTACTCACAAAAAAAAATGGTTTGTTACTAATGGTCACTCTGAGCTTAGCTTGTTTGACCGTTAATAACAACTTTAGTTTTCAAACGAGCTGTGAGTGATGACCACTCTGAGTTTTACTTGTTTGGTCATTACGAATACTTCTCCCAATTTCAAAAATAAATAAATAAAAAACCAAACACACAAACGTTTTCTACCCAAGAACTACGTAGCTTTGATTTCTCCATCGCACCTGGAGATACGTAGGAGCAGGGGCCCACTTCTGTCAAACACAAAAAACTAAAATTTTTATTAAGTCTTCCTTTTCAATTTTGCAAATAATAAAAAGGGTAAATTAGAGTATTTTCTTTTAATTAACTTTTTTCTACACATTAAATTAAATGGTAACCTTTCTTTTGAAAGAATGTTGTGGGGTGCTAATACATTCCCCACACATAATCGACTCCCGAACCCAAAAATAAAAGTTTTTTCAATGTTTTCCTATTTAATAAATATTTATGGCGGCTTCATTTTCAAAATGGCGAAGAATCCCTCCTTCGAATTTTTCGGTCGCCACACACCAGTAGTACTTTGGTTAGAATGGGAAATGGCCAAGGGGCCAACATTTCGTCGATTGGTCAAGAAATATTGATACAATTAGTGTACAGTTAATATGATAGTTAGCTGAGTTAGAACAGTAGCCATTTCGGTTACAATACAGTTAGAATCCAAGAATGTATATAGGCTCACTATGACAGAACAGTTCAATCAATGAAGTCCATTTTACTCAGTTCACTTAACTTCCATTATTATAGAGAAAACAACCCTTCACCTCAGCACAAAAAAAATGGTTATTTGATATTTCTAATTATAAAAAATAATAATCCAAGCAATTAATTTAAAATAATTATACAATACAAAATATATAAAGTATATGTTACATAAATGGAGGCAAAAATAATAACCCCTAAAATAAATAACAGGAAGAATTTTTTCTTGTGGCAAAATATTGATGCACCTGCTTCAATTTTTATTGCTCCATTGGCTGCTCTTTTGCATTTTTCACAATATGGTTAATCAACTTCATCTTTAGTAATTTGGCACCCTTCATATCTCCACATAGATAATTCTCTATGACTAATTAAATAAGATTAACAAAGAAACTAAAGTGGCTATGATTGTACTTAGTAAAGAGAAAACTAGTTTTGGACTTGCATTTGGTAACCAAGGGTATGCATCTGGAGGAGGCATAACACAATTATCACCATTGAAATAAATTCTTCTTGGAAAAGCCCATCCCTTATCAAATGTAAAAGTTGATTGGTCCTTTCTAAATAAGATTTCTGATTGCACATTACCAAGAGTTCCAGCTGAAGAAAGAAAATCATTGTAGAATTTCACTCCCCATAGCATACCTGTATCATCTGTAAAATCACATCCCAAAACATCAGAATTTGAATATTTTTGTCACAAGATCATTTAGGAATATATATTCTGTTTATTTGCTCGAGGTTCCTGAACTATTTAGGAATTTTAATGCAGGTCCTTGAACTAAAAAAATTCTTGATCGAGTCTCAAAACTAACATTTCGTTAGTAATTAGGTCCTTTCGTTAGGCTTTTGTGAGTGGCCGTAAATTTGGGAGAAATGGGGTCGAAACGGACCCAACTACAAATGAAATGTTAGTTTAGGGACCCAATTAAAAAAATCTAAGGGTTTCAGTAACAAATTAACGGCGGCTCACTAACATAACCTAAAGTGAAATGTTAGTTTAGGGACTCAGTTCAAAGACCTCAAGAGTAATTAAACCTATATATTAAGGACTCAAATAGTTCAAAGACCTGCAGAGTAATTAAACCTATATATTAGACTTATTATGAAAAGAAAGAACTTACTTAAACCCTCATAGGGTGTTAGTGACTTGTACTTAAAGCTGAAAAGCTGAGTAAGATTATCAAAATTTGGATGCTGCACCACAAGGTTCCACTGTGAGTAATTCATTCTGTAATTGAAATTTGTGATTGTGATCTTGATTCTCCAATACTCTTTATAATTAAGCTTCACATGCCAATGCACTCTAATAGGACACATGTGACTAGTACACTGAACTAGAGGTGTATTTATAGCTTTGCCTGATGATGATACAACTGAAGCTAAATGTGGAGAGTCTCTTCTGTAAGAACAAAAATTCAGAAAATTATTCACATAATTACGAAAATGGCGAAAAAATGGTATGAAACATTATATGGAGACTTACTCTACACAGCCTCCATGATCTGTTTTGTTTTGGCAGCCACAGGTGCAAGTTGGACAGTTTACTACTGTGTCATTATAGAAGGATGAGAGAGAAACACAACATGTTGGTGTTTTTTGAGCCAGGAATTGAGAATATGTGCATGTAACATTCCATGTCACTGCCACAAAATATGAGGATCATGTTAAGAAAAACCTTAAATTTGGTTTTCATATTCATAATAACTCTTATTAACAATGTGCAAAGCACAAATTTTCAAAGCACATACTTATCAAGGAAGTTATGAAAATTGAAGCCATATGAAGGAAGTTATAAAAGACAAATGAAAATATAACTACTAAATAAATGTAATATGCAACTTACTCAATGCTTGGGTGACTCTCCTCTTATCATTGGTAATAAACTGAGTTGGTCTAACAATTTTTGCAGGACTACAAGTATAACCAGGTCCAGGTGCTTTAAGGGTGAAATTTCTTGGCAATTTCACTGTCTTATTAGTAGTTCCAGCTGAACCAACACTAATCTGAAAAGAACTTGCTGCATTATCTGGATCTTGGGCCCATGAATTTAAGACTCCACCTTTACAACAATTTGCAACTTGTTGATTGAAAGGAGTTGCTGGCAATAAATCCACTACTGTTGGATCTTTCTTACAACAATGTGGAATTCCTGCTTTGAACTTTGAACAATCTCCTTGTTCTGTTGTTTGACTTCCCATCATGTTCCAAATTACTTCTTTTTTTGCCCATGTCCATCCTAATGTCCACCCCGGCGCTTGAATATGGCGGTATTGTTGAAAGTTGTACATTGTTACAACAGCCTGCTCGATCCGGCCAAAAACATTCAATATATGTTTATGAAATATAAAGGATTTAATTAGTATGCATTGTCAGTGTAATAATAATTTACACGGTCAACCAATTTCAAATTCACATATTGTAAACATATTTGACTTTTAAGGATTTAATTAGTATACACTTTCGGTGTAAATAGTATACCAATTAACCACATCAAAATTTACCAAATCCTACAACATTCCATCAAGCTAAAAACAGTCTACTTTTCAATTTTTCCTACTTATTTTTAAGATTTAACTAGTATGCACCGTTAGTATAAAAGAATTTACACTGTCAACAAATAGCAAATTGGCACATCATAAACATTCTTGACTTTTATCCTAAATATGTTGAGAGTTCCATATAGCATGATTTCTAATTGGTTGACAGTGTAAAGAAGTTTTACACCGACGATGCATACCAATTGATCTATATTTTTAATGAGCATTTCACATGGTTTTTACTGGTTCCAGAAAAATTTCCAAAGCACAAGTCATGCAAAGTGTTCACTACTTTTGCTAACAATTTATCACATTAAAAAGTTCTGATCACTTACAACATAGCCATCTGGAGTCCAGCTTATGACATCCCATTTGAGTGTAATATTTCCAGTTGGATCCAGTGGATCATAGGCTTCTGTATATCAATAAAATATTTTATATCATCAGTAAACTTCAAAGCAAAGGGTTTAACAATTAGATCCTTATACACTCACTGAATTGTTTCTGAAATGAAGAGATCTTTATCATGAATCCACTTAGCTTATTTAAATTTATTACCATATCCACAATGAGATACTTGTATATAGTTTTGGGTTGTCAAAAAAACTTGTATATAGTTTTGGAATGACTATTGATTAAAATAAATTGATTTCTAAATCAATACTACTTTACAATGCAACCATCAATTAAATTTCAAACTGCTTTTTGCACTTTCATATTTTGAATTAAGATGCCAATCAAAATATCATGAACCGACATAAGGAAATGAAGACCCATCCATTCAAATCTCAAAAATGCATATACCCTTCAATCACTTTCACCTAAGTTCTACTAAAAGAGTCAAACTTTATTGAAAAAAACAGAAAATTGTAACTCATTAACTTGAGAGAAGTAGAACTAACTAGTATTAGAATCTAAAGAGCAAAGTATGAATATGAAAGAAGAACTTCAAAGACTTAGAATCTAATATACCCGTAGTAGTGAATGTGGAGCAAGAGAATAATAACAAGAGTAGAACAACAGATCCAATGGTGGATAATCTGATAGACTCCATTTCTTGGTGCAGATTTTCTATAACAACAAGATTTCAAATCAACTTCAAGATCTGCACCAGAAAGGAAGAGAGAGTGTAGGAGTCTTAGCACTATAGGTCCATGATGATACAAAGTAAGAGTTTTTGTTTTGTGATGAAAATGATACTCTCATGTAATGTAATCAAATCACTGTCTTTATTATGTAATTGAGTAAAGGTTTGAAGAAAAAAAAACATATACGTTCAAGAGTAAATATCAATAATACCCTTACTAGTGGCATCATCATAAAAGTTTATATTTTAGGGGACTATGCAGATGAGATATTTCTAATTCAAGAAGAGATAAAACGGGAATAACAGATATTATGCCGAATAATTTGGGAAGATTTCTTAGTAATTGACAACTGGAGTAGTAGTATTAATAAGGGATATTACGGTAATAATGGATGAAACCGACAGAGAGAAGGAGCATGTGAATTAAGAAAGACAGAAAACTGTGTGGGTGGGCCAGACTATTATACTAAATAAACAAAACCACCTCTCTCCTTTTCTTTCTATGTCTGTCGGTGCTACAAGTTGGTGGCGACTGGCGTGTTTGTTTGCGAGATATTTCTGTATCATATTCATATCGTAGACGGGATCCGTTAATCCGAGTATGTTCGCACGAAAAAGAGGTGGGTCACAATAGACACTCTTAAGTATTATGTCTTTCTTGGTCAGAACTTTCTCCAAACAACACTGGTTTCAAGAACAAGCCGAAGAGATTACTGGGATGCCACGAAAAAGAGGTGGGTCACAATGGACACTATTAAGTATCATGTCTTTTTTAGCCAGAATTTTCCCCAAACAACACTGGTTTCAAGAACAAGCCGAAGAGATTACTGGGATGAGTCGCGGACTAGGTCGCTCTCTTTAAGATGTTTCGTGGCACTGCTCTAAGGTGTAAGCAGGCTATCAACCACGACGTCCCCAAGATAAAACAGCACAGTCGAAACTGCTACGAAAGTTCACTGCACCGTGAAAATTCGCTCTAAGATATACACCCTCAATATGGTTATGAAAAACCACTATTTAGAAACTAAGCTTGGAAATGCTTCAAGCTTTCTAGAGAAGAAAAAAAATTTGGTTATGAAAAACCACTCTTTAGAAACTAAGCTTGAAAATACTTCAAGATTTCTAGAGAAGAAAGAAATTTAGGGAGAAGAGAGAAAACTTGAGGAATGATTTATCGTCAAGTGGTGTGAGAAATAAGTGAGGAGGAGTCTCCCTTTTATAGGCTTTTTTACACTATAGAAGTATTTAGTCTACCCAATGTGGGACTTTTTCCAATTCACACTTAACAAAGTTTCAACCATCCCCACTTGAATTTAAAAAGGAGTTTCAGAAGTAACATCAAATGTTTCCATAAGATTGTGCATAAACAGAGGTGTCTTACGACTTGAACATTTGCATAGCGGTTAAGATTTAGATTCAACAAGAGTGAGTCGTAGTCTTGAACTCTATCTCTAATCATCAAAGTCACACACAACCTTTTCCATGAGTGTATTCTTATAAACCCGTGCTTTTATGGCCCTGCACGTCTATCCCAGTTTAGTGAACGCTCTAGGAATCCTACCAACGATTCCATAGGAAGCGGCCCCACTTCCACATTCACAAAGGTGAGTCTATCAAGAGTACTCCTGTAGCTAGGTACTCCACTCCACATAGAGTATAGATCTCATTAAGAGTTTCTATTACCTCAACCTTACGTCGCTCCAGGAATCATGCTTCTTTACTTATAATAGCATGTTCATCTCGTATCACTTCACAACTTGTTATTACCCATTGAACCTAATTCTTGGGATCTCCAGTCTTTTAGGTCGGGTTACCATCGCGAGTGACTCATGTGTCTAAAGGCAGTAGTCTCATCCTTTGAGATGTATTTTGAACTTTCTCCCTAGCTAATCCTTTCGTCAAATGATCAGCCAAGTTCTGATCAGTACGTACATGATCCACTCTCACAGTGCTGTGCTTACGACGTATTTGTCATCTTTTACCGTTGAAATAACGGTTCTCTATTTTTGCAATAGCCACGGTACTATCGCAGTGGATCAACACAACTGGCATCGGTTTTTCCCATAAAGGGATCTCTGCTAGTAAGCATCTCAACCAGCTAGCTTCTTCACTAGCGGTTGCCAATGCTATCATTTCAGACTCCATAGTGGACTGAGCTAATATGGCCTGTTTCTTAGATTTCCAAGAGACAGCACCACCAGCTATACTAAATATATAGCCACTAGTTGCTTTGGAATCATCTGATAGAGTATTCCAATCTGAATCACTGTATCCTTCAAGTACAGCAGGAAATCTCTAATAATGTAGTCCGAGATTCATGGTCCTTTTAAGGTATCTCATGACTCTCTTGATAGCGTGCCAATGCTCTATGCTAGGTTGACTAGTAAACCTGCAAAGCAATCCCACAACATAGGCAATGTCGGGTCTAGTACAATCAGTGGCATACCTTAGGCTGCCAATTATGCTCGCATATTCCGTTTGTCTAACACTGTAACCAGTGTTCTTAAAAAGTTTGACACTCGAATCATAAGGTTTACAATCAAAATAATTGTATTTCTTTAAGATCTTCTCAATATAATGAGATTGATCCAAGGAAATTCAGTTTTCGGACCTAGTGATCTTAATACCAAGTATTACACTTGCTTCTCCAAGGTCTTTCATATCAAAGTTATTGCATAACAGTGATTTCACTTTATTTACAGCATGAATGCTTGATCCAAATATGAGTAAGTCGTCTACATAGAGACATATGATTGTGCAAATGTCATTCTCGGTTTTGTAATATATGCATTTGTCACTTTCATTCACTTTAAACCCATTCGATATAATCAAATTATCAAACTTCTCATGTCATTGTTTAGGAGCTTGTTGAGACCATACAAAGACTTATCCAACTTACAGACCTTGTGTTCTTGCCCAAGAACTACAAAAAACTTCAGATTGCTCCGTATAGATTTCACCCCCTCCTTTCTTTAGGTAAGCCTCTTTCCTCTCATCTCCTCCACCATGCATTCCCATTTCCTTCTCATTTTCCTCATTCCAAGTGACCAAGTCTCACCCATACATTACACACTTTAGGGGAAAATACCACATTTAAAGTAAAGCCTCTTCATTTCTCTTAACAGTTCTCCTAGGTAGGATTTAATTTGGGGTCTAGGGTGTGTGCTCTTAAAGAGGAGAAAAATATTTACACCTTAAGTAGCTCTTTAAGGCTATTTGAGGTATACCCACTACCCATTATTCAAGAATACATTTTTGGCATTTGTTAATTTTGTGAAGAATCGGTTTTGAAATTTAGGGTAGATATTCAGGGGTTTTGTTGGCTCTCCATGATTAGTAGAGTTATAGAATAATCTTCTAAAAATCTTAGAAATATTACTCCAGATTTTCCTGTCACTATTTCATTTACTTCTCTAGGAAGTGTTTGAGAGTTAAATAGTTGATTCTTCGTAATTGTAAGTGGATGGGATTATAGTCACACTTTTTAATTATTTTTACAGTCCTTATTTTATTCTTTTTGCTATTTTGAAGTTATCAAATATTTAAAAAATGGGAAACACAATCTTTGAAAATCTTTTCAGCTTTCCTAAGTCACTTTTAAGATCATTGATGTTGGTTTTTAAGTTATTTTGATTTTTCAGCTATAAGGTAATGGACTCATTTATGGAAATCAATGTGTTTCAATCATAAGTTAGGTAATGAAACAAAAATGATATTTAGATGTGTTGTTTGAATCAATGTTCAAACCGGTAACCTTTAGTAGATATAACAGTCTAGGTGCACATAGTCAGGTGACATCGGGTGGAAAGGGCTATCTCTTAGATGGGGCCGCCCATAAGGGGATAAAGTTAGACTTCTATTCCAACTATTGAGGAAAAATGCCAATTTTCAGTGCACTAAGGAGTGTGAAAAATCTTTTCAAGCTTTAAAGGAGTTTCTCACTACTCCACCAATTCTAACTTCCCCGACACATGGTATCCCTTTGTTGTTATAGTTAGCAGTATATGAAGATGCATTTAGTTCTCTTAATATAAAAACAGAGAAATGACTGGTATACTTTGTCAGTCGAATGTGGAGAGTAGTTGAGCAAAGATATCAAAAGATAGAGAAAGTCGCATTCACAGTAGTACTCGTTGTAAGAAAGTTGAGGCAATACTTTCAAAGTCACTCCCAAATTGTCAAAATAGGTCTGCTGATTAAGCAGGTCTTAACAAAGTACGACCTGGCGAGGCGCATGGTTACATGGTCCATCGAGTTCTCCACGTATGACATTATAAGTACGGGTTGGGAGACCGGTTAAAGATAAAGCCCTGAAAGATTTTACAACAGAGTTAGTAGAAGATGGATCCTCAGACTGGACAGACACAAAGTGTCTAGATAGTATTTTACAACAGAGTTAGTAGAAGATGGATCCTCAGACCAGACGGACACAAAATGTCTAGATAGTGTCAATTGATGGCTCCTCCAACATTCGAGGAAGTGAAGCGAGAGTAACCCTTGAAGGACCCGATGGGAAACTATTGGAACAGTCCCTCCAATTCAATTTAAAAGCTAGCAACAATCAAGCCGAGTATGAGGCTTTATTTGCGGGTACGACCCTGAATGCTGACCTAGAGGTCACACGCCTTAAGGACCAAAGCGACTATTTGCTTGTAACAAAACAAGTAACTAGGCATTTTGAAACCAATGACGAGTTGCTGAACAAATATTTATCTAAGGTACAAGAACTAAAATTCAAGATTAAATTTTTTGAACTGACTCATGTTTCTAGAGAGCATAATAGCAGAGATCACATCCTAGTCAAGTTGGGTAGCACTAAGAAACCAAGAAACAACCATTCGGTCAATCAAGTACCGATACTTTGTTCCAACATCAACTACATACAAGGTCTCTCGACACAAATCGAGTCGAGTTGTTGGATGGTAAATATCATCTCTTAACCGAAGGGCGAACAACCTGTGATAGATAGCACAGAAACAAAAACTGATAAGAAATGCCAGCAAATACACAATGATTGGAGAATATATTTACAAAAGAGGTTTCTCAATCCCTCTTCTCAAATGCATTTCGTACAATTGGTCCAAAGACGTTGTAGCCGAAGTGTGGGAGGGAATTTGTGGAAACCATATTGGAGGACAAGCCCTCTCATTTGAGATACTGAGAGCCAGATACTATTGGCCAACCATGAAATAGGATTGTACTGATTTCATCTAGAAGGGTGACAGATGCAAACACCACTCTAACATTCCAATACCTCCTCCCACCAACCTTCACTCGGTAGTCCCCCCTAATCAATCTCTGTATCGGGGTAGACATCTTGGATTCCTTTCTGGCTGTGCCTGAGCAGGTCAAATTCCTTGTGGTAGCCATTGATTATTTCACAAAATGGATAGAAGCATAGGCATTGGCTGCAATCATAGTAGAACACGTCAAAATGGTCTACTAGAATAAAATAATATGCAGGTTTGGTGTTCCGACGATACAATGACACTCACTTTGCAATCTCACTCGTGGCTGATTCTTGTGCCACATGAAAGATACAACAAGCATTCACTTCGGTTGAACACCCGCATACTAATGGTCAGGCTAAGGTGGCCAATAAAGTAATTCCAAATGGTCTAAAAATCCGGCTTAATGGCACAAAGGGTATTTGAGCAAAAGAACTTCCCATATTCCTATGGTCCTATCACACTACCCAGCAGTCATCCACGAGGGAAACACCTTTCAAGTTGCCCTATGGAAGTGACACCCTGATACCGGTCGAAATTCTAGAGCCAAGCCTTCATAGAGTGCTGACCGAAGATGTTCCTGATGAAGAGGAACTAAGGACAATCCTAGATCTACTAGATGAAGTCCGAGAACTAGCAAAAATCAAAGAAAGAGTTGTCAAACAACGTACTACGAGAAAAAATAACTCCAAGGTCAGCCCAAGAAGCTTCCGCCCGAGCGACCTTGTCCTTCAGCAATCAATCAGAATTAATGCAACAACAAAGTTATCCCCTAATAGGGAAGAACCATTCCATGTCAAAGAAATAATCGATAAACGAGCATTCAAACTGGAACACCTAGATGGGAAGAAAATCCCCAGGTCCTAGAACACAACCAACTTGCGATTCTACTTCAGCTAAGAAAGAGGAATCCCAACAATTGCTTGATTCTCCCTATATTTTCATTTATCATTTGTGTGAGGCAATATGAACCTCCTCCAAATGTAATCATTTGTCCATATTGAATAGAGAGAATTGACTGCTATAGTTTCCACACATTTGTACTTTTAGTTTTCACTCATTTGTTCGGTCTTAGAGAAATAGATCAGAGCACATCTTAATTATGTTTTTAAGTTTGCTAAAAATAGTTCCCCCAATTTTCTTAGACGAATTTGATCCTTCTTAAATGTAGGATTGGGAATTAGGTTCCATATTTTTTTTAGTTGCACTATTAGTCCACAAATTCATGCATTTCTTGCACTATTGATCTTTTATTTTTTTTTCAAAAATCATGACATTTAGAGACTAATAATGTAATTAAAAAATATGAATACTTAATCCTCAACATTTAATTTTCCGAAACTAAACCACTTAGGATGAGGCTCATCCCCTCACCCTCTTTAGGCCAGATACTCCCCCTTCTACTACTCATTTCCCAAATTAATCTTGTTAATTTACTTCGAAAGGTCTATATAGTGAGTTGAGTGCAACTGAAACTCGAATCTTATAGTGAACTTAGTTCACGAGAGTCCATGTGAATTTAATTCACTGGTACTATACTAAACTAAGTTCACTATACACTTGTAAAAACTCAAATTCAGACCTAATAATAAATTGAGTACTCGAGTGCACATGTGAACTCAGTTTATGTGTGTGCCCGTGAACTTAGTTCATTATAAGGTATGTGTATTTAGTTTTACAGGTCTATACTGAATTGAGTTCACTACAGGCCTGGGTAAATCGACACTCAGCTTATAGTGAACTTCATTCACGAGTGTACAAGTAAGCTCAGTTCACGAGTGTCTAGGTGAACTCAGTTCACGAGTGTACACTAAACTCAGATCACGAGTGTACAAGTAAATTCAATTCATGAGTTTCAGTTTTCATAGTCCTATAATGAACTCAGTACAAAATTTGATTTTGTACACATGTAAATTGAGTTTACTAGCGCTACAAGAACTTTTAAAAAAAATCTAATGCCATTAATGGCGAAAACCTCGACTTACTGATGCAATGGAGTATATATTGATGAATTTCTTCAACTTTGAGTGAAAACTTCACCGATGGAGACACTTGAGAGAGAGAGAGAGAGAGAGAGAGAGAGAGAGAGAGAGAGAGACTAATGTAGAGAGAAATATGAAGAGAGCAATGTAGATAGAAGAGACAAGAAATTTGTTTAAGTAGGAGTCAAAGAGTCAACGATACTTTTGTCATTAAATTCTAATTCTAATTTTTAAAATTTGAGGGTGCTATGCTAACTGCTAATAGCCTAAAAAGGGTGGGATCTAGGGGTGTTCAAAACCGAACCAAACCAATGGAAAACCGCAAAGCGAATCAAACCAAACCGAAAACTGCAAAAAACCACTTCTTATTGGTTCTGTTCAGTTTTTATTATTAGTGAACCGCGCGGTTCGGTTTGGTTCGCGGTTTTGATTACAGAAACCAAACCAAACCGCAAAATCCTATATATAATACAGTTTTTTTATATGAATATGCAATGTATATAAAATCTAGTTTTTGATATGAATATGGTATCGATCTATTTTTGATATGAATATGATTTGTAGCTTCAACTATGCTCTAAAGTTTTAGCATCTCTCGCGTAGGTCCAAATCATTTTTTCCTATTACAAGAATGTTTTGGAACACATGTAAATATGATGGAACCTCATAAAGAATTTTTTCTTCTTTTTTCCATTTATTTTTCTTGTTTGGAATGATATCTATTTTGTATGAAACTGTTTTGATGCTAATTAGTAATTATATGCATCAACACAATCTTTTTCTTCTTTTGGCAGATTTCTAAACTTGTTTTTTCTCGTAAAAAACTGAACCAACCGAATCAATCCAAACCGCATTAGTTTGGTTTGGTTTTTTCTTTAGAAGCCACCGAACCAAACCAAGCCGCCTTTATTTAAACATTGTGCTTCAGTTCATTTTTTTTTGCTCAAAACCAAACCAACCCGCACCGCGAAGAGTGGGATCTCATCCAAAAACATACGGCAAGAAAAGTGCAGTTTAGCCTTAAAATAACACATGGAGCATCAAAGTAGCAAAACTCACTAAAGTGACAGCACCAAAATAAGGGAAAAAACAGACAGCTCCTACTCCTATTCGATCGCAATTGATTAGATAGTTTTTCTAGGGTTCTAGATTATGGATTCGGAGCAGACAGTGCAAGATGGCAAACTCTACAGACACCTCAATTCTCTAATCGTCGCTCATCTTCGTCACAACAATCTCACTCAGGCACGCATTTACTTCTATTTGCTCAATTTCTTCATTCTTTTTTGCCAAAGCACCATAATAGTTCGTATTTCATTATTACTTTAACCATTTGTTTGTCATCAGGCTGCTAGTGCTGTTGCTTCAGCAACCATGACACCACTGAATGTTGAAGCCCCACCCAATAAGCTTCTAGAGTTGGTTGCTAAGGTTCTTACTTATTGACTTACTTGCACACTTTCTCATGGAATAAATCCTTGAGTTCTTACTTGAGTATAGTGGTGAATATGTTAGTCCATGAGAATGCAAAAAAGTTTGTTCTATTTTTAAAAAAAATTCAATTTCTGTTGAATTAATAATCGTACATTTGATGCATTAGTCCTTAAGAAAGACTAATATGGCCTATATTTGTGGTTCTTAGTTGGGACTGAAATGGTTTTTTTTTGTTTTTTTTTTTTGCATTCTCGGGTCTAATGTGTCTCACAGTGAAATTTATTGAGTATGATTTGGGGAGTTTACTCCTTTCTTTTTTGTTATATGTTCCCTACCCTTTAATTTAAGCATGAGGAAGGATTATGTTCTAAGGAAATAACAGGGTCTTGCAGTGGAAAAAGATGACATTGCAAGAGGGACTTTATCTTCTCCCATTCAGGATTTGGGTGCATCTTTGCCTGTGACTCGTCCCGGAGCAACATCCATTGATTTCGGGCAAGTTTTTTTACACTTGCTTTGCTGTTTTGTCTGCTATTTGAAGTCAGTGGAACAGTGTTTAGTTTCTCATTTGGAGAAATGGTTGATACTGTGCTGTTAGTTGTAGCTGTACCATCAATGCCAGTTATGATGTTTCATGATAATTGCTGGTTTATATGTTTTATTTCTCACGGAATACTGAGATGATTAGCATTTGATTCCATAGTAATTGTGGACAATTATTGCCTTGACTTCGAATTCAGTATTCTTTTTGTTCTTTATCTTTGTCAAAACTTGTAAGGGAAAAACAGATGAGACTTATCTATTTTAAGTATGTAACAGTTTAATCACGGCTTACATTTATTTGCTTTCATCGGTAAATGAGTAAATTAAAAAGTTAACTTGCATGTTTCATAGAGGATATAGCGACATGCTGTTGGATATTATTTTTAGGTTTTACTTGTAGGTGTGTTTCTCTTACCTATTTTATTTCTTGGTTGTGGAAAAAAATGATCCAATGAACACACAACCTCAGATTTGAACCCGTCATTAGATTTACCAAACCTTCTAAAATTCATTTCATATTCATCATTGAATATAACTTGCTGTATTTCATTTTGGTCTCATGCTACTTGGAATACTGCTTATATTTACTTTTTTTTCATATAGCAAATAGGATAGGGATCCATTGGTGATATGTGATAGAAACTGATTTTTTTATAGAATAAACTGACTAATTCTGCCATAAATAGTTAGGACAGAATCTGAAATTATACAGAAATCACACAAAATACAACAATTCTAAAGAACATATATATGACTATGAGAGTCTCTAGTCTCTCCCTTCCAAGGAATTCTAGAGCCTTGGTCTCTCCCCTTTCCTATACCCAATCAAATGTCCAGATGTCCTCCATTCTGACTTCTCTTTTCCTATTTATCCTAATTACAAACTGAGATTCAGAGAAACTGCCAATAACTGCCACAATAACTTCCTAACACAATATTATCTAAATAACTACCAATAACTCAGAATTAAACTACCTAATAATAATAATAATAATAATAATAATATTATAATAATAACAGAATAATCACACCCTAACTGCCCATTCTAACAATATGCTCTCTAAAACAACCTTGAAAATTGCATTTTGGTATAACAGCTCTTTGCCAGATTTAAAAGGTTCATCAAAGAGTTTCCCAAAGCACGAGACGCGACACCTTTCAGAACACAAGGTATGTAATATGCTTTACTAATTATACAGATTCTGCACTACCATTTCAAAATGCCATGCAAACCCTAATAATGAGCAGTTGCGTTCTTATTATCTGATTTATGGACTTATTGGCTTAATTTCTAGAATATTGCCAGATGTGCTAGGTTCAGTCCTGATGGAAGGTTTGTTGCTACTGGAAGTGCAGATACATCAATAAAGCTATTTGAGGTGCCGATGTAGTGTTTAGATTAAATGTTTTGGCTCTTTCTTGACACAACTTTCAAACTTATGCTTCCATTTATTTGGCAGGTTTCAAAGATCAAGCAGACGTTGCTCCCTGATGCAAAGGATGGTCCTGTGCGGTCTGTCATACGAACATATTATGACCACATACAAGTATATTTGCACTTTTCCAATAGTTATTGAATTTATCATGTGCAACTGTTTCTTTGATTGCAAAATTTGATATTTCTGTATGATTCAAAACTAATAATTGTCCTCTGCACTGATTGTTGATGATCACTCGGCTTCATTATAGCAGTTTAATTTCAATGTGCTAAATAACTACTTTGTTTGAGTTTGAAAATATAATATTGTGTGTTGTTAATTATCGTTTTAAAACCTAACAATATTGGGCATTTTTTGGTAACTGGATAGGCGGATGCCTAGTTAGCATACTTCTCTCCAGAAAATTGGAGCATCAGTTTGTGCTGGTCAGCATATTTACTTGCGGCTAGAAATTTATGGTTATTATTCTTCCGTTATGATTCATCAGACCTGCAGAAGTTCATAGTTCAAAATTATCGTTGTCTTGATGAGTTTACTTAACACGAATGAAATATTTAACTATCAGTGTGCCAAATTATACATACCTGTCTTTGTTGTCGTCTATTTCTTTTAACCTATGCCACACTTGCTCTAATATTGATGAGTTTTGGCAAATTTCTGTCCTCTACCTGATTTTTTATTTATATTTAACATAAATGCAGCCAATAAATGATCTGGATTTTCACCCGCAAGGTACTATCCTGGTTTCTGGGGCCAAAGATCAGACAATAAAGTATGATCTTTTGTAGTGTACCTATTTAATTATCTTCTGTACTCTCTTTTTGTGTGTTTTTGTCCTTTACATTTTGGAAGTGCTCTTACAGTTTGACTTTACTATCATTTAGGTTTTTTGACATTTCAAAAACCAATGCAAAAAGATCATATAGAGTTATCCAGGTAGTGCTATCCTACATTTATGTACTAGCAACAAGTGAACAATTATAAGAATTTGGCATAAACTTCCATTTGCATTGATCTTTGTCCTGTAGGATACACATAATGTTCGCTCTGTATCTTTTCATCCCTCCGGTGACTTTCTGTTGGCAGGTATTTACTTTTATCACATCTTTCCAGCTTGATGATATATTAATGGTTTCCTTGTCTTTACTAAAATGGATTCGATCTCCATTCATGTGTTCTTGTGTTAATGGTATGCAATTTGCAATTACAAACATCTTACTCAGATATAGTTGTTGCGGAGCTATATTCATTGTATACACATTATGTTCATCCTTTAGTGTTCAATGTTATCTGTATGCAACCAAGGTTAGGAATTTTTGTATTCAGTGAGCTACATCTTGTTGGTGTCAATACTTTCTCTGAGCTTAGGCCATAGCGCAGTCAATACTTTCCGGTTTTATCTTTCGGTAAATCCACTCTTATTTCTGAGTTTAGACAATAACTCTGCGATTTGAATGAATTTTCTCTTTATCGGCATTGCGATATTGAGTGTCATTGGGTGACTTGTTGATAGTATAATTGACTATACTTGGGTGAAGCCTGTATTTGTTTCTAGATTATCTTATCTTCCAATTAGCATCCTTGCTTTCGTCCTTGATTTTTTTCTCGCAAATAATTCATGATAAACATTCACTTTCTGACAGGCACTGATCATGCAATTCCACATTTGTATGATATAAATACCTTTGAATGTTATCTGTCAGCAAATATCCCAGATGTTAACCCTAATGGAGCCATAAACCAGGCATGTCATTTCTTCCTCATTCACAAACTGTCAATTACCTCTATTTTTATCAATGCTATTGTTGTGCCAATCATTTCCTTGTTGGATTTGTAGGTTAGATATTCTTGTACAGGTGCCATGTATGTTACAGCATCTAAAGATGGTGCCATTCGGTTGTGGGATGGCGTCACTGCCAGTTGTGTGCGCTCAATAACTGGAGCACATGGAACAGCAGAGGCTACCAGTGCCATTTTTACAAGAGATCAAAGGTATATTATATTTTGGAGCAAATGCTTGACAGAGTGAACAACACATACATGGATACACTAAAAGACCATGAGAATGATAGTGCCACTGCCAGTTGCATCATGAGTTATTCTGGACGGTGGATAGCATTTTTTTCATATATTTTTGAACCTTCCATGTGTTGAGAAGTTAGATATTGGGTTCAACACTATATATCATGACCCAATATCTTAAGGCAATGAGTAGATGAGTTCTTACACTTGTATTATCCTCACTTTCTAATCATTGTGAGACATCATCGTTCACACTTTCCAAACCCCCTCCCCCCGCTTCAAATATGAGCCCTTAGTGTGAGACAACGTAATATAGTCTCCCTCGAGCAAAAATCTTGCTGAGTAGCATGGGATTACCAAGCAGCGGGTTAAGGCCAGACCTGAACATTAACCACTGTTGACTAAATACTCAGCTTAATTAACCGGGTTCTGATACCATCATTAGGTAATGAGAGAGGGCCCAAAAGAGCAGAGATCTCTATCCACAGGCTTAAGTGGTAGGCCACAATAGTGGACTTAAAACCACATTTTGATCAAAGACCTTAAGGCAGCAAGTCTTTGAAAGGAAAGATTCACGTTAACGCAGTTCCTTCCCTTCCATTTCCAATCCTTATTGGTCCTGACATCAGAATTAACAATCTGCACTGAACATCCTGTTAGCTAATTACTACAATACACATTAACATCTTCTGTTTTATTTGATCAACCCACTTTTTTGTCTAACTAAGCAAAATTGCCAAACCCCCCTAATAAAAGAAGATAAAGTTATCAGATTCTTTGCTAGTAATGGACATTGCTGCTAATGGCCATTAAACAACTTTTTTCACTTTAAACTTTCCGGTTATGCTTCGATTGGCGTATATCTAACTGTTAGTGTTCTAGGTTTGTCCTCTCCTCCGGGAAGGATTCTACCATAATGCTTTGGGAAGTTGGCTCTGGAAGATTAGTCAAGCAGTATCTCGGTGCCATACATACACAGCTAAGATGCCAGGTACATAGATAGGTTTTCATTAGTATTCTTTTAAAATTAATCTTGGTTAATTCATATGATGATAAGCCAAACTTCTGGTCTTAGTTTTGCAGATGCATGGAATTTTAAATTGCACTGAGAGAGATGTTTGTGCTTGTCATTTTTCCCTCTTTTTTATTAGTTAATTTGGCCTACCATAACTTAAAAATGGTTCTCTTGATTTTCTTTTTATAATCACAAGTAGTTATTGATAGCGCCCTTGTTGATAGCCAGAAGGGCAAACCCGTCATTTGGAGGGTTTATGAGAGGAGAAACAAAAAGAATAAAGGAGAAGAGTAGTTATTTGTTAATTAATTATGTTATTAGGTAGTTATGATGTGGTGGTTATTATATGTAGGTAGTTATTTGGTGTGATTTGAATATAAGTATTGTGTGTTTGTTTGTGGAAGTTATCAGAGAAGTTATTGTGTAAGTTATGGCCAGAAGTTGTAACTTCTGAGGAGAGCATTGCTCTTAGGCAATTTGGCTTGTAATCTTTACTACTATTATTAAGCAAATAATCGATTTCCCTCCTGTTCTTCCCTTCATCATAATTCAACATCTGCCATTTACTGTTAATTCACGGGTTTGTATCAAATTGGTCCGACCTGCCGAATGCCACCGAAGAAAATGGAGACTCAAGTTGCTGCGCTTGAGAGCAAGATTGCGAATTTGAAAGTGTCATTGTAGGAAATGCAGAACCAGGCCGCAGACAATCAAGAGAAAATCATCTCCTTACTTTCACTGAGTAAGGGGAAGCGTAGTGAAGGATCTTCACACAACAAAGGAGGGCCAGAAACTGTGAGTGCAACAAGTAAGGGTTCAGAATTGCATGGAGAAGCGTTGGATGAGTTTCACTTGTCTGTTAAAAAAGTGGAACTACCCATGTTTACGGGTGATGATCCTGCGGGATGGATTGCGAGGGCAGGAGTTTATTTGTGTTCAAAACACTCGTCCAGAAATTAAGGTTAATCTGGCGCAATTGTGTATGGATGGTGCCACCATTCATTTCTTCAAAGGTATGTTAGAAGAAAACGCAGAACTAACTTGGGAGCAATTGAAACTTGTGCTTTTGGAGCGATACAGAGGGGTGAGTGACGGCAACGTCTTTGAACAGTTATCTGCCTTACGACAAGAAGGAAGTGTCGAGGAGTACATTGAGGATTTTGAACGGTTAATTTCCCAAATTCCACGACTTCCAACTGAGCAATATGTGGGATATTTCGTTCATGAATTAAAGGAGAGTATCAGAGGAAAGGTCAAAAGTTTAATTGCCCTTGGTTCTGTTTCGCGACCCAAATTGATGAATGTGGCCAGAAGGGACTGGTTTGCGCGCAAACGGGTCGGTTTTTCTTCCGAGTCGCGCGTTCAAATTGCCTCTGGTAACCGTTTCACGCCTAATGCCAGGAACAGTAATAACGATTGGGTGTTGGTGACAGGAAATCAGGAAGCGCGCGCGCAATCAGGGTGGAATGCCACTGCGTGGTGCGCCGCATGCGCCGTCATCGGAGAAGACAGCGCCTTCGCTGCGTGACTGGAGGGTGCGCAATTTATCTTCGCAAGAAATTGTGGAACGACGTCAAAAGGGGCTTTGTTTCAAATGCGGAGGTCCATTTCATCCACGGCATCAATGTCCAGACCGAAATGTGCGTGTGATGGTAATGGAAGAAGAATTAGAGGAAGAAGGGGAAGTAATGGTAATGAAAGATGAAATTGAAGAAAGTGGTGAAAAGGAATTGCAACTCAATGTAATGAATTTTAATGGTCTATGTGAAGATTATCAGGATAGACTCCACTCTATTAAATTACAAGGGACCATAGGAGGAGTGCCTGTGTTGATGTTGGTTGATAGTGTTGCAAATCAGAATTTCATGTCTAGGCGTTTGGCCTTGGCAATGGGATTATGTATCACTGACGTTCCTTCTAGACCAATCAAGTTAGGTGATGGATTCACGGCTAAGACACATGGTGAATGTCGTGATGTGGCAATTGTGGTTCAAGGAATATCATGGGTAATCAATACTATGCTTTTCGATTTGGATGGTATTGATTTAGTCCTGGGAATGGCTTGGCTAACACAGATAGGAGCTACCTGGATAGATTGGATACAAAAAATCATGTGTTTTGATTATCAAGGTGAATGGGTGGAAATTCAGGGTGTGCGTAGTGGAGGATGTGCACCTTTGCAGGAATATGTGGAAGATACTCGTTTTGTTCAATTGCAGTGTGGGATTCAAGAAGCTGTGGTGACACAGAGCAAGCAAACTGAGATGAGCTCTTTGTTGGACAAATTTGAGCATGTTTTCAAAGAGACACAGGGGCATCCTCCAGAGAGACGACAGGAGCATGCAATACACTTAGTAGAGGGGCAAGGACCGGCGGTCAATGTTCGTCCATATCGTTATCCTCATCATCACAAGTTTGAAATTGAGAAACAAGTGAAAGAGATGCTGTTGTCGGGGTGATTAGTCCAAGTCAGAGTGCTTTCTCCAGTCCGGTGATCTTAGTCAAGAAAAAAGACGGTTCGTGGAGAATGTGTGTGGATTATCGTGCTCTAAATAAGGTAACAGTTCCTGACAAGTTTCCTATTCCTGTGATTGATGAACTGTTGGATGAATTACATGGTGCTAGATATTTTTCTAAAATTGATCTTAAGTCTGGTTATCATCAAGTGCGTATGAGGAAAGATGATATCCATAAAACGGCTTTTCGTACTCATGAAGGTCATTATGAGTTCTTAGTGATGCCGTTTGGGTTGATGAATGCTCCTTCAACTTTTCAGGCCTTAATGAATGAAGTATTTAAACCTATGTTGAGAAAATATGTGCTTGTGTTTTTTGATGACATCCTGGTATATAGTGCTACTTGGCAGGATCATATTCAGCATGTTAAGTTGGTATTGAATGTTTTGGCTGAGCAACAGTTGGTGGCTAATCAAAAGAAATGTTCCTTTGGACAGTTATCCATTGAGTATATGGGTCATGTTATTTCAAGTGAGGAGGTCTCTATGGATCCTTCAAAGGTGAATAGTGTGTTATAGTGGCCAGTTCCAAAGAATGTGAAAGGGGTGAGAGGATTTTTGGGTCTCACTGGTTACTACAAGAAGTTTATCCGTAATTATGGTAAGATTGCAAGGCCTCTTACGGACCTAACAAAGAAAGATGGTTTCAAATGGGGAGGTAAAGAACAAGAAGCCTTTGATGAGCTTAAGAAGAGAATCACAACAGCCCCGGTTTTGGCTTTACGCGATTTTACCAAAGGGTTTGTCATTGAAAGTGATGCTTCAGGTAATAGTCTGGGCGCTATATTGATTCAAGACAAGAAACCGATTGCCTTCTTTAGCAAGGGTCTTAGTGACCGTAATCTAAACAAATCTGCCTATGAGAAGGAGTTGATGGCCGTGGCTTTAGCAATTCAACATTGCGTCCTTATCTGTTGGGGAGTAAGTTTACCGTGTGTACTGATCAAAAGAGTCTTAAACAATTAATGCAACAACGGATTACTACCATGGATCAGCAGAATTGGGTTGCAAAGTTGCTGGGTTATTAGTTTGATGTTGTGTCCAAGCCGGGATTGGAAATAAAGGGGCTGATGCGTTGTGACGCAAGTTTGATGGACTCAATATGATATACTCACCGGAGTGGGCTGATTACAATTCCATACATGAGGAAGTGCAAAAAGATTCAGCATTACAAAGTATCATTTCAGATTTGAAGCGTGGTACTAAAGTCAAAAAAGGTTTCACCTACCAGCATGGCGTGTTATTGTACAAGGGCAGGTTAGTTATGGCTTCTAATTCGGCGCTTATTCCTATTATGTTGAAAGAATTTCATAGCAATCCACAGGGTGGACATTCCGGGTTTTATCGTACTTATCGTCGGGTGGCAGCGAATTTGTATTGGATAGGTATAAAAAAGCAAGTGCAAGAATTTGTGCATCAGTGTGATATATGTCAGCACAACAAATATGCTGCTACTGCGCCAGGTGGTTTACTCCAGCCATTACCAGTGCCAAATCAGATATGGGAGGACATCTCAATGGACTTTATTACTGGATTACCTAACTAGAGGGTTCGAAGCCATCTTTGTAGTGGTGGACAGGTTATCTAAGTACAGTCATTTCATCCCTCTGAAACGCCCCTACTCAGCAAGGTCACTGACAGACATCTTCACCAAAGAAGTTGTTAGGCTCCATGGCATTCCGGTGTCTATTGTGAGTGATCGGGACCCTATCTTTGTGAGCAATTTCTGGCAAGAGTTATTCAAGTTGCAGGGTACTCGGTTGAAGATGAGCACTGCTTACCATCCTCAAACAGATGGTCAAACGGAGGTTGTCAATCGCTGTTTAGAGACATTCTTATGTTGTTTTATATCTGACCAACCAAAGACGTGGGTGAGTTGGATTCCTTGGACTGAATATTGGTACAATACTACTTTTCATGTGTCCACAGGTACCACACCTTTTGAGGCTGTCTATGGCCGTCCTCCTCTGATTATAACCAACTTCCTTCCCGGTGAAGTTAAGGTAGAAGCTGTCCAAAATGAATTACTTGATCGTGATGAATGTCTTCGTCAACTTAAGTGCCATTTGGCTCGTGCACGTGACCGGATGAAGAGCCAAGCAGACAAAAAGCGTAAGGAAAGATCATTTGAAGTTGGTGAGATGGTCTTCCTCAAATTGAGGCCACATGTACAATAGTCTGTTGCTGCCAGGATCTGTCCTAAACTCTCTCCCGGGTACTATGGCCCGTTTCAAGTGTTGGAATGAATAGGAGCAGTGGCATACAAGTTGCAACTTCCTGAGTCATCTCGCATACATCCGGTTTTTCATGTCTCACTATTGAAGAAGGCTGTGGGTAATGCTGTGATTCATCAAAATCTACCTGTTAGTTTGGAAGTTACTGATGAGTCGTTCTGGGAGGCTGACACTGTCTTAGCACACCGAACCATTAGCTGTAATGGCGAGCAGGTTCCTCAAGTCCTAGTTCAGTGGCGTCAGAAACCTATAGAAGAAGCAACATGGGAAGACACGGACATCGTAGCAACGCAATTCCAAATCTCAGCCTTGAGGACAAGGTTGGTTCTCATGGGGAGGGCAGTGATAGCGCCCATGTTGATAGCCAGAAGGGCAAACCCGTCATTTGGAGGGTTTATGAGAGGAGAAACAAAAAGAATAAAGGAGAAGAGTAGTTATTTGTTAATTAATTATGTTATTAGGTAGTTATGGTGTGGTGGTTATTATATGTAGGTAGTTATTTGGTGTGGATTTGAATATAAGTATTGTGTGTTTGTTTGTGGAAGTTATCAGAGAAGTTATTGTGTAAGTTATGGCCAGAAGTTGTAACTTCTGAGGAGAGCATTGCTCTTGGGCAATTTGGCTTGTAATCTTTACTACTATTATTAAGCAAATAATCGATTTCCCTCCTGTTCTTCCCTTCATCATAATTCAACATCTGCCATTGTTACTGTTAATTCACGGGTTTGTATCAGTTATTGTTTGTCACTATCATTCGAAATAAAAACTTTTGCGAAAACTTCAGTAGATGCTCACACCCCATCCCTAACTTATCTTGTGTACAATTTGGAAGTAGTTATCTATGTCCATTGTCATCCATGCTCTTATAGTTTCTATTCTGCGAACTCTCTATGCAGGCTATTTTTAATGAGACGGAAGAGTTTATTCTATCCATAGATGAACCGAATAATGAGGTTTGTTCAGCTGTCTACTGTATGGTGATGTTAGCTTTCTAAAATGAATTTTATTTGAGTAATCTGATATACTTTGCAGATTGTTATTTGGGATGCGATGACAGCAGAAAAAGTAGCAAAATGGCCTTCTAGTCATGTCGGCGCACCCCGCTGGCTTGAACACTCACCAACAGAGTCTGCTTTTATTTCATGTGGAACTGATAGGGCAATTCGGTTCTGGAAGGAAACTGTATAAAGTGAAAAGAGGTTGAATGCATGTACTGGCCTTAATTAAGGTGTTCACTGAATGAAAATAACTCAGTCTCACTATGGCAATCTTAATTTCTGGGCATAGCTTACCCTGTAGAACCGGTAGATGCATTTGCTGATTGAAATTGGAAGATTGTGTTAGTTTCTAATGATGTGATGTTCTTAGTTTTTCAAGCAATTATTATTGATTATTGACAACTGTTTCTGTTTCATATTCTGATCAAAATAGCTTAGTTTTTATATGATCGAGTATTGACAGATCCGTATCGTATTCTGAATCCATTTTTGAGTAAATAATCAAATTAGTTCTTGAAAACAATGTAGGGTGAGTCATTAGTTGAATAATTAAAGTTATGCTTAAAGTCAAAGTTGTCTTCATATTAGGTATTTTAGAAATCAATTTGACTAATGGAATATACATTTACTAATGGATAAAATGTCACTCTCACAATTTCCATTATTAAGATACTAAATAATTTGAAAACATCTTAAGGGATAATTTGATTATTTACTTACCAGTTTTATGCTCCTTGTGTTTATAATCACGTCTTTTATTTGAAGTTCCTTCAGCTAACATAGAAATTATGAATGAACAAGAATTGACTCGAGCAATGAGAGCATATATAGATTCTGTTTGCCAGGTTAAGTTATGATATATTTTGGACTCGTATATAAGCCAAAAAAGTCTATTAAGTTTGTAAGTTCGTTTGATAGATTAGTTTATTTTATTGGCTTAAAGTGATTTTCGTGGGAATGGATTTCCTCCGTGAAAATCTCTTCTGTTTTCTCTTATTGAAGAATCTGTGTCATTAGACACATTATTTTTCTTATTTCCAACATTTAAACACCCTCCCACATTTTTATTTTGTATGATCACTAGACCATCCAGTCACGGGAAGGGTCCATAGTTGCTTAAAATAGTGTTTGGGTTGATAATTTTTTATATTTCCTTTTTTTATTTATTTTATTTATTTTATTTAAAATTTTCTAAATCTTATTGAATAAAACAGAAGAGATTTCTGATTTCACTCCTTGGTTTAATGGAAATGAAAGCAGTCACAATTGAAATCGGATTCATTACACTACTAAAATAATGCCAAGAAGATCCTACAGCAAATTCATTCTCTGATAAAAGAAGAAAAATCATCACAAACAAGGAACTAGAATATTCCGTTCCAAATTCTTGTTTAAACTAAGCATGCTCATCTGTTTTGAATATTAAAAACAGTCATTCTCATTGACAACATAGTAACTGAAAGTTATCTGACAAGGGATTGCAAATGCAATAGCCAGAAATTTTAATTTCCCTCCATTTCTCTTTTTTGACATGATTTAACTGCCAAAATATTGAAGTTGGCTTCATATGGTTGACTGCATGTTAAACAAAGCCGCTTAAACTAGTACAAGTTAAATAATTATCCTGCTCTATACAAAAATACATTCTGCTATAGATTTGAATGTTGAACATATACCTGCTCCATTGAAAACAAATACCCTAAATGTATGCAATTAGCAGTTATCATCACCTTCAACCATGCAGTAGACAAGCCAGTAGAATATTATAGCTATCAAAATCACACTGTTATAAAAATTTAGAAAAATGGCATCGAGCCATTGGTTAATATCACCAAAAAAAAGCCATTAGTCAACAACTCAACATCATTACATTTTCCCTCTTACAACAATCTTACCCTCGACCTAGAGCACCATTGCTTAACTGTTATTAATGCTCCACCAATACCCAGCATAAAAGGGAAATCACTAATTTTTGTAAGTAACAAATCTGTCGGATTGTGTTCCTTTGGCATCAAAACATAATAAACATCACCTACACTAGGTTAACTTCATCAACAAATAAAAGAATCTCAGTTGTTAAATTACTTAGTATTAATAGTACAAAGCATGACAACAGCTCATGTATCATGCATCAAACTAACAGGAATTCCTAAATACATTCTGTCTCTGGAAGTTTATTTCCAGATAAACTATGTCGTCCAAAAATGAGGGACCTGTCTATACTAACAAAATTGGTGGAGATGGGTGTTTTTAGCTATTCCCAACTAACAATATACAGAGATTAAACCACTACACCAGTGAGTCCATGAAAGCCTTCATGTTCTTCACATCATCATTAGTTTGAGTAAACTTCTGTGGTTTAAAGAGCTTCCAAAGTCCAGGTGGATGCTTCCTTTTAACTTCAACATTTCCTGAAAATCTCCCATATATTTTTTCACACTCCTTATAAGGCTTAACATAAAGATTATAAAATCTAAGCCTAGTAGGTTTGATAATATCCTTCAATCCAATCTCAAAACCAATTGCACCTTTTCCTTTCAAATACTCAACCACATTATATCTAGCAACAATCTGTTTCTCAAAATTCACACCCAAGTATTCAGGAACCTCATGTAAACAATCAACACTATATTTCATCCTATGCACTAAAAACTCAATCTTCTTCTCAATATCATCCAAATCATAAGTCATTAACCTTGGTTCCTTCCACAATATCTTCAAAGCATCTCTTCGAATCAAACCGTGATTACACAAACAATCTACTCTTAGCTTCACTTCAAAACAAGCCCTAAGCAAACCCTTTTCAAAAATCCTATCTTTAATAGCTTCCCTGCATTTTAGAGTCTCCAGCAACTTCAAACACCGCGAAAATTCCCCAATTTCCATTCCCAAAATCCTCGGATCCCTAACCATCTCCGTTCTAATCTCGCGACGAGAAAATCCTAAACCCCTCAATTCCTCAATCAAAGGCTTCAACTTTTTCTCCACCCCAAGTCCCAAAACCCTAGGAAACAAACGAACAACCCTATCAATTTCATCTTTAGGGACACCAACCCCCACAAGAAAATCAACCACACCAACAGTTTCGCTTTCCCCCATCACAATCACACTAGGAAACACTTCCAAAACCCTAGCCACAACATTATCAGAAAACCCTAAACCCCTAAAAACCTCAATTTTTCGAAAAAGCTCAACGGGTTCATTATGGAACTTTCTAGAGCATCGCAATAAACTCGCGATCATCAAAGGAGAGTAATTTGGAACGCGGGATTTCAATTCAGTGAAACACGATTCCCAGTTGTGGAGAAAACGGGGTTCTAAAACAGAGGGGCAATCGCGAATGAGAGAAACGAGGGTATTTTGGGGAATTCGGAATGAAAAGAGGGTTGTTAGGGAATTTCGAAGGTCGGAGGGGTTGGAATTGAAGAGGAAGTGATTGTGAGAGAGAAATTTGTGGAGTTGAGAAGAAGGGAAACCGAAGGATTGGAAGAGATTAGCGAGTGAAATTTGTTTTCTGTAATGTGATGTTGGGTGATTTTGTAGATGAGATGTTCGTGAAATTGTGCAGAAATTTGAAGTGTTTAGGAGGTAGATAAACAGGTTTGTAGTTCTGATGCGTGTTGTTGCTTCTAACCCCATTGGATTTGGATGCTTTCTCGCTTCATTCTACCATTGCACTTCAATTTCAAGTTTTCAACAACACGCGTTAGTAACTGACTGGTGTTTTTTTTATGTTTTGTTTCTTACTAGTGTACCAATAATTATAATCTTGGGATTTATTTAAAAATATATGAGTAGTTGAGATTTTTCATCTTTTTCTAATAATTTAGGTTGACTTTAAAGTAGCATTTTGGACCAACAAAGCTCAAAGCTTGTTTCTAAGGGTGAGAGGGTTCAGATCCCACCCTATAGTCTTGGTTTCGAATCTTGGATGTAATAAAAACTCTGTTGGGAGAGGAGAACCACATGGATTGGCATAGTCAGACACACCTGGTTAATTGGGTTCCCCGACATAAATTAGTCACGTCAAAGCTGATGGATACCGTACGCCAATAACATGGTAACAAGAAAAAAAAACTACCATTTTGGCCCCAAGTCATTTATTTTGGTACCATTTTTGTAATTTGAAACGGTAAGTGGAGGGTTTGACTTCTTTAACAAGCTATAATTTCTCGTGAATGAGTGAAGGTCTACTGAGTAAGGACGCTTTCAAGTGAATGAGTGAAGGTCTATGGAGTAGGGTTTCCGAGGACCCTTTGGCGAGATCTTGAAGACACTGAACAAATGCAAGAAAAGCTTTACGAGGTAAGGATGCTCAAAGACGTCCATCATTATCTGAAAGACTCTCACGAAAGTCCGGCCATTGGGGTGTAGTTGCATGAAAGCTAGATAAAGATTGTTCAAGACCCATTGTCCAAATTCAGTAAATGGGGGGTAGGCCCCCATCTCGGAGAGCATTATTGCATATACAAAGAAACGAAGTCCTTTGTGCGGACAATGACAATCAGGCTCTGATGGGAGAACACCTTGCACCTGCCACTGTTGATCTTCCCCAATCCTTTTGGATGAAATGCTAAAGGAATACCCGGAAACACGTTTAGAGCAAGTATTTTTGTTGGAACGTTGATATATAACGAGCCAGGACAAAATTTGCTCAATGTCCTTTGGACCTCGTCAGAAATCCAGTCATAACTGATAACAATATTGCCTTCAACACCTACCTCGCCTCTTGGCATCTCCCCCGCATTGTTTTCCTCAAGTATCCCTACTCGGTCTTCATCCACGCCGGCTTGGTTTGTGTCAGTCTCATGTCCTCTCAAATCCTCACTCATTTCAAGAAAGACCCGGGCATCGACACTATCCTCTGAATGACTATCAAAAAGCTCTCGGCCAGATGTGTTGTCTGCCATGCCGTATTCGAGCCCTTGTTGGACCCGTTGAACATCTTCGGCACCGCGCTCCTTGGCATATCGACTCGGTGGTGTAAGGAAATCATCTTTGGCGTAGACTTTGATCTAGCCATAGAAAATCGACTTTTCACTTCGCGCCACAAAAAAGTACACCTCAGTCGGGGGACATACGTGCTCAAAGAAATCCTCAAGGAGGGGGGTCCTCCCTATTTGATGTCGGCAGAGAGAAAAGGCGGAAGCGCAAATTTCGCAGATAAAAATGAGGAGGGGGGTCCTCCCTATTTATAGTGTGGCGTGGCGACGGGATATAGAGGGTCGAAGCCCAACTGATGCAATCGTAAAAGGTAATGATGGCATTGGTACAGAAAACGAGGGAGCGCAGACATAGTCATAATGACATGACTCTTCAATCAACTAAAGGAAATAAAATGTCACCAATCACATCAATGGTTGACAACCAATCATCACAAATAAATCCAACCGTCAAAATTCAAATACCATGCCGATCATGAACTACTAGTCGACAACGTGGCCAACTTCCTTTGCCCGCCCTGATATGCTTGGGGGGCAAGGCAACGGGCCGACATGTCACTTCGAAACCTAGAAACAGGAATCCATAATGGTTACTATCCAAGAGTGACGTGACCAATCTACTCATCCCACTGACATACCCCAGGGACAATTCATTTGGTCGACATACATCTCGGAACCAAGGAATAAAACCAACTCAATAGAGAAATTTTTGCAACCTGTCTCAGAAAGAGCAATGGGCAAGTCGACTTCATTGGTCAAACCAAGGGGAAACCCGTCTCAACATGAACATTCAAGCCAAGGCCATTCTACCAAAAATGACCCCAGCTTGGGGGTAAATTGTTCAGAATTGGGCTTCGCCATTTCGGACTTGGGCCGCCCATAGCGGCCCATATCCACGATCCATTGGGAATTCATGTGCCCTAACATCTAATCAATGGAGGAGATCATTTCACTTCTCATTGCACGGTTAAGAATCGACCTCGGCTCATGTAACACCCCTTTTTCTACCCGGTAATTATTTATCAAAATCAGAGTTTACAAAAATTTATTTCATACATCGAAAGGGATGTCACACATATTCATCATTAAACACAATTGTCTCATGCGATACAATTAACTTGTCAAAAGGGACTAAGCCCACACACCTGTTTAATTAATCACATCACCATAAATTACATCACCCGCAGCGGAAATAAAATAAGTTTAAGACAATCAAATCATGACGTCCTGAATGGACTTCAACAATAAAATATAACAACTAAGTTCAGCGTTTATTCCCCCCTGAGTGTTACGTATCAGAAGCAGACACCGACTCAAGACTAGCGAAGGTACCTAAGCCTTCACTCGTGATCACCTGCACGTTACCGCATAAGGGTAACATTCAAACAGAAGGGGTGAGTTCATCTAGCAATATAATAGTGCATATGATAAGTATTATGCTAGAGCTACAACGCTATATAAACCACATCGCACATCAAGTCAGTCATCACAGCAAGTCATCACAATGTCATGAACATGTATGAAATGCCACCCATCGCAACAGGTGTATGCATGAGGTACCTGTCATCATCGTCAATAAATAGCCTTTATGGCATCATCGTCGCTAAATAGCCTTTATGGCATCATCGTCACTTGTTTATGTACATGAGATGTATGAGGCACCATGACATGCACCAGAGACAGTCTCATACAAACACAGTTAACTTAACAACCCATCACTTACCAATTTGCCAATGAAAGGCGCATCACCTGTCAAGTTATTGTCACACATATATTTGCCACTAACATTCATCGTCATTAACATCATCGTCGCTAATAGCCTTTATGGCATCATCGTCACTTATGAAACCACAGCTTTTATTCATCATCAATACCATCGTCAATCAAAGCAATAGCCACTAGGGGCATTATCGTCAAAAACATCAACACATCATTATTGACACCGGGACACTACTATTACCGATTACATCAAAAGGTTTCACTTCATGCTCACGACACCAAATATGACACAAAAAGGGGTTTTAAACACCGAAATAGTTTTACAACGCCAACAACAACGACCAACGGGGACAGCCACTTGAGGCGCCCAGAAACCATCATAAAAATAATAATTTTTATCTTAAAACAGAATGTAACTGTAGACAACTGAATAAGCTTCACAACGCACTTTGAAACACTTAAAACGGACACCCGAGTCAAAAGATATGTCAAAAACAAAACCGGGGAACATTTGGGCAACATCCTGAAAAACTGGCGCAGCCACGGAAAACTGGCGCAGCAACACAAAAACTGGCGCTGAGGCAACCTGCGCCACTCTGGGCGCAACACAGACAGCAAAAACTAGTGCAGAGGCAACCTGCGCCACTCTGGGCGCAACACAGACAGCAAAAACTGGCGCAGAGGCAACCTGCGCCACTCTGGGCGCAACACAGAGAGCAACACAGACAGCAAAAACTGGCGCAGAGGCAACCTACGCCACTCTGGGCGCAACACAGACAGCAACACAGACAACAAAAACTGGCGCAGAGGCAACCTGCGCCACTCTGGGCGCAACACAGCAGGCAACAGGTGCCCATGGCGCCCAGACAGCAACAACGACGCGTGACAATGGCAACAACAATGGCGCCTAGGCGCCTAGGACTTGAACATCAATACAACCAAATTCATCAAGCACCTTATGTACGACCATGACATCATCAAAACACCAATTTCACAACAACCATCATCAAAACACCAATTTCATAATATTCATCATCAAAACATCAATTTCGTAGTAACCATCATCAAAACGTCAATTTCGTAAGGACCAACAATTAAGGATTTCAATCAACTACGAATCAAACAATCACACAAGATCATGGCAACATAGGTCTAAGCCCCTACCCTAATACCCATCATAAGACCCAATTATAGAGGAAGATGAGACCCACCCTTACCTTAATTCGTAGGAATCGCAGACCCTGGAGAGGAATCACCAACAGAACCACAGCAACACGGCTTCCCTTCTCTCCTTGGGATTTGCGAACTCTTCTTCTCCTCCTTGGGATTTGCGCCGCCCTCCTTCTCTCTTTCTCTCCTCTTCGCAACTTCTCTCTTTCTTTGCACAAAATGAGCCAAACTCTAATTTTTAGGCTTAAGTATGCGCCTAGGTTATCGGGCCTGGATCACGGGCTTTTCCCTCAGCTTGGCCCAGCTTAATTCGCAACACCACCTCCTGCTTCAAAACCACACCTCAATATATTTTATTTTTTCTAATTTCGATTATATCTATTAAAATAAATAAAATAAATAATTGAATACCTAAATATTTAATTAAATAATTTAATTAAATATTTGGGCGTTACAGCTCACGCGCCTAACGGAAGAATCATGGCATGTCATTAGCATAGATCCCTATAAATACGTCGTCTCATGCATCAATGCAGCAGGTACGCATTTATTACTTCCCGACACCTTTTCTCTGAACTGGCTTGAGCGCCGAGTGTGTGCAGGTACTACCCCCTCGCCAGATTAGCGTGACGGAACATCACTTGGAACAAGTCCGATATTCAACATCGGTAGCATCTCACCCATCTTCCACAACCGAGACCGGCTTCCAAGACAGTTCAAATAGTAATCTTTGCCATCATTATAGTCAATCGATATAAGCCATCATATATAGATCGAACCGATTTACTTTGTGATTCAGCAAATCGGAGTTCGACCTTGATCAGCAGTCGTGAGCTCTAAGTTTCACCAAATCTATTTCCCATTCAAGAGGTCTCATTTCTTTCCTTAGTTTGTTTCACTTCTCTTTTTTAGCATTTGGTTTGTACACACCGTCTCCTACTTCTTTTTGTGCTCATATTTTTTATGTGTGAATATATTACTTTATGATTTGAGGCAAATCGAAAATTCTGAATCTCAATCGTCTGATCTTAATAAAAGGTCAAGTTCTATAAGTTTTCTTTACACCAAATCTATTTCCCATTCGACAGGGTTCATTACTCTCTTTGGTTTGTTTCATTTTGTATTTTGAGTAGTTGATTATTCGATCTTGATCAACAATCGAGATCTGCAAATTTTTTAGACACCAAATCTATTTCTCATTCAAGAGAACTCATTACTCTTCTTGGTTTATTTCATTACTAATGTGAGTTGTGACATGACATAACACACGCTCTCTTATTTTGTCATATTTGAAAGCATTTTACTAATTTAAGCTATTAATTTGGGTGTTATGAGTTTATTCACAACTTTATCTTTTTTGATTTTAGTGATGTTGAATTTATTTGATTTTCAATGTATTTTCCAAATTTGAAAGAAAACAATTTTTTTAAAAAAAAAAACATGCTCTCTTATTTTTTTGTGCTCAAGTTTTCTATGTGCAAATATATTACTACTCTGCCCCATCAAAAACTTTTGTATTTTAGCCATTTATACACAAATTTTTGAGACTCAAATATAAGCAAATATCTACTAACTCAACTTCATTTATTACTATTATTCTACAAGTACGCTTATTTACTACCAATAGGTTTGCATTTTCCCAAGAAAATAAGGGTATACTAGTACAATCAGTTCATTTTTTTATGCAATCAAGAATATTAAATGAATATAACTAACTTTTTTAATCTTTGTGAAATTAGATTTTTTTTTCTTTATAAATGAGTTTAGAGTAGTATATAAAAGGGCCTCGGTAAATTACTCCATATCTTGATCTCTAAAGGATTCAATAAATATAAAAATATATATTTGAAAAAATTTGGTGAATTATACATGGAGTTTTTTAAAAGTACCATTGTTTTGGAATAAAAATACCCCATCTATTTCTAATTAGAAGACCTTTTTTGACACTTTTGTTTGTCTCTAAATATAAAATTATTTACAAATTTCTAGATACATTTAGGCTATTATGCACTTTTGGTCCTTTATCATTGACTTTGGTTTCATTTTGGTCATTTTTCTTTTTTTTCCCGTTTTGGTCCCTCGTCTTTTTTGTGTGTCATTTTGGTCCTTTTTTGGTATTTTTGTCCATTAACTTAATAGACGCCACCCTGACAGTTAATTGCTCACGTGTCGTCAATCTGACGTGTCTTCATTAAATGACATGACATTTTAATGCTTTATTTAAATCTAAAACCAAATAACACATAAACATTTCTGTTTTTTAAATTTTTAAATTACAAAACATAAGTAAAGAATTACAAAACATAAGTAAAGAATTTTTGTCCATAAGTAAAGAATTTGTAAATTTTTAAATTACAAAACATAAGTAAAGAATTTTTTACTTATGTCAGATTGACGCCGCATCAGTGTGGCGTCTGTTAAGTCAATAGACGAAAAATACCAAAAAAAAGACTAAAATGACAAAAAAAAAAAGATGATTGGAAGGAATAGTTTTGAATGGAAGGAGTGCTTTGTGATTTTAGACAAACTAGTACTATACCCGTGCATCTGCACGGACCGATCGCGTTACGTCATACGATTACCTCAAATAGAAATGTTAGTTTGACATCTCATTAATCTAAAATCAATTGTAAAATATAGATGATGACTTGCATACGGACAGGTGCTGTCGTGTTCTTTTTAGGAATGAATTTAGACAGTATTTAAATAGTCTGAACATTACCCCGTGAAAATAAAGAAAAATTTAAAGTAGATAAAAAAGGAGTTTCAAATAAAAAATTGATAAATATTAAAACTAAAAATGTAAAAGTATCATTTAAAAACAATATGTGCATTTATCCCGTGTGTTTTTATATATCAGTGCAATGTTTTTTTATATATCAGTGTTGTTATCCCATGTTTTTTTATATATCAGTGCAACTATCCCGTGTTTTTATATATATCATTACAATTATCCCCGTATTTTTTTATATATCAGTGCAGTTGTCCAGTGTTTTTTTATGTATCAGTGCAGTTATCTCATAGTTTCAATTGATTATTTGAGTTGATTAGTAGATTATTGTAGATAGGGAAAGATAGATAGTAGATTATCAATAACAAATATTTATCCTGTGTTTTTTTTATATATCAGTAACAATTATTTGTCCTTTTTTAGGTATTAGTGACAAATATTTGTCACGTGTGTTTTAAATATTAATCAGTTTAAATAGTCATTAAGCCTTCTTGTTTTTTTAGATAGTAGTTTTCAAAAACTATAATTATCAATGGCAGATATTAATCCCGTGTTTTTTTATATATCACTGCAGTTATCCCCGTGTTTTTTATATATCTGTGCAATTATCTAGTAGTTTCAATTGATTATTTTAGTTGATAGTAGATTATAGTAGATAGTAAATTTGTTAGATGGTAGATTATCAATAAGAAATAATTGTTTTAAATATTAATTAGTAATTTAAATAATCATTAAGCCTGCTTATTTTTTAGATAGTAGGTTTGTAGTAGTAGGTTTCAAAAAATTTAATTATCAATGACAAATATTAATCTCGTGTTTTTTTATATATCAGTGCAGTTATCTCGTAGGTTCAATTAATTATTTTAGTTGATTAATAGATTATAGTAAATAGTAAAAGAGAGATAGTAGATTATCAATAAGAAATATTTATTTTAAATATTAATTAGTAGTTTAAATAGTCATTAAATATTATTGTTTTTTAGATAGTAGGTTTATAGTAGTCTTCCAAAAATTTAATTATCAATGACAAATATTAATCATTTGTCTTTTTATATATTTGTGTAGTTATCCTGTGTGTTTTTATATATCATTGCAGTTATCTCATAGTTTCAATTGATTATTTGAGTTGATTAGTAGATTATTGCAGCTATCCCGTATTTTTATATTAGATTATTTGAGTTGATTAGTAGATTATAGTAGATTATAGTAGATTATTGCAGTTATCACGTGTTTTTTTAGATAGTAGTTTTATAGTAGTTTTCCAAAATTATAATTATCAATGGTAAATATTAATTATAAATTGTCAAAAAAAATTATAAATATCAATGGTAAATATTAATCCCGTGTTTTTTTATATATCACTACAGTTATCCCGTGTTTTTTATTTATCAGTGCAGTTAACTCGTAGTTTCAATTGATTATTTTAGTTGATTAGTAGATTATAGTAGATAGGAAACCGTTAGATAGTAGATTATCAATAAGAGATATTTGTTTTAAATATTAACTAAAGTTAGATATTAGATTATAGTAGTAGTCTTCAAATTTTTTAATTAAAGTAGTGTTTGTATAAATTTAGAAATTTAGTTTTTTAATTAAAGTAGTGTTTGTATAAATTTAGAAATTTAGTTAAAAGAATTAAAGTGAAATGATAAGAGAAAAATAATAATTATTTATGGGAAAAGTAAAGTAAAAAGAAAAAAAAAAGTGTAATAGAAAAGTGAAAATGAGGAAAGAGAGTGTAAGAAGAAAGAGAAAAAAGGAAGAAAGAGAGTGTAAGAGAAAAGTGAAAAGTAAAGATGAGAAAAGACATTAATATCCTTTGTTGTTGTATTAGAAAGGATAGGTGGCAATTAGTGAAGGAGGCTAATAATGATATTTCATTGGTAGTGTATTAGTATAAATAGATATTAGATTGAAAATTCGAAATCTCAATCGTCCGATCTTGATTAACGATGGAGAACTACAAGTTTTTAGTCAACCAAATCTATCTATTTCCCATTGAAGAGGACTCATTCATTCATTACTCTCATTGGTTAGTTTCACTTCTGATGTGACATCACATAACACATCTATTTTTTTTTTTTATCAATACACACTCTTCTATTTTGTTTTTTTTGCTCAATTTCTTTTTGTCATCATTTTATTTTCTTCTTTTTGCATGAACTCAAAAACTCACCCGAATCCCAATTTCCTATTCTTCTTTTCTCTTCGCATTCACCATAACAGAGCTCTCCTGCATTTTCTTCAAGTTTCTTCTCTTCACTGATTCTCAAAAAAAAATAATGAGGTGGGAAAAAGTAAACCCCTTAGGTGTAGGACCAGGGAAGAGGTGGGGCCACACATGCAACGCCGTTAATGGTGGCAAGTTTCTTTTTCTCTTTGGCGGTTACGGTGACCGTCAAACTAATCAAGTTCACGTCTTTGACACTGGTTTGTTTTGATCCCTCTATACTTTCTAATTTCAGTAACAATTGTTTCTTTTATTTTATGATTTTTTTTCTTGGCGGAAATTTGAATTTAATAAATATGTTTGCATTTTTGTGGTTGTGTTGTCTTTATTACTCTTTCTTTTTTGTAATGTGCATTGTGCATGGTGTTATGGGTTTCCATTTCAAGACTGAGGTTTTGCTAATTTTTTAATTTTTTTTGGGTACTTGTTATTTTATTGAGGTATGATGATCTGATTAGTTAGTTTACTTGTCATACAGTTATGAATTACAATTCTTGAAATTGGGATGTTATGAATTACAGTCATGTAATTAATTGAAATCTAATGGGTTTGCTTTTTTGATTTGGGGATGACAATTTTGGTAACTGATTATGTGTTTGATGATGTTGAATAGTCTAATAATTTATGATTCTAAACTTGTATGGTCTTTATTTATTATAATGCATTTATTTGGTTACTGTTTTTGGCTTTTTGGGAAAATTTCTCATTCTTGTTTGCTGATTTGCAGTGAAGCAAATTTGGAGCCTATTAGCTATAAAAGGCTTCCCTCCTACTCCAAGGGACAGTCATAGTTGCACTGCTGTTGGTGATAGACTGTTTGTGTTTGGGGGTACAGATGGAACCAATCTTCTGAAGGATTTGCATATGCTAGACATTCGTAAGTCATCATTCTGATTTGGTTGAGTTTTTCTTGGATGAATGATACTGGAACTTGTTGCTTAAGTAAAGACCTGAGAATGTTTTTCTACCTATGGATAATTTCATACATGTATGTGCACCTATATCGTTTCACTGATTGTTTCAGTACATTGTACTTGCTGATGTTAAATTATTTGTAGCTTCGTATACGTGGACTTGTCCAACTGTAAGAGGAGAAGGACCACCAGCACGCGAGGGTCATAGTGCCGCAGTTGTTGGCAAACGGATATTCATATTTGGTGGTTGTGGAATATCTGCAGATAATGTTACTGAACTCTGCTACAATGATCTTTACATATTGGATACAGGTGATTTTCCTTTATCATTGTGATAGTTAATAGTATTCATCAATCTAGTTCACTTTAGTTTGTACCCTTCACATCTTTATGAGAACTCACTTGGGCTGGGTGGTAGTCATGCTTGAATGTAGAGAGTAGAAACTAACTATAATTTGGCATTAGAACTGTATCTGTATCTTTTTATTAACCAATTTGATGAGGATGATGCTTATAATTCCTTATTCCTTTTCACTTGAAGAAACACTTGATTGGACGCGTGCTACAACATCAGGGAACCCACCATCACCTCGTGATAGCCATACTTGCTCTTCTTGGAATAATAAGATTATCGTGATAGGTGGTGAAGATGAACATGATTGTTATCTGTCTGACGTCCATATCCTCGATACTGGTATGAATATGTTTTTATCTTTTTATGGAATTGTTATATTTATTTATTTATGATACAATTTGTGCACAACAGAGGGATATTATAGTAATATGCTTTGGAACTTTGTAAATGTAGATACTCTAGTTTGGAGGGAGTTGTCTACCTCAGGCCAACTGTTGCCACCTCGTGCTGGTCACTCTACAGTTTCTTTTGGCAAGAACTTCTTTGTCTTTGGGGGGTTTAGTGATGCTCAAACTCTATACAGTGACCTTCATATGCTAGACATTGGTATGTTATTTCAATATAGATTCCAACATGTCAGTGGGAGTTTTCATTATTTTGTATTGCGGTTTTGATGAACACGAAATGATAAATGAAATATAGCAGCTTCAATGTTTTTATCATATTTCTTTTGCAATAAATCATTTATTGTTTGTTGTTCTTCAAGTGATGCCGTATGTTTAATATTCAATTAGTTTGCATCACTCATCATCTTCCATTTCTAATTGAGAGCAGATACGGGTGTTTGGACGAAGGTCACAACTACACCAAATGTTCCTTCTGCTAGATTTGCATTAGCTGGTGACTGCTTAGACCCAATTATGGGCGGTGTTCTTGTGTTCATCGGTGGGTGTAACAAATATCTAGATTCCGTGGATGATATGTATTACCTACACACAGGTGGGGCTAAGAATCTTACTTTTCCTACTATACAATTTACTGACATGATTCTAGTATTTCTCTAGATTATGGAGTATGTGACAAAATTGTGTTTTTATTGATAATATATTTTTGACTTTCAGGATTTGCACGGGAAAGTGTACAGAGACCTGAGAAGTTATCTCTACGGAAGCAGTTGAAAATGAAGTGTCATGGACCACATATGAATCCTGTTGAAAATCAAGTTCAGTATGGATATGGAGTGGGTGCTGGTATTTGCCAGCCCATGATACTGCCAAACTATAGCCAGCCAAGTGAGAACTTGCATATATATATATATATATATATATATATATATATATATATATAGTTTCTAATTCATGAATATAATAAATTATTAGTTTTTCCTATAAGTGATATATGTTTTTATGCCTGTCGTTCTTGCTATATTGGGTTTAAGAAGTTCTTCAAGTAGATTTTGCAGCTTGTGGAAATGAATTTTTTGGTCATCTAAATAAATGGGCCATTTGAGTAATTATTATATTCAAGTGAGTGTTAGTGTTGCTCCTGCTCTTCCAACTAGTCTGTGTTAATCTGAGATATGTATTGTAGACTGTAGTTGTGGTAAGTTGGTCGTAACTAAATGTTGACCTTTTTTAAGCCTGGAGGATTAAAAGAATGGAAAATGATATTAGATTATGTAAAGTACCACTGCGGGAATCTAAATATCCAGTGTCATGAAAACAGGTAGGCCAATAAATGTCCCAGTAAATCCATTCCTGCCTCCAGAAAAGAAACGATTTGTAGCCAAAGTTACTGAAAGCAACTCAGAAGGATATACTATTGAAACTGTTATTGATGGAATGCCTCTTCACGGATTTCTTTTTTTAAACAAGCCAGAAACTGTTAACCCAGCTACTAATACTTCCAGTAGGTATGTCTTCCTCCTACACCCCCACCCCCTCCTCTCCCTAGTTTTTCTTTTCTCTATCTATACATTTCTTTATACAATTTGTTACTATCGCCAAGAACCCTATTTCTCTATAATATTTGGGTTTAACTTATTCTTGATTCTCGAAACAGGAAAAGGACTGTTGGTGGAACTGGTAGTGATGTCTCAAATGGTTCAGACAACAATTTAACAAGGTCTAAAGTGCTCAAGCAGAATGGAGTGGAAGATAGACAGGAAGTGCGGGGAGACGGATCAGAAGCTCATGAACACTGCAAGGAAGCTGCTTCTGCTGCCATGTCAAGTATCCCAATAACTGCTGGTGTTTCGGAGACCTTTATGGAAGTGCAGGGAGACGGTTCAGAATCTCATGAGCACTGCAAGGACCCTGCTTCTTCTGTCATATCAAGTTCAGGACCTCATGAGCACTGCAACGAAGCTGCTTCTACAGTTGTATCTAGTACCCCAATAACTGCTGGTGTTTTGGAGACCTTTAAGGTAAACGGTAAAGTAGTTTATAGTTTTTATTCTACTTATGTTCAATAGATCAATAGTGGCCTGGTACTAAATGATTTTCCTAAGATGCACTGGCAAAGATCGATAATAAGAAAGATAAAAAACAGAAGGATTCGGTTGAGGTTTTTTATTGAAACTAAGTTGGTTTCAAATATGATCATATATCATTATGGATTTGTATTATTTAACAATGATGTAACTACTGCAAGGTAGAGTGCGTAGTAGAGTGTGAGCTTATTGAATTGCTGAAAATTCTTTCTCATGGGTACAAGACATGGCTTTCTTATATGCAGTATGCACTGTGCCTTTGCAAGAAAAGCTCCAAATTGCCTCTAAGATTTAATTTTTAGATGATACTATATGTATATATGTTTCTGGCGTCTTTTAAATGAATGAATGTGATGGGAGACAGAGAAATAAACAACCAATATGATAAACAGATAGGTTTTATTGCAGAAACAACTGTAATCAGTGTCAATGTGACCACAATCAGAGGCCAAGACTGAGACAGTGGAAGTCTCTCTCTCTCTCTCTCTCTCTCTCTCTCTCTCTCTCTCTCTCACATTCCCAGGTAATCAAGAGACCTAGTTCATTCCCTACCCAAATTCCTATTCCAAGTCTAAAACCTCCCCTCTATCATTTCCTTCTGGTTCATTACATATTTACATGCACAATCCTCTGTTCTAACCAACAGTTGTCGTTCACTTGATTATGCGGTTGGAGTTTCTAAGAGGAACACTTTTAATTTTTATAAGAGATGAAAAACTCCTATTGAGCAGAAAAAACCCCTTCTCATGGATCATGCCATTATCAAGAATCACAATAAACGATTAAATGTAATCAAACTATTTACCAACTGCTCCGATGAACAACGCTATGTGTGTGACACTCATATAGGTTCCTACTAAACTGATCATGATATTAAATATTCAATATAATATTAAATATCACAGAGAATGATTGACTTCTAACGGGGCATCATTGCCACCCAACGATAAGAACTTTGTTGCTGCCATGTATAATGCAAAGCCCATGTCCCCTCGTCAATATGTCCTAATTGAGCTCGAGGCATAAATTGTCTCTTTCGTTATGTCCAATCTTATGTTTTTAAATCCCCAAGTAGATGTGTAATCCTAATGTGCCAATATCCCATATTTTCCCATTCCTCACATGACCATGCATTATTCCCTGTTTCACTCTATTGAGTAGACTAGACATTAGTCTTGTTATGAGGCGTAACAGATCCTTTCTACATCACTCGTATCCTTTGGCATGACTCATTGCAGGCCCAAAAACACCACCTTTATGACCATTGTTACTGATAAAGTTTTATTGCATTAAAGCTTATAACTCCACATATTAGGAATCATAGCAACTTCAAGTCAAAAGACTTGTCTCTCACTATGGTTGGCATGAAGAACGTTTCTTATCATGGTAGTCAAACTCACACGATCGTGAGAGCGCACGATCTCACATGTTTCATTGCCTTAAACGTGGCAGCACGGTAGAGAAGTCACCGGATGCGTCGGTGCGGCAGGCGCGATGAGGAAGACCGTGAAAGTGCAGGAATGATGCTCTTCTCCTGCATCAGTGGTGAAGGTTTTTGACGCATTTAACCCGGTTTTACCCGGTTCGCAGCGCACTATCGCACTTTTCCTGACCCATTCTCTTTTCTACTTCCCTAAGTGAGTCTTCGTGCTCTCTATTCTCTACCGCGAAGACCAAGAGGTGACATTTCTTTGTACACTAAAAGTGAAAAAACCCCGTTCTTTTGGCTACCCTGGTCCATTGCTTTAACAGTTTGGGCTTCATTATGGGCCGATATTAAATATATCACCCTCTTCGAAGTTCCGACTTCCGAATAATTAACCGACTCATTCTACTTAGGATTTTTTTCCTTTTTATAATAACTAATAAAGGTTGGATACAAATATTAAAGCATCAATAACAAAATATCTATAAAATGATTATCTACCTATGAAGTACCGACACAGACACAGACTCTTAGACACTGGTTTAAATTTGAAAAATATTGAAAAACACAAGTAATTGAAGTGTCAGTGTCGGTGTCGGTGTTCGACACAATACATGTCGGACACCGGACACTTCTTCAACTGGAAGTGTCTGTGCTACAGAGTTATCTACATTCTCACAAGAATTATGTTATGTTTTCTTCTATTAATTAATTATATAATCATATTTTTATACTATTAATTAATTGTGTTATAATATCTTTATATTAAATTTTTAACATTTTTGGTGGTACCGTGCGACTCGTGTTATGATCTCGCAATTTACGATATTGACTTCCTTCCCCAATTTACGATATTAACTATTATGAAGCGCCCTCATAGCGGGTCAATTCAGTGTAAATCTCTTTCCCAGGTTTTCAGGATACCCAATCCTCTCTCCCTCAACCAATTCCTATTCTATCCTCGACATTGTTTTAACTAACTGTTGATTCAGATGTTGTCACCTTATCGACTCTGTTCTAACTAACAACTGATGTTTGGGCCAACTATCTGACAGAATGGTTACATGGGACTTACACATGCTTGTCGGTGGTATGCCTATAGGTACTGTGCACAAAAAAGAAAAGCTCTAATTTGCCACCAAGTTTATGCTCCTTGCAGAAAAATGCTGTGTCTCATAAGGAATATTTGCTTGAATATAGTTTTGTTTATGGCTGAAAGATCACCTTCCATGTATGAGTTGTTGGGTCCTAGTTGGTTTCTGATGTTCCCATATATTATGTATGACAACCCAACAAGGAAATGATCAATTGCTCTTTTTTATTAATCATTGACCATCCTGCAGCCTTCTGTCAACCCTGAACCGGAAGCTGTTTCTTTGAACCAAAAGATTGATGAAAAAAACGACTCTCCAAAATCGTTAGTTGAGATCTTGAAAAATGATGGAGCAACAAGTTCCAAAGGTGAAGTTCAAACAGATCAAACAAATCAACCAGTTTTCAACTATGAAGTTTTAACAATGACAAGACATGATCAAACAAATGATGTACCAATTAGCAACATTGATGATGTCGTGAAACCTGCAGCCGTTAAGAACGTTGTGTTACAGTCAAATCAAGGTATGTAACCATGGGGCAGTTAGTGAAGTCTCTATGGCTTTACAGATTTGTCTTTTGCATGACTTGCATAAAATGAAATTTCCTTTTCATTTAATGACAATATTTCTAGCTAGAATTCCAGTTCATCTTAAGATTTGCTAGTACTTGTCTTTGCTCCTAATAAAATGGTCAAGATTCTAGTTGCCAAAGAAAAAAAAATTCTAGCTGAAATTCTTAGCCAGTTGAAGTGAATAAACCTCAATTGAATTGAGATTTGAGATTTGAGAATTGTATTCCCTTTAGGCTTTCGCACTACTGAAATCAAAACCCTCTCGCCTACTAGGCATTGCTAACACATGAACCTGTGCATTGCTAAAACATTCTGTATAGAGTTGTTTGTGCTTACAATGGACCATGATTAAAACTCTTGTCAAAGTGAGACATATTTTACATGTATTCTGAATCAATATTTCACACAATTAATGCTAAAAAGGGTAGTTCTAGATGGGAGTTGAAATCAAAGGATCTGAATAAGATATTTAGCATTTGAGCATATTTATTATTATATCAAAGGATAATATTATTTTTTTCCTGAATACAGATTCAACTGGGGATTGCACAACTCCAACGAAAGAAGGACACAGTGAACCAGAAAAATAATTTGAACTCAGGGGATAATGGTTGCTGTTAACGTAGAGCCTTTTCTTCTTGGATTAACCTTGTAGGTACTAGGAGTACTGGTAGTTCTTTTCTAAAACTGGTTAAATACCCTTTTACCTTTATCCATTGCAAGGAAATTTTTTGTAAGAGATTGACTGACTACATTGGTTATCTTGTTTTTCCTTGCGCCTATAAATATAGGATCTTCTTTAGTTTGGAGTATTATTAAGGCGTTTTTGTTCACAACTATGATTTTTGAACATCTCAACATTCTTAACACTCATTTAACACATTTTTTTCCCATCTCACCAATTACCTATCACATCTATCAAATCAGTCTCTATTTCTTTCTCTCAGTGGGTTTTGAAGAGGTGTACGGGTGTCTAAAAATCATTTTTGTTTCGTTTATTCATTTAGTGTGACAACAGTTTGATTTGTTCAGTCCCAATCTTCAATTTCACATCTTTATCATTCGTAAGTCTTTCGTTCTTCTGGTTTCTAACTTATCTTTATTCGCAGACCTTCCAAGGGTATTTTTTTTGTCTACTTAGATGAAATGACAAATAAAAACACTCTGCACACAGTACCTACGTACCACTGCTCACACCTAAGTTCGAACTCGGGAGCCGACGTCCCCATATTGCTGAAATTGCCAAGACAACCAACAGCGAGGGATAGACCTTCCAAGGGTATGTATCGATGAAAAGTAATATTTTTGGTAAAAACAAAACAAAATCAAAAAAAATGTTTCTTAGGAACAAAAAAATGGAGAGTTTTTTGAAAAAACATTTAAAAAAACAAGTTAATTGTTAAAAAAATATAATGTTTAGCAAAAGATAATATTTCAAAATAAAAAATTATAAGTTTTGCACAAATATCCTCATCGCCCAAATTAGTTCTCTTAGGGCCCGTTTGATTTGCAAATAGGTAAATACTGGACAGTACAGTATTGGATAGAACAGTACTGACAACATGTGCAGTAGTGTTTGGTGAACACCGGCCAGGACCAAAATAAAAAATGTAAAATTTACTATAACTTTCTTTATATTATAATAATTTTATATAATATATATTAGAGAGAAGATAGAAGAAAGATAGAGAGGGAGAGAGATAGATAGAGAGAAAGACGGAGGGAGAGAGGGAGGGAGAGAGAGTGTGGATGCTAAATGTTGCAGGTTAAGTTTTGATGATGAGAGATCAAACGTCGTACTGAATAGAGAGAATGGAAGCAAGAAAGCAAAAGGAAATATCCAAGATTGAAGACGTGCGTCAAGGTAATGTCTAGGACGGTCTTGTGTCTTAGGAATTGTGTAAACCTCTTTTGAGGATTGGCTCAAGATAAAATAAATCTAACTAAGATAGGCACGATACACTTGAACATAATAGGTAGAACATTAATCCATTAGATACCTATTTAATAGATTAGAAGTCATTAGTCGAAGTAAAAGTTTTGTTAATGGATTAGAACTATCCTTTAATCTATTAGTTAAGGTAAAAGCCTTGTTAATAGATTAGAACTCTCAGGTTAATCCATTAGTTGAAGTAAGAGCCGTGTTAATAGACTACAAACATTTTATTAATGGATTTGTTGCGCAAAAGTTGTGTTAAGGAATTAGAAATGTTATGTTAATCCATTAGGAATCTTATGTTAATCGAATAGACTTATTTTAAAGTGCATAGAGCAATTTTTCACAGCATTAATCGATTAGCCAAATGGTGTTAATCGATTAACCAATGTTAAATTACATTAAACAAGTCCGAACGGTCATATTTTCCAACCTAGCTATAAATAGAACACGTGACTTCGAAAAACACAAGAACCCTGAGCATATTTGAGCACAAACAAACCCTAGAATCAGCTTCAACTTGGAATCACCATTATCATCATCTCCGAGCCAATCTTTCTCAAGGGTTAGAGTTTTCGAGTCTTCAATTTGTGTAATTTTCCTGTTGAGGGATTTCTTCTTTAATGTACGTTATACTTAGCCGAGTAACTGTTTTTGTAATCATGGTTAGCTATAGGCTAGTGATCGTGACCAATAGACACCATTGTATATAAATACATAGCTTGTAAATATTCTAGAAACACGACGTGCAACCAAACTCTTATTTTCAAGCATTCGACTTTTTCCTTTACGTTTTGCATTGTTTTAGAATAGTCCTAGTCTAGTTAAATCATCTCCCACGGTCAATCCTAACGCTCTTTAGAGTAGTTACGAAACTCATATTTGAGGAACAGAGTTCCTTTATCACCTTAGTTATTTGAAGAAAGAAAGTCACAAGGCTCAAGCTTTATCCTACGCTCAGCTAATTTGAAGTTTGACAACAGAATCATAGTATTCAAAAGAACGAACACTCATGTTAGACAATAAGTGACCAACTAACTTATAAATGTAATTGCAATGGAACTTGCTATAGTACCAAAATATGAGGAATCATAATGCTCTTGAACAACTTTGTTCCATGACATTTTGTGTTTCGGCCATTGGACAATCGAATAAGAAATCATTAATTATTATATATGTAGACTAAAATACTTTCATTTAAGAAAGTGGTGGAACCACAATAATCAAACAATATTCGGATAATAGTGATATTTTCCTTAATACTAGTAACATACCCGTGCTTCCGCAGGGGTCGATTGTGTTACTTGGTACAATTGGTACTCAAACTGAAATTCGTGTATGTAGTTTTGTTCAAAGGAAATTTGTGCAATTCTTTGTTTATTATTGGTATGGTTGCGTAATAGGGATGTTGAATATGTAAATATAGGTCTGGTTGTGTAACAGGGAGGTTCAATATATATAAAAAGAAAGAGAATTAGGAGCACTTTCTATGGAAGTGCTGCCTATTATAATAGAATAAGTAGCGCTTTCAAAAGTAAGTGCTTCCTATTTTGAAAAATGAATAGCGCTTCCTTTAAAAGCCTTGATCAGAAGTGCTTATAAGCGTTGCTAAAGGCTAAAAATAAGCGTTGGTAAAGCCTTTTTCTGTTGTAGGCTTTACCAACGCTTAAATTCACATCCAGGGCAGCATTGATGGTGGAAAATGAAAGGCTATCAATTTTCAGCAAGTTGCACTAGAAACAATTACTAAATAAGATGGGCTAGCATTGATGGAGGCAGTTATGGCACGTAAATTAGTCTTTGCCAATAACATCGCAGCTGTGTAAGTGACATGGATTTCAACTAACTAGCGAGTGCACCTGTGCATTGCACAGGGCAACAACTTCAGTTAATGCAGAGTTTCTGTCTTGTTAAAATTTATTTTTAAAATTCCAATTTGAAAAAGTCTTATTTGTTGATCATTTGAATGCTAAAGTATCCCAAAACGCTGCTTAAAATTGCACTTTATATATTTGTCATGATATTATTATTATTATTATTATTATTATTATTATTATTATTATTTTTACCAAATCAGTTATTGAGGAATGAACTTTGAGTATTTTAACGGTTATGTTTTTTTGAACACTAAAATAGTCCTAAACACGCTAGCTGGTTATTGAGTCACAAATTTTGCTTGGCGCCAAAACCAGTGGGAGGGCCCACTGGAGACTTCTCAAGGTTTATATTCTTAAGATATATTTTTCTAAATTAAAATTATTACTAGAAAAAAAATTAGAATATAACAACATTTCATGAAACATAATCTCAAATATTTAAAACATTGACAATATTGTTACAAGCTTACACATGTCAAATTATTTACTCCCAAGAGACTATACTACTACTAATTAGGTGAGACCTAGGTTGTCTTTGGAAAAGTGTGGGTAATTTACACAAATTCACTTGTATTTCTCAAAATTTGATACATATATCCCACTAATTTAATATCAATGTGATTTAAACATACAAATATACGAATCAATCACATGACTAGGTGGAGTTTACTTTTTAAGTGAGCCATAGATTACTTTTCAAAAAATGTGGGTATCTTAATCAATCTAACTCTTTTTTTTTTGACAAAAATCTCACTTTCATTCGTTCAAAATTTGTCACATGTATTCAAATATATTAATATGAACGCGGTGTAAAACCACACATATATTTTAATTGGCAAAAATAGTGGATTACACCAAAAAGAATGAAAAGAAAGTGGTTGATTTTATTGATTTCACATCATCCTGGGTAAACTACCCACATTTATCCAAAGGTAACCAAGAATTTACACATCCACATACGCGTAATTGGGATGGCTTTCTACTCTTGAAAGAAAATTAAAGCTACAAAACTATCGATGGGGATCAGCACCAAAGACGATTTCTAGGGTTGACAAGTAGGAGCTTTTCCAGAAATTGTGGGCTTGACATTCTTACATTTAGCTATGGTTGGTGCTCCATTGAATGTGAGATCAACATCAATTAGTTCCACAGCCTCACATGGCACACCACTGCTACAAATAAGAACCACCCCTTCTTGTGTTCCTGAAGTTCCCTTTATGTTCTTGAATGAAACCTTGCTTATCTTTATCTTTGACGGATTCTTTAGACAATCATCAAAGCATGCAAGAAATGGACAAAAGTTAGTCATACTAAATAAATAAGAAGTTGATTGGTACATATTCTTAGTATATAATTTTTTGGATTTAATAATATGATATGTCGGTATACAAATATTTTACACTGTCAACAACTCAGACGTCGAAACATCATAAAAATGTTTAACTTCTATATAAATAGTCTTGAAAGTCAAACATACGATGATTTCTTATTGGTTGATGGTGTAAAATTTGTTACACTAATGGTGCACAAAACCTAATTTTTTTTACAGAAGTATGGATGATTCATCACAGTAAAATATAATTAGATGTATGTCTAGAGTTTTGCACTATATATAAGGAGCTTAGTTAGAACATAATTAGCATTAAGAAATTAAGAAATAAAAATATAAGTTTTCAAATAAACTTTGAGAAATGAAATATATACCTTTTTGGAGCACTGGTTCCATGGACAATATTCTTGGTCAATGATGATAGGGTTCTTAACATTAACCATAGTAATATCTTCAAAATGCATATCAGTAACTGTAATTGTTCCAGGCTCATCAGGCCAAGTCTTAATCCTAACACCATTATCGGTATTTGTCAAAGTACAATTCTTAACTAGAAAACCTTGTACATTTGCTTCAGTTGTGAACTTTCCAAGGCTTCCAACACTAATACCATGACCAGGTCCACAGTTAACATTTTCAACCTTAATATTATTGCTACCATCACCTATTGAAACACAATCATCTCCAGTTCCAATGTTTGTGTTAATCACTGTAACATCTGTTGATCTTCCTATGTGGATTCCATCTGTATTGGTACTTGTTGCTGGTGCACTGATTGTAAAACCATCAAATGTAAAATTATTGCACCCTAATACATTTACATGGAAGTTTTTGCTGTCCTTTGATGTTATTCCTTGGATGACTGAATTGTTGAGGAAATTGAAACCGAAATTCTGTTTGCATTGGGAAGAATATAATATTAGAAACGAATGGTAAAGGTACATGTTAGATACTTGCATTGAAATGCTAAGATAGATTAAAATACATTTTGGCCTCTATATATAGCATACTAACACTTTACATCACAAAACGAAATGTGCGGGCCCGTGTAAAAGCTGTATTTTTATGAAAACAAACTTTATACTTTCTTTTTCTTAGATTTCATACAAAATAATTCGTATCAAATATCATCCCTTATATATATAAGATAAATATTTACCATGCAGGGAAGTTTCTTGCAATTGCTTCCACAGTTTTCTTTCCAAGCAGTTGACCCTTGTTTCCAAGCAGTAGCACCTTGACCATCAAAAATACCCTTGCCTGATAAGGTGAAAAAGTTCATATTTTGAACCTTGACCCATTGATCAGCACCTTTGAGATCCTCTGGATTTGCAGGCGCTTGAATTGTGCCATCAACTTGAACTTCAATAGGTGCCTTACAAGGACCCTTAACATCTACTGCATTCATCTTGTATGTGTTAGCAGGAATCACAATTTTCACTGCACTTGTTGCTGCACATGCTTCATTCCATGCACTTGTGAATGCCTTCAAATTAAACACAAATCAATTAGAACAAAAACAAAATAATATAATTTAATGTAATGTAATATAGCCATTAACACTATTAATTTGTTAACACGATTAAAAAAAGTATTAAAAATGTTAAATTATCAATGAATTATTTTTTTATAAATCTTGTAATTTCACTTTTTCTCATATTGAAAAATGAGTTTTACACGTAAAATTTCAATGCCAAATCAATAGAATAGTACCTGGGTTATGTCTCCATTTGGTGATCCACCAAATTTTGATATGTCAAGGACCCCGGGTTGAGCTGAAGCAAAGTCAGCTAGGAAGAGGAATGAAACAATAATGGCGATACTGAACTTCATTTTTGAATATTTTTTCACTATCTCGTTTTCTTAGATGAATTTGGTTTCAAAGTACAATGGAACATTATTTATAGTGGAATGGGGAAGCATCAACACCACAAAAAAGTAATTAAATCCTTACTAAATATGACTTTTTTCCTTTTCTGATTGTCTGGTTGAGTTTTCAGTCTATTAATAGCAATCATTTTTCATCTTTCATCTTTCAATGATAACAAATTACTATACTAATTCTGTTAGATTGAATACAAAGAAATGGCAATTGTGTTTGTATTGTACTGAATGAATGGCTCTTATAGAGAAAGAGGTTACAACAGATTTACAGCTAAACTAACCGAACAATACTTAGGGTAGTTAGCTATTAACTAACTGACTTATGTGAACTAATCAGGTCACTAATAACCTAACATACCCTCTCTTAAGCTGATTGCTCAACACAATTGTATGCAATCAGCTTACCAATTACAGACACTGAATGAAACACAATACAACAGGCACACACATTACAAATGGACAAAACATTCAAAAATGTAAACAACTAAAACAAGACGGAATCAATTAACCATGGGAATTTCACGCATTCCCACTTGGTCTCTAAAATTCAAGAAGGTCTCCTTCTCACTGGTTTTGATAGAAGATTTGCAATTTGGTCCATAGTACCACAATGCTTTAATTCAATCGTTCCTCCCTTGACAAGTTCCCTAAGATAATGGTATCTCACATCAATATGTTTGTTGCGCCCGTGGAGGAGGGGATTCCTAGAGAGCCTTATAGCTGAAGTGTTGTCACACTTATAGTGACAGAATCATCTTGTGAGTGGCCGATTTCTTTCAGCATTTTTTGCATCCACACTGCTTGACATGTTGCTGCACCAGCAGCCACGAATTCTACTTTAGTGGATGATAGAGTGACAATGGATTGCTTCTTGGAAGACCAAGCCACTGCACCACCACTCAGCAAATACACATACCCTGAAGTACTCTTACGATCCTCCAAATCTCCTGCATAGTCACTGTCTGTGTGCCCCAGTAGCTCTGTTGTTCTTCCTTTCTTATATCTGATTCCCAGATTGATAGTTGTGACATCTATGGCTGACCAGGGCGGGGAGTGATCGTCGGTGCCCAAAAGATGGCACGACAAAGAGCGGCTTCTGGAAGCTTCTAGGCGAAGGGACACGTGAATGAACCAAATACGCACTGGAATGAGAGAGATCCTGAGGCTGTGTAGGTATGGGACTGTACAGTTGAAGGAAGGCTTAAAAGAATTGATTTGGACTACCTATACCAACATGATGCATTATCTTTTCGGAAGCCTTTCCAAAAAGAACTCCATAGTTAAGTGTGTTTGACTTGGAGTAGTAGTGGGATGGGTGACCTTCTTGGAAATTTCCTAGAAATCATGCAAGTGAGGACAACGCATGTTGGAAAGACACGTGTTGGTTTGTGGGGGCAGTTAACAGTTCTGAAAGCAGTCTAGAATGTTACAAATGGTATCAGAGCAGCAGACCTCTCTCAGTACGGTGTGGTTCGGGGACAAACCAAGCGGAAGCTGGTGGGCATGTGACATTTGTAGCTGACGAGAGCGGGAGGTGATCGCCGGTGCCCAAAAGTTGGCACAACAAAGAGCGGCTCCTGGCAGCTTCTAGGCGAAGGGACATGTGAATGAACCATATACGCACTAGAATGAGACACGTGTTGGTTTGTGGGGGCAGTTAACAGTTCTGAAAGCAGTCTAGAATGTTACAAATGGTATCAGAGCAGCAGACCTCTCTCAGTACGGTGTGGTTCGGGGACAAACCAAGCGGAAGCTGGTGGACATGTGACATTTGTAGCTGACGAGAGCGGGAGGTGATCGCCGGTGCCCAAAAGTTGGCACAACAAAGAGCGGCTCCTGGCAGCTTCTAGGCGAAGGGACATGTGAATGAACCATATACGCACTAGAATGAGAGGGATCCTGAGGCTGTGCAGGTATGAGACTGTACAGTTGAAGGAAAGCTTAAAAGAGTTGATTTGGACTACCTATACCAACAAAATGCATTATCTTTTCAGGAGCCATTCCCAAAAGAACTCCATAGTTAAACGTGCTTGACTTGGAGTAGTAGTGGGATGGGTGACCTTCTGGGAAGTTTCCTAGAAAGCATGCAAGTGAGGACAACGCATGCTGAAAAACGCATGTTGGTTTGTGGGGGCAGTCGACAGTTCTGAAAGCAGTCTGGGATGTTACAATAGTACCTTGCAATTACCTCAGAATTCTCTTTGAGGCTTGTCAATGCATTTGAGTTGGACTGCTCATATACCTGCTGATTAGACTCACGGCATACATTATATCTGGCCTTGTGGCTGTCATATACACGAGGCTTCCAACTAGCTGCTTATAGAGAGTGATGTCAACCTTTTCACCTTGCATATCTCTGTCTGGTTCACTACCATGAAGCATGGGAACTTCACTGAATTACAATTCAGCATATCAAACCTCCCAAGAATCTCAGCTGCGTATTTCCTTTGACATATACCCACACCATCTTCAGTTTGAACCACCTCAACTCCAAGAAAATATTTCATTTTACCCATATTACATACTATAGATTAATGCATTATGATGTGTATATTTTCCAATGCTAATATGGATGTCTTGCTTGATGTTAGGACTAATGTAAAACAAATCTTATATGACATAGTAGGCATAAGTTGACATGTATATTCCCTCTTAAATGCAAATGAGTTTGATTAAACATTTATTTATGATGGATTGTTGATTTATCTGAATAGTCAATATTAGATGTTGTTTTGTTTTCTTAGATGAAGTTGATTACTTTTATGATTATTATTATTATTATTATTACTAGATGAAACTTATTGCATTTTGATTTCCCTTTTCTTCTCTTGCAATGATTTATAAATTGATGATTAAATGCATGATTAATATGCTTGACACGTGTTCCTAATTTATCTGCTTTTCATTATTTTTTATATTTTATTATTGGATCATGGTCAGCTAAAAGCAAAGATCATTTAGTTAGTCATGTGCTTGTAGGATTGAAATGAATTGAAATTACATGTTATAACTATAAATTGATTTCTACCTCATGTTGCCATGTTGTGTGGTTCTATGTAATCCCAGTTACTCAGGTAATGGTTTAGCCTTGTATAAATAGATGGTTCTTTTTCATTCTTGATTGCATGGGCTAAACTTTTAGGCAAATAATCTAACTGATTTGGACTTCAGGACCTTTATGTTTCATTAGTTCTTGAGCATATGCCTCCGATGTCAGTCTATGAGGTGGAAAAACAAGCTATAATGTACCTATATATCAAATGATGTGCAATGATATTGAAAATAATATTTTGCTTGTGCATGATATTAGTTATGGATTGTTTGATTGGGATGTAAATCCTTTAATTCATTATTTGATTGTATACAATATGGATGTCATACCTTGTGATACTTTTCTGTGGCTTAAAGCATGATTGTGTGTTAGAATTATAATGTAAGACTTGACAAATTTTTTGAGGACAAAATTTTTTCAAGTTGGGGTGATATGTAATATCCAAAGTAATTATGTAATTACTTCGGATATTACCTTTGATGTCATCTATTAAAGTTAAAGGATTTGTGTGTTTGATTGATTTTGTAGCTCAATTATTTAATTTATGGATTACGATATTAAAATAAATATTGGGTAAGTAGTGTGGCATTGATAATATGTTATAGGCTAAATAGTACTTTTGGTCCTTTATCTTTGCTCCAGATTTCACTTTGGTCATTGATCTTTTTTTTGGTCCGTTTTGGTCCTTTATCTTTCATTTTTGTTTCACTTTGGTCCTTTATCTTTTTTTGGGTCCGTTTTAGTCCTTTATCTTTTATTTTCGTTTCATTTTGGTCCCTCACGTTATTATTTAATTCAATTAAAACATTAAAACAATTAAAACAATTAATTCAATAAAAAGCAAAACGCAAGAAAAATATATAATGATATATATTAATAAATAAATTTAAATACAACAACAACGTACAATAATGATAAACGAAATGTGATATATATTAATAATTAAAATTAGATGAACAATCAACAACATGCAGAGATTAAAACTAATCAAACTATCTATGTGATACTAATAAGATTAAAAAAAGTCTTCATCTTCTTCATCTTCTACATCTTCAGTCTCATCTTCATCTTCTTCATCTTCTTCATATACTCCAATTTCTTCTTCTAATACTGGTTCAACTTCTTCAATGTGGAGTCGGTCATCACATAAGGTATCAACTGGTTCAACTTCAATTACCTCATTGACGCTCGACATTTCATCCACTTGATAAGGAACCCCATCCCCCACCCCGTGGCTTCAATGCGACACTGATGCTTGGATATATGGAGTAAATCCATCAGAGCACAAACCAAGTCGAACATTCCGTGGGTCAGAGGCAAAATCTGAATGCCTCGATCAAAGTGTTTCCACGCCTCACCATCAGATGGATGGCGTAAAATGTCCGAGGTATTCCTATTCTCATAATGCCACGTTATTTTCTTTACAATTTCAGGCGATGCAAACATTCTCTGCAACCTTGGAACTATAGGCAACTAGAACATCGACTTTACAGAATGGGTTTATAATTACGTTTTTCCCCTTTAAGAACTTTATACCTCGGCTTTCCACAAAATATACAAGCCTGCAGCGCACCATCGGTTTTACCAAATCCGTTGTCGTAAAACAACATGTGCCCATCCTCACAACAATCAATCTTCTTACATTCCAATCCCAACTTCTAAACTAACATCTTTGCTTCATAATAACTCACTACAAAAAAAACACTGATTAGCGACGGACATTAGCGAGGGACTTGTTGTCCCTCGCAAAAACAGTCATTAGCGAGGGCATAGAGCTGTCAATTTTTTTGTCATTAGCTAGGGAATTAGCGAGGGAACTGTCCCTCGCTAATGACTGCCCTCGCTAATTCCCTCGCTAAATTTTGCTTTTTCAGATGATGGGACTCAGCGCAGGGGTTGGTAAAGGTGCAGAAATTAGCGAGGGACAGTTCCCTCGCTAATTCCCTCGCTAACGTTAACTTTTCAGATGATGAGACAGTTCCCTCGCTAATTCCCTCGCAAATTTTTTTCTTTTTTCCTTTATATCCGTTTACACCCTCACTCTTCTTTCTCACTCACTCACTCTTCACCATTCCTCTTCCCTTCCTCTTCCCCCTTCCACTTCCTCTCACACCCTTCTTCTCTCTTTACTCTTCCAACACCACCACCACCACCATCATCACCACCTCCTCTCACACTCTTCTTCTCTCTTCACTCTTCCAACACCACCACCACCACATACCTCCTACCACTCTCACTCACTCTCTCTTACTCTTCACCACCACCAACCCACCACCCCACCACCACCACTCTCACTCTTCTCTCTTTCTCTCTCTCTCCCTCTCTCTCTCTCTCTCTCTCTTACTCTTCTCCTTCTCTCTCTACTCTAAACCACCCATCACCACCACCACCACACCACCACCACACCACCACCACCACGCTACCACCACACCACCACCACCACCACGCCACCACCACCACTCTCACTCCTCTCTCTCTCTTTCTCTCTTACTCTTCTCCTTCTCTCTACTCTAAACCACCCATCACCACCACCACGCCACCACCACCACCACACCACCACCACGCCACCACCACCACCACCACACATCACCACAAAATTAATAATATAATATAATATTCATTAATTAATATATATATATAAAAAAACAAGCCATTCAGCACTGGACATTAGCGAGGGAATTAGCGAGGGAACTGTCCCTCGCTAATTCCTGCGCATTTACCAACCCCTGCAACTGAGTCCCATCACCTGAAAAGCTGCAGTCATTAGCGAGGGAACTAGCGACGGCATAGTCCCTCGCTAATTAGCGAGGGATCCAACTTCCCTCGCTAATCCCATTTGCGAGGAGGGAATTAGCGAGGGAACCAGTCCCTCGCTAAGTCCCTCGCAAATGACCATTAGTGAGGGAATCAGGTCATTTTGCGAGGGAACTGTCCCTCGCTAATGACTAGTTTTTTTGTAGTGACTTTTTGGCAAACTATCCTTATTAGGTGTCCCATCCAACATCATTTGAGTCACAAAATCTAAACCCAACTCAGAAATATTGCTCATGGACTTGAGAGATAAAAGCTTCACACACATAGATAATTTTGACTCTGGCGAGCTATCAAACAACGGTGTGTTTGACTCTTTTAACAAACAATAAAATCTTTGTGCTTCTTCATTTGGAAGTTCATCATGATCGTCATATTGAGGCTCATCAAATGACACATTCACTCCAAGACCATCACAAATCATGCTTTGCATCGACTCAAATTGTTCATTAGATGGAACATCAAAACTAGAACTGCTTGAAGAAGCCCCTACGTCAAAATTTGGAAGTCGTTCTCCATGGTCCACCCAAATACAATAATTAGGCCTAAACCCGATACGATACAAGTGCACCCTAATTTCATCATCAGGTGTAATAGGTATACCGTCACATTTAAGGCATGGACATCTAATCCCCCCTTCCTTTTTAGCCTTATCATGTCGCCACGCTACCCTAATAAACTCTTCAACCCCATTTACAAAAGTTTCCTTCAAAAATGCTCTTCCCGGATATAACCGATCATACACCCAACTACGATTCAATTGATTCCAACTCATCTACACGCAATTAAAGAAACGCGTTAGATTCCCACAACTAAACCTAAAATATAACCTATCAAGTTAGTGGCATCGATATGATCTCGGTGGAGATGATTTCGAGCCGAATATGGGGGTTAATGACAGATCAGACAAAACCCTTTTCCATATAAGTAGTGAAGGAAGTTATTTCTAACTCCTAACCTTAAAATTGTTGGTATCGTCTCGCAATTATCTCAATGGAGATGATTTCGAGCAAAATATGGGGGTGAAGTACAGCACCTCACCCTTTTCCATCAACAACACACAATATAGTCATCTAACCTAGGGTTCATCAAACATCAAAACAACAAAAATAAATTATAACAGGCCATATAGATAAACTATAACATGTTAAGAACCAACTCATTTTCCATAGATAATTAAACACATAAACAATGCAAATATATCATAATTCAACACATTTAAACCATAAATCATCAAATTTCTCTTTCACACAAATAAACAAATATTTCATAAGGAGACATGGTATAAAACATGCAATCTTCATCACAATTTTAGCTATTAATGTATTACAAACATGATATTCAATCATCAAACAGATAGCCCAACAATCAAATAGCATATTTGTGCTAAAAACCTTAAGCTATCTAAAGAGTGAGTGAGAGGAACTCACTTGTTGGGACTAATTTCTGAATTTTTCACAATGTGTGTACCCACCAAAACCAAACAAGCTCCTATGACCCCAATTCGAAATGCCAAGCTCCTGCAACAAAAATAAATTTCACAACATCAGAAACGAAAAAGAAAGAAAGATAAAAACGAAAATAGGAAATAAATAAAAAAGATAAAAACGAAAACAGAAACTTACCAGAAGAGGGTTGCTGTGACGTAGGGAAGGGAATGGGTGGTGCTGGCGTGGTGGTGGCGCGGTGGGAGAGAGAAGAGAGTGAGGTGTGTTTGAGAAGTGTTTTCGGAGAAGAGAGTAAGGAGGCCAGAAGAGGGTTGCTGCGACGTAGGGAAGGGGATGGGTGGTGCTGGCGTGGTGGTGGCGCGGTGGGAGAGAGAAAAGAGTGAGTGAGGTGTGTTTGAGAAGAGTGTTTTCGGAGGGAGAAGAGAGTAAGGAGGGTTTTCGGAGAAGAGAGTGGAGGAGAGAAGAGAGTGAGGAGGGTTTTTGGAGCCAGTGAAAAAATAAATAAAACTTAGCGACGGATCGTTGCGACGGATATATCCATTAGCGACAGATTCATTGATTTCACATTTTCCAAGGAATTAGCGACGGATCATTTGCGACGGATTTTGAAAGTTAGCGACGGATCCTGATTTCACATTTTCCAAGGAATTAGCGACGGATCCTTTGCGACGGATTTTGAAAGTTAGCGACGGATGCTGAATGTTACGCATTCCAAGGTCTGTGCAACGGTCACGTCAGAGTTAGCGTCGGATTGGTTGCGACAGATTTTTAAGTTAGCGGCGGATTTGAAATTTTTTGTAAAAAAAAACGCGCCATCGTAATTATTAGCGACGGATTTATATTCCCTCGCTAATTTCCGTCACTAATAATTACGTAGCGACGGATTTTGATTCCCTCGCTAATATCCGTCGCTTATACTGCGTTTTTTTGTAGTGAAAGTGCGGTACTAAGGTACCGAACCGCTATTCTATCTTTTTTACCAAACAGAGCCTTAAAGTAGCATTTGAAAAAAATACTAAACACTACCAAAAACACTAAACGCGAATGCTGGCCAAACACATATAATTTTTAAATGTGACATTCACCGGTCAAATTCGCTATTCGTTGATGGATGGGATTTACCTAACAATGCCTAATTCAGGTGTACCTATATACGCCCTTCATCGCATATTAAGGCCCGGTTTGGCAACTACAATCCACTAGCTTATAGCAGATAGCTTATAGGAGTTAAGCTCTTTTTAAGTGTTTGGGAAGACTAGCTTATAGCATTTTTTCACTTGCTTATAGCTTATAGCGTTTCACTTTTTCTCTCATTTTTGCCCTTGTTATGTTAATTAAATTCCTCATTTATCCTCCATTAAATAAATATTCTCTCTCATTTTTAAGCATTAATTATAAATCTATTTTGGTCATTTTATATTTATACGCTACTTCAACCGCTAATTTTACTAAACACTTTAAATTCAACCCGCTAACTTATTCGCTATCAGTTATAAGCTCATCCACTATAAACTAGCTTATCCGCTATTTGTTATTTTTTGCCAAACAGAGCCTTTGTTTTAGGGTAAAATAAAATGGTTAAAATGTAATTCATATGTCTCAAATTGTAGGATGTTAAGGGCATGTTTGGATTGGTGGTATAGGATGAAATGGGAAGGAATGGAATGTAAGGGACATGGTTCCATTATTTGGAATTTTTAAAAAGTGATGGAGTGGAACCTGTACTGGGGTATCCGAAAATTGCTGACCTAGACCCCAAGAGATCGAGAAGGGCTCTAGAGTATCGAGAAGAGCTCTGGAAGACCGAGAAGGACCCTCGCTCTCCTTGGCAAAGATCCTCACCGAGTAGAGAAGGGCGAGCCGAGTAGCGGAATCGACAACCGAGGAAACAGAAGTAGTACTAACAAGGGACCAGAGCTGCATGCGCTGCAGTACCGACCATGCACATGCTAGGACGTCCATGTAGGAGACAAATGAGGAGGACGTGGCGGCAGGACATTGGCTAGTACCAAAGTAGTAGCTGCTCCACCACCTCGGCAACAGGCGCAGAACATGCAGAGGAGGTCGATTCCCTGTAGCGTAGAACACCCTAGGACTCTCTTTGTATTATAAATAGCTCACTCCACTATTGTATTAAAGACAATTGGTTCATGTATTTTCGGAGGTCTCCCTTAGTAAGGCTATATCCTGAATGGTTGCACTATCCCCATTTTATATATAAGAACAGAGCCCAATGGAATGTATTTTCATCCCATTTCATCATATCCTTTCACCCCCCCCCCCCAATTTGGGTGGTATGGGATGGAATGACTTGCTTTTATTAGACTATTACACATTTGCCCCTCTTCAATTTACATTATATTATATTACTGCGCATGATCTTCATATTAACGTTATGCATTACTTTTTTTTTGACTCAAACACACTTAATGCATTTCATTCATAACAATGGATTCAATACAATTTAGGATAAAATAAAAAACTTGAGAGCTAGCATATTTTCTTGATACCCTCGCAAGAGTGTGAGCAACAAGATTTACTTGTCTCCTAACATAGTTAATCCTATAGCTTTGGTAAATAAGAAGAGAGGTCTTATCTGTTCTATAACCCTTCTGGACAGGTGGTTTCTTGGACCAGGACTACTTGGAAGCCTTTTATTCCGCCTTCTAAATCTTTTATTCTTTGGAGGGCTCTTCATAATAAGATGCCAACCGACGAGCATTTTAGGCTGAGAAGATGCACAGTTGTTTCTATTTGTAGCTTATGTGGAAATGCTTCTGAGACTTCTCAACATCTCTTTCTCGATTGCCTTTTCGCCCAACATATTTGGAGTTAGCTTGAAGGTATCGTGAATATCCATATTAATACCGGTTTTTTTAGAACATTTTAGCCTTGACTTCTCATGGCTGAAGCCCTCAATTGCTTGATCTTGTCTCAATGGCTATTGTTAACATTTTATGGGCTATCCAGGAATCAAGTTAGATTTAGTAACGATGTCATTCCCTCCAATCGGCTATCCCTTACCTCCCCGTCACATGAATAAATAGCAGCATCCAAATTGCATTTGATTTGTCAAAAAAAGAAGTTGCATTTGAAAGTACCTGGATGGATGCAGCTTCAACCGTCTTTGTAACATTATGCACTACTCTCATGTTCCTCTTCCTTTTTCTTACGTCTCCCGCAAATGAATAAGGATAATTAAAATGAAAAGCACCTAACGCCTAGTGCACAGTAGTCATACTTTTGTATTTTAATGTTTCAAAGATTGTCCACTTCTCATTTTAATTATATTAGTCCACATATTTGTCAAAAAATGAAATTTATTAGATAATATGAATAACCATTTTTAAGAAACAAATTATTCGCTTTAAAAAAAAAAGAAACAAATTATTCAGGGTATTATCAAATAAATTACTTTTGATATTATTCATTTTTTTGGTGAGCTAAATATTATTCTTTAATCAAATCATAAATCAAGGTATTAATAAAGTAAAATGTATCTATAGTGAACTAATAAGAGTTAGATTCTAGATATATACTTCTTTTAAAGAAAATATATTCTGAATAATGTTTTTTAAGTAAGGTTAAAAGAGGAATAAAAAGTTATAATTCATTCCGCTAAGTCCATTATCCAAATGATGCAGTGGAAACTTTGTTTCGTTCCATCATAAAATTCTCAAACAATGGAATGAAAATTTTATTATCTTTCGTTCTGCTCCACTCCTTTTCATTCCGCTTCGTTCAATTTAATCTATCCAAACATTCCCTAAGGTTATTGATAAGTCCTAATTTAGTGTATTTTTAGTATTTATTTTAAGTAATTTATTTGTTGTTTTAATTCTATTCTAGAGCCATTTTACTACCTATTGTTAGTTTTGACTTTTGATTCTCAAGGTTAATTATGGAGCAAATTAGGAATTTTGATGTTTAAAGAGCAAGGATCAAGAGACAATAGGATGAGGAGAAGAATCAAGCAATATAAAGTGAAAAATCAAGTTTAGACGCACGGTCCGTGTGTGATCCAGCATGATCCGTGCGCCCTGTCCGCAACAGAAGAAAGAAACGAAGAAAAGGAAGCGCACGATTCGTGCGCCCAGTGAGCACGAACCTGTGCGGACCGTTCGTAAATCAGAAGGCGAAAAGTTTCACAGCGCACGATCCGCGCGCCTCCTTAGCACGAACCGTGCGCCCTGTGCTATTTCGAATTCCAACAGGATTACACTAGGCACGATCCGTGCGCCTGCATAGCACGATCCGTGCGCCCTTTCTAAATTCCAAAGATGTTACAAACTTTTCTCATTCTCTTCTTTATGGATTATAATTTGTACTTAGTGATTTGTCTACTGATCCTAAACTATAAAAAGGACCTCAATGCAGCTTCCTAAAGAGCTCTCACCATTGTAGTTTGATTCCAAAGTTTAATCTAAAGTTCTTGCATTTTCTCTTAAGGTTTTGTTCTATTGTTATTTTGTTCTTTCTATTCTTGCAACTTTACTTTTTGTCTTTATTTTCTAGCGCTTTTATTTCCTTGTTATTTATATTCTGTTATTTAAATTATGTCATTCTCTTCTACTCATTTATCTACTATGATCATGTGTGAGTAGACTTCTTTAGTCTTGGGATTGTGGGAAACAATCCAATGATGGGTCTCTAAAACAATTCCAAGGCTAAACTCTATCTTATTAGAATTTGCTTTGTTTTAATCTAAGTTCATCGTACAAACTTTATAAAACAAATGTCAAGTGAAGTACCGAGAGGTGAAGCTTGACATTGGAACAAATGAATTTAGACAAGGTCAATCAAAGCATGAGAATAGCTTTGATAGCCTTGGGACAATAAGGTTGTGCTCAATGGGTCTCTGCAATGATCAACCATGAGAATAGGCTTGATCATTGTTTCGAGACACGTTCGTTGTATTCCGAAAGGAAACTTGAATTACACCAAAGAATACATTGTCCTTAAAACACAAATTTAATTATAAGATAGAGGATAGTTAAGGGGTTGTTTTAGCTCCGTCATTGGGATTTAACCATAATCCCAATGCGCTTTTTTTTTTGAATTTTAACCAAACATGTTTTCTACTAAATCATTCCATTTCAGCTAATCACCACTAAAAATTAGATTGGTAATCACATTTAACTCCCTGTGGATCGATACTTTCTATTACGCGATATACCGTATACTTGCGGCCTATTAGTTATATATTGGATATTAGACTAGAGATTTTCGACCCATTATGGTATCTAAGAGAAACCTAGTTATGACTAATTCAGAGTTTGCTTAGGAGGTAAGGAAAGCTTGGTCTCAAGTTGTTCCTTAGTTGATGATCGAACTCGGGTACTAGTCGAGTTTGTTCCCTTTAAATAAAGTGTGTGTTAACTAGTCACACCTAACCTTGAGGTTACGTCGTTCAAGGTTATGTGCAAGTCTTAAGAAAACTAGTTATTATGCTCACTTTCAATGTAATTATTTTATTTTAAAATAGAATATCCTTGTTATAATTGAAGTTAAGTGGAATGAATAGTTAATATAAAAGTACTTGTGATTGATTAAAGTGTTTTGTAAAATTAGTGGTTGAACTAGCTTATAAATATATTTTTTGGTATAAATCGGGTATCCTCTGTGCGCAACTGCGACTGCAGAGACTAACTCCTCGAGCTAGGTAAAACCATAATGGGCGGCAAATCTCTCCCTCAAGAGATTTAACATTGCTGCATGCCCAAAAATATTTATTTAAAATGACATAAATATAAAGTGACATAAATGATCATTTGTAATTAATGCTTTAAAATAAGAGATAATATTTATTTAATGACAAAAAATGAGGAATTTAATTAACGTAATAAAACAAAAAATGAGAGAAAAAGTAAAACATTATACGTGAAAAAACAGTATAAGTTACTCTCTCCAAACACTTTAAAAGAGTTCATGAGCTGAGCTAGAAACTAGCTAGCAAGTGTATTGTCCTTGCTTATCTAAAAAAAGAAGTGGATTGTCCTTGCCAAACCAAGGCAAAAGTTGCAATACCAGTTTTACCCCCGGCAACTGTTTCAAGGCAATCCAAGATGCGCTCTTGCCTTTTCCGTTTTTCCACTCCCCAAACTATCTTCTTCTTCTTTTCTCATAACAATTTCTGGAATCAAATGCACTTCACCACAAACCACCTTCTTCCCTAGGGTTTATTATTCACATCCCTCCTACTCTCAAACCTTTTCTTCTTCTTCCTCTCACTACGTAAACCCTCAGAACAAAACCCTACCGTTCCAAATCCCAATCCTCCGTTCGCTTTTTACGATTCCCCGTCACCGCACGCTGTAACTACTGTCCGTTTTGGTTTGGAGGTTTCCGCTTGTTTGAAACCTTAGTTTCACCGGAATCAAACTCGGAAATGTTGGTGGAAAAATAATGAAACGCAGTGTTTCGCAATCAGTGGTGCTGTTCCGAGTTGCGCAATGTCGTTAATTGCAATTTGAAGGAAAATTAACATATCAAGTGTTTGTGTTGTTTATCAAAAACTGTTAAGAAATCTGTTACGGTATGTTGGATGCCTTTTATTTGGTATTGCATTTTATAGGTGAATACTGAATAAGCTAAGTTGCTGTTCTATTATGAAATCAATTTTAGCTTAGTTGGTTTTCGTTTTAAGCTTGTTTTTCTGCTCGTATCTTGTAGTTATGTTCAGAGTTGTTTATGTTTCTTGTTCAGGTTATTCTGTATTGCGTGTGAAGATTGGGTTTTGTGGTGTTGTTTGATTGGGAGTGTTAGTTGAATATCTGTTTCTGCACTCGGGAGATGTATAATCAAGTGAATCGCGGTCCTCATTCGGGACAGGGTTCTGCCCCTCCGTCTTCGTTGCCGCCACCACCACCATTGCCACCAAATTATCAGCAGGCTCTGCCACCTCCGCCGCTGCCACCTCATTTTCAGCATTTTGTCCACCACCAGCTCCCCATGTTTATTTACATGGAGCCTCCACATCTTCCACAGTTCCCTTGAATGCTATGCCTAATACACGGCCATCATATGGCATTCCTCCTCGAATGCACCATGGAAGTGGTATGGGACCGCAAACTTTCCCTAACTCTCGACAAAATTTGCAGCATCCATCAAATTTAGGGGTCCAGAGGCATCCTATTCCGGTTCCTCCCCCTATTGGCCACTCTCATCTGGAAACATCTTGGGCACCGAGTAGAGTGTTGCCACCTCCTCCCTCTTCCTCACAAGGACAAATTTTGTATAATCATCTTCCTCCTCCACCACCACCCCTTTTTCGAGCTCCTAATCCGGGTGGAGTGTACCACCATTCAACTGTTGGGAATTACCAAGTGCCTTCTGTTGCTCCTTCACCGCCACCGTTACCAACCTCTCCACCACCATTTCTGCCATCTCCACCGCCTCCCACCCCTTTATTGACTTCTACATCCTCCCAAGCTGCATGCTCTGATGGCCCTGGCTCTATGAAGGTTTCTGGCTTTGAGTCAAAGGCTGTGGATTCAGTAGATGGAGTTGTAGCTTCCTGTCCTTCTGGAATTGTGCCTGTACACAATTCTGTTTCTGATGCCAATCAGGATGGTGGGAGTTGTGGAGAGGTTGCTATCGCCCCCAGAGATGATGAGCTATTGCCAACTACAAGTGTAACTTTAGATCTTCCCCCACCTCCGCCCCGGCCAGCAGAAGAAAGAACGGTGCAAAGGATTGAAGCTTTGTGTCAATCTATTGCTGAGAATGGTGCTGATATTGAAGACAAGGTTCGCCATGAAGAATATCAAAATCCTGAATATGCTTTTTTGTTTGATGACGACCCTGGAACTGAAGTGGCAATTGCTCATGCATTTTTTCTATGGATGAAGAAGAAATATAATATGGAACCTGGATCTAGATGGCATGAAAAGAATACTGAATCACAATTAAGGCCTCTAGCAGTAGACACTTCTGGGAAACAGTATCACGAGGATGTTGCAACTGTAAGTGCTGAATCTGACATGGAGATGGAAGGTTAGTTTGTGTTGTTATGGTCCTGACATAGAAATATGTTATGACCATCTATGTTATATTAATGCCCTCCTGAGTCATGATAATTGGTAATCTAACAACTCTTCTTATGTTGTTGTGGTATTAAATTATGGTATCATTGGTTGTGGTTCAGAATTGATTTGAATGCTGAACAAGGGAACAGATGTATGTATGAATGTCCTGTTATGTATTCTCACTGCATCACGGTTTTTGTATTGGATCTGGATGCTAATAAAATTTGGAGTTTATTATTTATTAATGGAAAGCCAACATATTACAATTTTATATTATAACAAGATACGTGAGAAACCTTTTTGTTATTCCATCATGGGTTACTGCACTTTAAAAAGTTAAGACAGGTCATTTGCTTGAAATAATTTCTAAATCAGTGATCTTAATCAACAATGAATATATTAGCTGTTATTTTCTGATAATTTGTTCTCTTCTAAGTCTATATAGCTTAAAAGGAAAAAGTGCATTTGGTAGGGGACGTGTGGGTGGGTGTAATTGGTTGTTAGTTTAGTTGTTGGTATCCATTTTAAATTTTTTGGGTGATAGTTGGCTAGAAATTGGCTAGGGATAAAATAAGAGTAGCAATAACTAGTCCGATTATGTTCTTTAGGGTTGGATTGTATATTTTTATTTAGATAAATACTTTCTTTTAACAAATAAAGTTTTTCTTATAAATTGAACCTGATCTGTTTTAATTTATTTCTTATGGCTGGGTTAAGATGATATCACGCTCTCTGACAAGGACCGGGTGTCATCAAATCATGCAATTGAAGTTGTATCTCAGCAGCATCATGAGGTGTTTAGTACGAATGAGAAAATACAACAGCTGGAGAATTCAACAGAAAATGACTCTGCCAAGGGCATCTCATCCACCGGTGTGTCATGCTTTGGATCTGCAGGAGCCAGCAAACAAAATGAAGGTTTCATTTCAGAAAAACCACTGTTCATTAAATTTGATTAACTTTTGAATTACTTGTCAATGGTGGTTTTCAAGAAATCCGCCACCACAATCCGCCATGGCGCCGCCGTGGCTGATATTTGACAACACTGTTTATTTGATTAGAGTTTTCCTTATAATTGTTCAGACATGTTTATGTTTATACTTGGTAAATCAAGTATTTATGCTGGTGGCTGATATTTGTCAAAATTAGGGACAAAGAAGATTTTTCATTAAACTGTATGTTTTAGAACTGGAATTTTAGCGCAAAATTTTTAGTGCTGAATACATTGAGTACCGTAGTGCTCAATAACTTTCACTTCAAATTTTAAACACTGAATCTAATTGGGAAAAATTTTAAAATAAACTTATAGAAATAAAACAGAAGTTATATCAATTACTTATGTGAGAGCACTCAGCATCCTTAATGTTTATATACCTAAAAGACTGAGGACTCAGTTTTTATAAGCTTAAAAAAATGACTGACGTGCACAAAAGTTGTATATTTTCAGAAATTTCATGTGCGGTTATATTAATATGAAGGCACCTTTTACTTATAGCAAGAATTTTTTTGAAAAGCTATTAATAACGGTTTCTAAGAAAAGCTGAAAACAGATATTTTTAAAATGTTTTTTTTAGATCTTATTAAAAAATTAAAAAAGAATAATTAGGTGCAAGGCTTCTAAACTCTATTCCCAAAAATTCCAAAAACTCCCCTATTTTACTTTCCCCTTATTTTATACCCTGTCATGTCTCATCTCTTTAACTAAGTAACGAACCACTTCAAATTAACTGATTCCATCTAACTAATTCAGTGGGGTTACCCATCGAATTTCAAATTACATATTAATCACTATGACCCTTTTCAAAATTGTATGCGTATTAGGGATTGTTTTACAATTTGTTTATTTTCATCAAATAATTTCAATAACCTTTAAGTAACAAACTTTAGCTGTCCTAGAGGATACGCTTATGATTTTTTATACAAAAGAATCATGTTGCATGATCACTGTCCATGTGGATCCATTTGTTTTTTTTGCTGAATACATTCAAAACTTATCACTTTTCAGTTTTTATCTGGTTACTCACATAGTCCTCTCAGAATTCAGTATGTCATACTTGTTAGGAACTCAATGGAAATAGAAAAAATATAAAGGAAAAACAACAAACAGAAAAAGAATTAAGAATTTTCACCTAGGTTTTCCCTTCACTATAGGTTCTCTCTTTCATACAAAATTTCTAATTTTTTAAATGAATTCTTCCATCTTTTTTCTTTTGTTCCCACCGTTTATCTAACTGATATCCCCCTAACTAATTAACCACTCAAGCTGTTCCCTAGTAATGGTAGAATATTATTTTTCTACTTTATTATTTGATGTCAAATTCACACTAGAGTTAACTATCTAGTATATTCTTTTTTTCAGAGAATTATGTTTCTATGTTGATAGGGCTCTTAAATAAAATGCAGGACCAGGGCTTTTATCTGATATTGAGCACATGAGATCTGCTAGATCAGTTACTGAAGTTCATAGTCCTGTGAATGACTCAGCTGAAGTGGCTGAATCCCCCTTGGGCACTGTTTTGGGGAGATTGGCAACTCCTCTAGATGAGGATTTTAGACAAAATGGTACTTCTGATCACATTGAAGCCACTAATACCAACAGGGATTTTGGGCAACTTATGCGGAGTGGAAGCCCAATAAGACTTCTTCAAGAGTATGCCTCTGATGAAAGTTCAGATAATGAAGACGAAGGTCGTGCTGCAGATGCTAATGCTTTTACAATCTCAGCAGGAGCTGACCCTGGTGTCTCAGCTGCCCATAAAGATTTTGTGAGTTATTTGGAGACTGATATTGGATCTAAAAGTCCCTCTGGTTCTCAAAAGGGTTTAGTACAAGAGTCTGAGGAAACCTGTAAAAGATCTGACTCACGTACTAGTGATGGATGTGTTGAGCATAATCTTGGAAGTCAAGTTTCTGTTAATTTTTCTTCTCCAATAGAAGCTTTCCAGAGAAAAGATGGTTTAGGTGGCAGTGCCAGTAAGAGTGGTAATGCTGAACAGGGAGATGAGAGGAAAACCTCAAAGCTTGAAACAACTGTTCTGAAAGTAGATGAATTTGGGAGGCATCTCAGAGATGGTGCTACAGATAGTGACTCTGATGAATCTCGCGGTCATCAAAGTAGGAGAACGAACAGAAGAGACAGAAGCCGGAGTCGCAGCCGCTCCCCTCTAGATAGGAGGAGTAGGCGAAGGAGGAGTCCCCCTAGGAGAAAGGATAAAAGAAGCCAATCTCGCAGGTATGTACTACTGTTGTGCACTGTGATTGTAGGATTCCCTGATTACTATCTATTAACTCGAATCTTGTCTAGAAACAAACTGTTTGTGAAGGATGCACAAGCAGTCTTTTCCTCGGTTATTTTGTTGTTTGAGTTGAACCTAAAAGCTGTCTGTTAGTTGAGGATTGATTGTCTTATATTTCTAGTCCAGGATCTTGATAACTTAAATTATCTCTCTAAAGAATATTGTATTCAGAAATTTTCAATTTATGTTTGTTGCAGCTGGTCCCCTCGGCACCGGAGAAGCAGGAGTAGGTCTCCAATCTCAAGACGTTCAAGTGACATTCATGGTGACATTATGAAAAGGGACAAGGTTCAATGCTTTGATTTCTTACGTGGGAAGTGCTATCGCGGAGCATCGTGTAGGTACACTCATCATGAATCTGACAAGAATGCTACTTCAAGGCGCTCTAGGAATAAACATGATCGGGAAATCCACTCTCGCGAAAAAAGTTCTAGGATTAATGAAGGCATGAAGAATATTTCTTCTGAAGTGTCAGATTATGAGCATGATGGAATCAGAAATCAGGATGTAGATCATTACCAGAATGCAACTAACCAGGAAGTAGTGCAGAGAAAAGAAGATTCCAAGAGGCATACTGTTATGTCTACTACCTTTGATCCCGAAGGTCAATTGGTTAATAGCAATCCATGTTCTGAAGGTTTCAGAGAGGTTGCTCCTAAGGTGCAGGAAACCTTGGTAGTGAGAGAAGAGCCCAAGACTTCCCTCATTGAAAATGATAGTTTTCACGAAGCTGTAAATTCTCATCAGCAACACGTGTTCGATGGCTTTCACCCTGAAGCTTCAAGCAGTGGTGATGCTTCAAAACCATCTGGTGGTATATCGAAAGATGTTATCCCCTCAGTTCAGCAACTAAAGTCCAATGTTTCTGTTGGAGGTCCGGAACATTCTGGTCACCCATCTCAGCTTTTAAATGTGTCCTGTGTTACTGATTTATCATCTGATAAAATACCGATGACATCTGCCGATGAGGTTTCTGGTAGTGCACCTTTACCATATATGTTACCATCGACTCAGCTACAGTCAGCCACTAGTTCAGTTGGTCCATGTGTCACATCAGAGCAGCCTTCATTGCACTCTCAGACTTCTAAAGAGTTGCCTCTACCTAGTGGTTCCCCAATGGGAATCCCGCATCATACTTACCCATTGCCCGCTTCTGTTAGTACACATTCTCAGGGAGAAAATGTTGTGCATATGCCACAAGTTTCAAGGCCATATGGTGTGATGCAGCAAAATGCTTTCTTTCCTTTCCAGTCAACTACCAATGAAAGATTTGAACCTTGCCCAGCTCCATTACTGATGCCAAATTCTCAGTTCGGTGTGCCACCTAATAACTCTTGGACATCCTTGCCTCCGCCGCCACCACCACCACCACCACCATCACAAGCAGTGTATAATTCCAGTTCAAACTCGGGAGTTGCAAAATCATTTATTACTTCGGAATTTAATCATAGTCAACTGCATCCAAGAACTGACTATGCTTTTCAGACTTCCATGAACCCTGGGTTACCAACTCATTCCCAGAATCCTAATTTTGTGGATCAAGCTTACCCTCCAATGCAGGATCATTCACAAACTTTCATGCTTACAGAACCTTTCTCTCCCAAGCATCTCCCTCAGGGGAACCCAGCAAGTCAATCTCTTTCAGGTCCAACTCTCATTAAAGTAGAGCATCATAATCAGCTTCCAATGCAGGATTCAAAGTTTTCAAGCTCCACATCTTTTGGTGGCCTGCATCATCAGCCAAAGCAATTTTCATGGGAGTCAGATGTGAACAGACCACAGCCTTCTTTGAGTGGCAAGTTTCCTCCTGAAGAACATTTCAGGACATCTTCCTACATTAATCCATTATCACAGCAGCAGCCATCAGTTTATAATTTGCAATACTCTTCATCGGATATTAATTTGGGTGTACCTGGAGGGACTGCTACTGTATCCAGATATCCACCAGATGTTCTTGATAGCAATCATTCAACTTCTCTTCCGGATGTTGGAGGATCAAGAATTTCAGCTCACTATAATCCTTATGCATCAACATTTGAGCAGCCGCTAAGTTCCAAATTTAATTCAAATTTTTTTAGACAAGAAAATGACACAATCAAGGGTAACAATTACGGCTCATCAAGCTTGAACTATACTATAACTAGGGAAGCAGATGGTGATAGACCAAGACAGAATCCATCCTCCCCAAAATCAGCTAGAGCCGTTGGTCAGAGTTTACCAAGGTCTGGTGGTGAACAATATGATCCACTTTTTGACAGCATTGAACCATCCTCCTCTTTGAAGAAATTTGACTCTGATCAGAAGCAGGAAGTTACAAGTGAATCCAATATCAGCCTCAGGCCTAAAAGCTCTTATATGTCCTTGGATATCAAAGAGAAGATGGATGAGGAAGTAGGGCCAGTTTCCTCTACCAATTCTCAAAATAATGATGAATATGGCGAGACAGCAGATGCTGAAGTTGGTGGTGTTGAAAATGAGAGCCTAAGTGATCATATGGATGCTGCAAACATGACTCCGGGGGAGATGGAGATCAATCAGAACAAATCTCCAGGGAAAAGAAAGAAGAGCAAGGATTCCAGATCAATGAAATTATTCAAAATTTCCATTGCAAACTTTGTAAAGGAGGTCTTAAAACCATCATGGAGACAGGGTAATATGAGCAAGGTTGCTTTTAAGACCATTGTGAAAAAGACTGTAGATAAGGTGTCAGGGAGCCATGAAAGGCCACCGTATGCCCAAATCTCAAGCGAAGATAAGTCAGTACATTGACTCATCACAACGGAAGTTAACTAAACTTGTGATGGTAATTGATCTTCTCATCACTTATTTTGTGTTTTTACCTTATTAGCAATATTTAGAAACTGAACCATACTTCAAACCGGCACAAGACATCTGGGTTATCGTTCAATGGCTTTAAATTGCTTGAAGGGACGTGAACCGAAAGCCATTTTGTCCAAATAACCGAATCGTAGACATGATTAGGTCCCCAATTCAACCGGTCGAAGTGTCCGGTTTGGTTTTTAAACTCTGCTCTTCGCCACTTGTTTGAAAGGACCTGTGTTGTGATTTTGATTCATCTAATACTTTTAGTGATTTTAACTGAAAAGTTGCTTCTGTGCTGATTGCTACTTACTAGTGACTAAATCCAAAATATTTGATAGTTTACTCGTATTACTTGTCTGAAGATAGATTTGAGACTATTGGACTTCATAGAACTGCTGCATTTTGGTTTTTTGGTCAAGAAAGACTAAGGAGAGCTTTATTTTTGAATTATTTTACCAAAAGTTTAAAATTTATTTGCCAAAATTGGAAAATTGATTTAAACATAATTAACATGCCTTAGTGTTACTATGCAAATTACTTTAAGTGGCTTTTCATTTCCTACCTTTTCTGCAGGGTTATGTTGACAAGTATGTCAAGGTGTGAGGTTGGAAGTGAACTATGCCAATGTTTCTTCAACATTCAATTGTCAGTGGGTGCGCATTTTCTATAGGAAATATCATATCACTGCTTACCTGGAGTTGCCCGCCCCTTTTAAAGCCTCCCTTTCAATTGAAAAGGACACCGGATGATAATTGTTGATCTTGATCAGCATCTGAAGACTTCTTGGTCAACCCACATGTATGTATTGTAATATCTCTGTGATTCTTGTGATATAGTTTTAATTCCATAATATAGTATTTTAAAGAGGTTCATCTATAAATTTTGCCAAGTGATTTTTCCCCGAGTTCTCTCTTTTATTGTTTTGATGAGAAAGATCTAATCTAATAACTTGAAGGAATTGCTGCGGAAAAACTTCCAAAAGGAGAGTAATTTTTCCTTTCCTTTCTTGTACATGATTTTTGTTCTTTTTAATTTACAAGTGCTCTGTGTTCCAAAACGTCTCATGGTTGGCAGAGACTTTAGTTGTGACCTCGTCAAATATTTTCCCAGAACCATCATTGAATCGAGGAAGCTTTTCTTGCAGAGGTGCTGTTAATCAAATTTGTCTTTAGTCGTGGAGGTGCTTTATCATGTTCTAGTTGAGTATACTCCAAAATGTCATTGGTCTTTTATATTTTTAAATATCTGAGGCATTTTCTTGCTAGTAGTAGGGAGGAGATTTGAATCAACTTCCTCTAGTAGAAAGCTAGGTTAGCACGTGAGCTCTTACTTGCTCTTAGGTAATGGCTTTCACTCTGTAGCGCTTACAATAGTTTATAGCATCTGAAAATATTATCATTCTCGTATGTTAACTAATTTACATTATTTCATGTACCTTCCTGTTTGGGATCAAGGAAGTGGTTGAAGTGTGGGTATCTTATTTTAATAGTTGAGAATAAAGGGGCCGGAACAACCCAAAATGCATGAAACCACTAGAGAAATATATCATTTGGTATAAAAAAAACAGGTAATTCTAGGATGGATCGGGTTTGGCATGTGGTAAACGGGGAACCAGTTTTCAATATTACTAGCATTGAACTTTAAAAACAAAAGACAACTTTGAGTCTGAATAGAAACGTAGAGGTTCGCTGAAAAAGTCTCACCAGTGAATGATAGCGGGTTGGTTGACAACTTTGACATACGAACATTCAAAATGCTAGATTAAAACACTCATCTAGGAGATTACAAACTTATATCTGACAACCATCACGGCAACTGAAAATTCACATAATGTGGTGGCGGTGGAATTTCAATGGAGGATGAATTTCTTCGATGATTTGTTCTCAAAATTATAAAAGATAAGAATGATTGAGTGAGAGTGGGAGGAATATTGGTCCCTTGCTATATATTGGTGTTGAAAGGATAAAAACCAAATAGAAAAGGGTTGTGTAATATCAGAGGAATGTGTTGTACTTGTGGTGCAATCATCTCGTTCCACTGTTTGTTTTTTTTCCTTTTAATTAAAATTTTAAAAACAAAACGTGGCTCAACATAAATGCTAGCCATTTCATCCTATGACTCGTATTCCTTTTAATATTATTTTATAACTATCCTATTAAATGTGATGCACTTTAAGTCTTATCCTAATTATATTCTTAGTATTTAATTTTTATATCCACTCATGGATTTTCTAGTAAACCTATATTTTACATTAAATAGGGGTATAAAAGAAATTTTAGCAATTAACGTGCTTTGAAAAATGTATCTTTTTCTTATAATTAGGACCAAAAAATCTACTAAAATTTTTCTTGTAATAAGGACTCGGAGGGAATAACTACTAATACACACAATACGAGGCGAACACCCATGCATACACGTGGATTGTTATACGATGATTTATAAACAACAGAATGCAGATAGCATCAAAATATAATACTCCCTCTACTGATAAAACTAAAAAACTGATCAAAACATATAATACTCCCTCCGGTCCACAATATAAGAGAAAAAACACAACATTACACAAACCAATGAATGACATTGAAATCAACTATTATCATTTAATAAGGCTAAAATTTTATCTTCATTCCAAGATTGCACTATTCATTTAATGATGATTTACACTCCTAATTAATGACCACATTACTAACTATACCACTTAAATCCATGCATACACGTGGAGATTGTTATACGATGATTTCTAAACAACAGAATGCAGATAGCATCAAATATAATACTCCCTCCACTGATAAAAAAACTAAAAAAACTGATCAAAAAATATAATACTCCCTCCGAAACACAATATAAGAGAAAAAACACATTACACAAACCAATGAATGACATTGAAATCAACTATTATCATTTAATAAGGCTAAAATTTTATCTTCTTTCCAAAATTGCCCTTTTCATTTAATGATGATTTACACTCCTAATTAATGACCACATTATTAACTATACTACTTAAATAAGGGTAAATTTGGGATTGATCATTTAATACATCTTAAAAATTGTGTTTATTTCTTATATTGTGGACCACAAAAACTCACTTTTTTCTCTCTTATATTGTGGACTCGAGGGAGTACTTTCTATCATATTAATCTGATTTTAGATGTTTACAACAAATGATTCTCCATGTAGTTATAGTATACTTCAACGATGTATGATTACACAAAATGATTATTACATTTTTTTAGAACAGACAAAAAGAAAATATATTAAAAATCATAAATAGGTGAGACAACATCAAGTAAGATCGATTGTGGCTCTATATTTAATAATCATCATCTAATTCAGCCAATTCGGGGCCAACGACAATGTCACCATACTACTGAAAGTCTATTTCTTAATGTTTTTGGACATCATTGTGTAGGCTGTCAGATGTGTCGAGTACAACCAGTTTAAACGTCCCGTTGCCCATGTAGGAAAAACGAACAACTGCAGGATTAAGAAAACAAACCCCCCCACCCCCCCCCCCCCCCCCCCCTCCTCTTAAACCATCTACCCCCAAAATGACCAAACGGATGAAACTACCCCTTAAATCCACAAAATTTCTGGAAGTACCTCAAATTCAGATAAATTCGGAAGGCTTTTTTTTGCGAAAATATCGCATTCTACGGTATTTCCAGAACACATTTTACATTCCGGAAATACCGTAAAATGAGATATTTCCGAAAAATCAAAAAAACAGTCTTCCGGATTTATCTGGATTTGAGGTATTTTCGGAAATTCCTCAATATTGCCTTCCGGATTTATCATATAATATGGTGTTTCCGGAGTGCAAAAATAAAAAAAAGAAACATTTATTTGATTAATTAAAAACGCCTTCTACATTGATTTAAAATAACAGATTGCAACAACAAACAAAACGAAAACATAATAGAAACTACTGAGATGGTGGAGTGAAACGACGAAGGATCTCAGCGACGGTCCTTCTGGTTTCAACGTATAAATGCAGATAATCCTTCCATTTAAAGATAACATGATTGGCCATCATGGCTTGGACGTCATCGTCGTTGTTGACATCCATTGCAGACCAGTGCACACGTCTATTAACCCAAGCTGGTTTCCGATAAATTATACTAGTTATTTCATGCTCGTTGCCCTCCGGTTGCACCTTACGCAGTAGTCTCTCTTTTAGGGCAGCGAATGTTATGCTGTGTTTTAACCTACACTGGAACGTGTCTCGCCCCTCGAAACAGACATCATCATCTTCGTTGATGATGATGCCCTGATGATCAATGAGGCCCTGATTAGTAAAAAGGATAGTGAGGGAAGACTCTTCGTTGGCCATAGCCATCATCATTTTGTGTTGTGTGTATGAAAGAAGTGAAACCCAATGGGTCTATTTATAGGGAAAATCTGAAACCCTAAAGTGAATTTCCACCGTTGGATGAAAAGTGGTCGGCAAAATCTAGACCGTTTAGAGTGTCGGCAAAATCTAGATCGTTAAATAGTGTCGGCAAAATCTAGACCATCAAATAAAAAATTCGTGGAATAAAATTTAATATAAACTCGTGGAATAAAATATAATATTATATAATACAATCATTGAATGGAAATGTAATCAACATCAGCTGGGAGGGTCGGTGCAACATGATCTGGAACAAAAGAACACCATAACTGTACACGTCCAAGGTACGGATATAACCCCGATCTAGCTTCAGCTGAAGCATATGCACCC